>JANAVB010025593.1:2029910-2449910 GCA_029216955.1 Iris pallida
ATCCAACAAAATCAAATTCAATAATCAAGGAGTGAGAGCAACAAAACAAGGGAAATGATTCAAATTGAAGTTTAAATAAGATTCTCAAGGGTCGTCCCAGGAATCTTTCAAGGAATCCTAACTGTGATTGAGTACCTTCAAAATATATATCCTAATCCTACTGCAGGCTGTAGTGATACTCTAGTTCGAATACCACTACATAAACTCGACTTGCATGGGCCACCACTAAAAACGTGTCACGACCCGCACCCACTGTGAGGGTACGAGAACGTCACAACGCCCAGCCTACGCCGCAGTGTCGGCGGTAGAACGCTGTCCTAGGTCAACATACATCTAGCAATACAATACTAAGCAGTAAATGAACTCAATCACAACTAAGGAAGAAGAAAACATGATATGATATAAAACTCAAGGAAAATCAGAAGATAGAATAGTCTAAGATAATATCCCAGCAATATCCAGAGTACATATCTCAGCTACTGAATATGAAAGAATATATACAACTCCACATCTCTGAACAGAAGTAAAGTCTAGCTAAACAGTCTCAAGACAACATAAAAATAAGATAAAACCTAACTAAACTAGTCTAGGCAGTGGGGGTGATGTCCTCAGCTAGAGCTGTCCCGTAGAAGGTATCCTCCCAGGCCTCCTCCTCGTCCTCTGTAATATTTTCAACAGGTCCAGTCAGGATAGGAGCGAGTACAATACATCTCAACAGTTCATAGCAGGTTAGAAAATATAATCATGCAGTAAAGTAAGATATAGATACTGAAGAAATGCAGTATATAAACCGAGAGAGAGAACTGTAATAGAAATATCTACTATAAGTAAAGAGCTACCTATGACTAGTGATTTAGAGCACAAAGTCGACATGTGAACGGCTTGATTTGTACATGGCTATACGAAAGAGACGTACATGGCTATTCTACTTTGGAATTGTTCACATGGCTATTTATACTCCCCCATACCCCCAATTAATACACAAGGATCCAACCAGGTTATGTTATGATTCTATGTAACAGCCCCCGAAGGGTGGTAAGCCTCTGAAAGGTGATAAGCCCCCAAAGGTTGATATGCCCCCAAAGGTTGATAAGCCTCCGAAAGGTGATAAGCCTCCGAAAGGTGATAAGCCCCCAAAGGGTGATATGCCCCCGAAGGGTGGTTCATAGTAGTCCCACAAATGGGATAAGGATTCAAAGAAGACTCTGTGATCATATGGGTATATGTCACAAGTGATCAAAGAACCAAACAAGCATATGATACGCTATGTAAGTGAAACGCACAGACATAGAGTACCCGATGCTCCCTGAAGGGATAACATCTCAGGAAGGGATCCATATTGTACTAATCTGTGTGACCAACGTGACAGTATCAAGTAAAGTAATTTAATGCAGGAAAATGATTCTAAACAGGATATGAAATGATCAGAGAATGTACTCGCCTATATCTGAGTGTCCGGATGAAATGTACTGTCCGAGGAGAGGTGTCTGGCTCCTAATCAGAACAGCACAAGTCACAACAAGTCTAAAATGTTATAATGAAGTTCTACTATGCATTCTACATGATTCTAGGTCAATCTAGGCCAAAGTCAACTCTTGGTCAACTCTGGTCAACCCTAGAAGTCAAACTAGGTCAACTATGGTCGAACTAAGTCAAACTAGTCTATACTAGTCTATTCTAAGTCTAACAAGACTACACATGTCTAATCTAGGCCCTAAACTGACACACAGATACACCCATAGGCTAAGGGCCTAGACCATAGGCTATATCCTGCCTATAATCAATCCATATCACAATCTACACAATAATATATATATCAAATATATAATACACCTATTGATATAGCTATATAATACAATATAGAATACACACATAACATATAGCTACCTATATGTATACCACCCATACATTATATATAAAATACATAATAGTACACACATATTATATATAGGATACCTATATATGTATATATCTCAATACATATATGTAGATACATATGTATAGAGAAAAGGGGGAAACACATGTACTCAAGTGTGTGTGTGTGTCACAAGTGTGTGTAGATGAGAGGGTGTGAGCTAAGAGTAACTTGTGTGTGTGAGTAATGAGGGAAATGTGAGAGGGTGTGTGTGTCATTAGGTGACATGTTCCTGTGTAGTGTCATGTGTACAGGAGAGAACAATGACAGAAATAATGAAACATGTGTGTTAAATATAACAGTGAGTGTAAGTGTCAAGAGAGGCAATAGGGTGTGTGACTAGAGGGTGTGAGAGAAAACTGAAATCAGTGAGCTAAGGCATGTGCAACAGTGTGGTATTCAAGTGAGTCATGGATGTGTGAAAACTGAAAACAATGTGCTAAGGCATGGGAGTACATGACAGTGTATATATACTTGAATAAAACAGGGAAAACAGTCCAGGAAAACAGGAATCAGTTTACAACAGTGGCTAGGAATCAGACATTCATTTCAGTTCAGCATTTGAACAACAACTCAGATTTGAATGGAAGGGAGAAGGAATCAACAATACTTCACATATTTTCAGAAGAACAAACATTGAAGTAAAATGAAATGGAAAATCAGTTCATTTCAGTTTAATGGTGAAGAAAATCACAGTTTAACACAATTAGGAAAAAAACAATACAAAACCATTTCAGTTATCATTACAACTAAACTCAGTTTTAAAGGAAACCCAAAAAATCAGTTTACACCCTCCCCATTCAAACTCACTTCATAAGGAAAACCCAGATCAGTTTTTCAAATGCAGAATTGTGTGTGTATGTGAGGGTGTTTACTTCTCAGGTTTTCGTGTGGACTGTGTAGACATGAGAGACAATGTGAGGGTGATGTGGGATGCTTGTGTTGTGTTAGAGTGTCCTGCCATGAAGGGAATGCATATCCAACAGTGTGTGTATATTTGATTACTGGTGACAGGATGTAGGGAACAGTGTATGGGAATATAATATCAGGTTTTACACAACATCTCAGTTAAACATTTGATAACAAAACTCAAAACCCCACCTCCATTTCACTCTCAGGTTACATGCAATTTCCCATTCTCAGGAAATCTCAGGAACATATACACATTCCCTGAATTCTCAGGTTAACAAAATGGCACTGGATCTCAGATATCATTCAGATATCTCAGTCTCTACTTCCTAACTAATATCAGGTTTAAACATCTCATGAACTCAGTTTTAGTGAATTCGAAAATAACATTTTACACAGTGAAACAAAATCTCAGTTAACATTTTTGAAAACATGAACTTCCCCATTCACCAATTCGAAATCCAAATTCTTAACATCAAACACAACCCAACATTTGAACATAACTAATCATGTGTGATGAATTTAACATGGCAAATTATCATCAATTTTCAGTTTAAACAGGGGATCCCCTTTTCAGTGAATCAATTTCATAGAGCAATCAGCTAGCAATAAATCAACTTCTCAGGTTAAGACCCATGACAGTAAACTTAACATTGAGTCTAAATTACAGTTTTCAGCTCTTTATTTAGCAATGTTTCTCAGGTTATTCATGGCATTCGTAAAGGAAGGAATTGGAATTCAATTCCAGTTCTCAGGAGGAACATTCACAGTTAATAGGAACACAACCTCAGATTTAAATCAACATTTAAAGAACTAAAACAGTTCACAAATTGAAGGAAGGGAAATCAGTCCAGTTCTAAACCATTCGAATCCAACACAAATGCTAAATTTCCATTTTCAACTCAAAAGCCCATATTTGAATTGTCATATTCAATAATGTGAAGCAACAGATATGTGAGAGTAAATTTCAGTTGAAAAACATCAATAACAGGGATTAATAGCTCAGGAATTTGAAGGAAAAACAATGTATCTAACATGTATCAGTCAACAAGGGGAATCCCACATTCAAATAATGAAAATAGGTTAAAATGATAAATTATAGGTTGGTAATAAATACCCAACAAGTGCTCGTGTCTTAGGGAGTGTTTCGTGTCCACCCCAATATGATACAGTGTCCAAACCAAGGGAAAACCCACATCGAGCACAACACAGACACACACTAATACACAACATCGTGCACGTGTTCGTGCAAGTCTAGGACACGACACAAGTGTCCTAGAGTCTCGTGCTCGTGTCCCTAGGTAGGTGAAGTCTCAGGCTAGAGGTTTGACACCCTGTATCCCCGTGTCGAGTCGCACAGGCGTGTCCTAGACAGCGTATCTGTGCACAAAAATCCGCTGAACGAAACAGTGTAAAACCTGTACAGAGTGAATCTCGTGTCCGACACGACACGAGGAGACTTGGGACTTGGGGGGAAGACTCGCAGACGTTTCCTCCACCCCCTCGTCCAAACTCAGCTCGCCACGTGGCCTGTGCAGTGAGCACAAGGCCACGAGTAGCAGGGGATCACTGTAAACGCACGCGCAGGCATGTGCACGAGTCCCGTACGACCTCGACACGACACGAAATGTGCCCAAACAATCAGAAACCCATAAGCGACCTAAAAACTTAATTTCCTATTCAAACACTTCCTGAAAAAACATCCGAAATACCCTTTGGGGGCATTTCAACAAACACCTTAACACTAACACTGATACGTGTCCATTTAGGACACGAAATGGACACGAAACCTAGGTCTAGGCATACCTACAGGACCAGGACACTTAGGACTAGATCTACATGCAAAGAAACTAGAATTTTAATGGTGTTTACATTGATTTACCTATTGGTGTCAAAATGCAAGAAAAGCCTCAAATAGGGGGGGGGTTCCTTTTGCTAGCAAACTTCTCCAAATTGCCCCAAAGCTGAGGTTGAACACCACAAACAGCAAGAGAACATTGATTAGATCCTAATGGAAGAAATTCCAATAAAAAAGGAGTCCTATTGATTAAACTAGGAAGGAATTAATGAAGGCTTACCTATTTCCTTAAGAAATGAAGAACTATTGAAGAAAGAGGCACAAATCCCCATAGAGACATTATATAGGCAAGGGGGGGGGGGGTCTCTTGGCTGGTCATAATAGTTAGGGTTAGGGTTTTTAGATTTCATCCTATGGCTAGGATTGAATCAAGGGAAATAGATGGCCTAGAACAAAGGGTTCTATCCTAGTTTCTTGCAAATCACTTAACCATAACTAAACTTGACTCAACCCCCTAACCAACCCATCTAGTTCTCAAAGTGGCTCACTAAGTTAGTTATGACCCATCTAGGTTAGGTCCAATCTAGGTTAGGCTACCAAGGTCATTGCTAGTCAAGTCAACCTAGTCAACCCTCATTCAAATAATTCAAAAATAAATTCTAAAAATTCCCATAAATTCAAATAAATTATAATAAAATTAAATAACCCCAAAAATGTCAAAAATACCCTAATCACATGGCTAGGATCTAGGGTAGGCAGTCTCTACTGTTCACTAGCAAAACACCAAAAATTACCGGTTATGAATTTAAATAGTTAAAAAATAATTAAAAATCACTAAAAATCATAATATGAAATAAATATCATTAAATAATAATTATAATTACAAAATTTCAAAATTATCCTCTTCTGGAAAACTGGGTGTTACAATCCTACCCACCTTATAAAAATTTCGTCCTCGAAATTAAGATAATCGTACCCCTTCTAGGTTAAGCCCCCAGCAGTCATAGTCTCAGAAATCTATCTTAAAATATACAGTTGGAAAGTGTAACCTATAGGGTCATGGCATACAATATCAGTCTGGGGTCTCATCTAGTTATACCAACCATGCTACAGTACTAGGCAATCACAAGGTATCAAAACATACAAGCAAGGGATGCATCAAAATTCTCAAGAAGGAAATACTAAGGTTAGGTCAAAACTCACCTCCAACTAGGTCTGAGAACCAGAACTCCCTCCTAGAAGCAGGGACCTGGTTGGGGCAGGTATAGCAGGGCAGTGCTGCACCCAGTGTGCAGCTGAACCACAGATTAGGCACAATCCTAGTCTTTTTCTACAGTTGTTCCACTTGTGTCCAGACTTCTTGCAGTAGGCACAGATAGGCTCTGGCTCAGCTGACCTCTGCTGGACAGGAGACTGGGCTGGGTATGATGATATAGGCTGGATAAATGGGTACTCCTCAAACTCTGGGTAGGACTGGGTACTGCTCCTCGCCCTCTTGGAGCTAGACTCTCCTCCTAGAAGCACAGAGTCCCGCAGACGTAGCAACCTCTGGATTTGCTCCCTCATGGCCTCCTCATGAACTCTCTGTGACTCCAACAGCCTCTCTTGGAAATATCCAAACATCTGGGCTGCGTCAAGTAACAAACCTCCGGGTGGTACAGTAGGGAGTACCATTCCAAGGGGTAGGGGAAGGCTCTCGGTCTCAGGCAAATATGCATCTCTCTCCTGAACAACAGGAGATGTAGGAAGACTCTCTGGCGAGGCTACCACCATCTCCTCAATGGAAGGAGGTGCCACCATCCCCTGATCAGATAGAGGGATAACTACCTCCTGAACAATAGGAGGTGGAGGCACACTCTCAATAGCTGCAGCTGCTCTCAGGCGACGGGCTCGGGTCATGGGTGCCATACTGAAAGAAAAAGAAAAGAAAATAAAAATAAATCAATCATCAAGGCTGAAAACTAGTAAATATCAACAAAGGAGAACTAGCTACAAGAATCACTATTTAAAGCCAGGCTATACTATCATTCCTAAGACAAGGGCCTAATCACAAGTCATCAAATCATCACACTAAGAAAGAACTACATATGCATAAGCTCTATAAAGCTGAAAAATATCTCTACTCCTAAATTATTTGATGATGGAAACAATTTATAATAACTGGAATGAAGATAGAGACGATATATTTAAGAACCTTTCCAAGATACAATCTGATAATCATATGCGTCTGTCCAAAAATCATGATACTCAGAATCCCCGCCACGCTAGTAAGCAAGGCTGCGATAAACGATAGAGTCCATAACAGGGGTATGCACCTCTATAATCATGTCGTCTGGAATTCTCGCTATGCGGACTAGTATAGCTGCGAGAAATTCCAAATCTCATAACCAAGATACGTACATCCGAAGTCAGGTCTCTATGTTTTCGCCGCGCCAGCTAATATAGCTGCGATAAACTCTAGGTTCCATAACCAAGCAGACGTTTACCATCCCTGTATTTCCGTCGACGACATATGTTATCAGAAAAATATCGTAACTCAGGCCATAAAAATTCATCTCGATAGAAAAATCAAATCAACAACGATCCAACAAAATCAAATTCAATAATCAAGGAGTGAGAGCAACAAAACAAGGGAAATGATTCAAATTAAAGTTTAAATAAGATTCTCAAGGGTCGTCCCAGGAATCTTTCAAGGAATCCTAACTGTGATTGAGTACCTTCAAAATATATATCCTAATCCTACTGCAGGCTGTAGTGATACTCTAGTTTGAATACCACTACATAAACTCGACCTGCATGGGCCACCACTAAAAACGTGTCACGACCCGCACCCACTGTGAGGGTACGAGAACGTCACAAAGCCCAGCCTACGCCGCAGTGTCGGCGATAGAACGCTGTCCTAGGTCAACATACATCTAGCAATATAATACTAAGCAGTAAATGAACTCAATCACAACTAAGGAAGAAGGAAACACGATATGATATAGAACTCAAGGAAAATCAGAAGATAGAATAGTCTAAGATAATATCCCAGCAATATCCAGAGTACATATCTCAGCTACTGAATATGAAAGAATATATACAACTCCACATCTCTGAACAGAAGTAAAGTCTAGCTAAACAGTCTCAAGACAACATAAAAATAAGATAAAACCTAACTAAACTAGTCTAGGCAGTGGGGGTGATGTCCTCAGCTAGAGCTATCCCGTAGAAGGTTTCCTCCCAGGCCTCCTCCTCGTCCTCTGTAATATTTTTAACAGGTCCCGTCAGGACAGGAGCGAGTACAATACATCTCAACAGTTCATAGCAGGTTAGAAAATATAATCATGCAGTAAAGTAAGATATAGATACTGAAGAAATGCAGTATATAAACAGAGAGAGAGAACTGTAATAGAAATATCTACTATAAGTAAAGAGCTACCTGTGACTAGTGATTTAGAGCACAAAGTCGACATGTGAACGACTTGATTTGTACATGGCTATACTAAAGAGGCGTACATGGCTATTCTACTTTGGAATTGTTCACATGGCTATTTATACTCCCCCGTACCCCCTATTAATACACAAAGATCCAGCCAGGTTATGTTATGATTCTATGTAACAGCCCCCGAAGGGTGGTAAGCCTCCGAAAGGTGATAAGCCCCCAAAGGGTGATATGCCCCCAAAGGGTGATAAGCCTCCGAAAGGTGATAAGCCTCCAAAAGGTGATAAGCCCCCAAAGGGTGATATGCCCCCGAAGGGTGGTACATAGTAGTCCCACAAATGGGATAAGGATTCAAAGAAGACTCTGTGATCATATGGGTATATGTCACAAGTGATCAAAGAACCAAAGAAGCATATGATATGCTATGTAAGTGAAACGCACAGACATAGAGTACCCGATGCTCCCTGAAGGGATAACATCTCAGGGAGGGATCCATATTGTACTAATTCGTGTGACCAACGTGACAGTATCAAGTAATTTAATGCAGGAAAATAATTCTAAGCAGGATATAAAATAATCAGAGAATGTACTCGCCTGTATCTGAGTGTCCGGATGAAATGTACTGTCCGAGGAGAGGTGTCTAGCTCCTAATCAGAACAGCATAAGTCACAACAAGTCTAAAATGATATAATGAAGTCCTACTATGCATTCTACATGATTCTAGGTCAATCTAGGCCAAAGTCAACTCTTGGTCAACTCTGGTCAACCCTAGAAGTCAAACTAGGTCAACTATGGTCGAACTAAGTCAAACTAGTCTATACTAGTCTATTCTAAGTCTAACAAGATTACACTTGTCTAATCTAGGCCCTAAACTGACACACAGATACACCCATAGGCTAAGGGCCTAGACCATAGGCTATATCCTGCCTATAATCAACCTATATCACAATCTACACAACAATATATATATCAAATATATAATACACCTATTGATATAGCTATATAATACAATATAGAATACACACATAACATATAGCTACCTATATGTATACCACCCATACATTATATATAAAATACATAATAGTACACACATATTATATATAGGATACCTATATATATATATATATCTCAATACATATATATAGATACATATGTATAGAGAAAATGGGGAAACACATGTACTCAAGTGTGTGTGTGTGTCACAAGTGTGTGTAGATGAGAGGGTGTGAGCTAAGAGTAACTTGTGTCTGTGAGTAATGAGGGAAATGTGAGAGGGTGTGTGGTCATTAGGTGACATGTTCCTGTGTAGTGTCATGTGTACAGGAGAGAACAATGACAGAAATAATGAATCATGTGTGTTAAACATAACAGTGAGTGTAAGTGTCAAGAGAGGCAATAGGGTGTGTGACTAGAGGGTGTGAGAGAAAACAGAAATCAGTGAGCTAAGGCATGTGCAACAGTGTGGTATTCAAGTGAGTCATGGATGTGTGAAAACTGAAAACAATGTGCTAAGGCATGGGAGTACATGACAGTGTATATATACTTGAATAAAATAGGGAAAACAGTCCAGAAAAACAGGAATCAGTTTACAACAGTGGCTAGGAATCAGACATTCGTTTCAATTCAGCATTTGAACAACAACTCAGATTTGAATGGAAGGGAGAAGGAATCAACAATACTTCTCAGGTTTTCAGAAGAACAAACATTGAAGTAAAATGAAAAGGGAAATCAGTTCATTTCAGTTTAATGGTGAAGAAAATCACAGTTTAACACAATTAGGAAAAAAAAAAACAATTCAAAACCATTTCAGTTATCATTACAACTAAACTCAGTTTAAAGGAAACCCAAAAAATCAGTTTACACCCTCCCCATTCAAACTCAGTTCATAAGGAAAACACAGATCAGTTTTTCAAATGTAGAATTGTGTGTGTATGTGAGGGTGTTTACTTCTCAGGTTTTCGTGTGGACTGTGTAGACAGGTTAGAGTGTCCTGCCAAGAAGGGAATGCATATCCAACAGTGTGTGTATATTTGATTACTGGTGACAGGATGTAGGAAATAGTGTATGGGAATATAATCTCAGGTTTTACACAACATCTCAGTTAAACATTTGATAACAAAACTCAAAACCCCACCTCCATTTCACTCTCAGGTTACATGCAATTTTCCATTCTCAGAAAATCTCAGGAACATATACACATTTCCTGAATTCTCAGGTTAACAAAATGGCACTGGATCTCAGGTATCATTCAGATATCTCAGTCTCTACTTCCTAACTAATATCAGGTTTAAACATCTCATGAACTCAGTTTTAGTGAATTCGAAAATAACATTTTACACAGTGAAAGAAAATCTCAGTTAACATTTTTGAAAACATGAACTTCCCCATTCACCAATTCGAAATCCAAATTCTTAACATCAAACACAACCCAATATTTGAACATAACTAATCATGTGTGATAAATTTAACATGGCAAATTATCATCAATTTTCAGTTTAAACAGGGAATCCCCTTTTCAGTGAATCAATTTCATAGAGCAATCAGCTAGCAACAAATCAACTTCTCAGGTTAAGACCCATGACAGTGAACTTAACATTGAGTCTAAATTACAGTTTTCAGCTCTTTATTTAGCAATGTTTCTCAGGTTATTCATGGCATTCGTAAAGGAAGGTTGGAATTCAATTCCAGTTCTCAGGAGGAACATTCACAGTTAATAGGAACACAACTTCAGATTTAAATCAACATTTAAAGAACTAAAACAGTTCACAAATTGAAGGAAGGGAAATCAGTCCAGTTCTAAACCATTCGAATCCAACACAAATGCTAAATTTCTATTTTCAACTCAAAAGCCCATATTTGAATTGTCATATTCAATAATGTGAAGCAACAGATATGTGAGAGTAAATTTTAGTTGAAAAACATCAATAACAGGGATTAATAGCTCAGGAATTTGAAGGAAAAATAATGTATCTAACATGTATCAGTCAACAAGGGGAATCCCACATTCAAATAATAAAAATAGGTTAAAATAATAAATTATAGGTTCGTAATAAATACCCAACAAGTGCTCGTGTCTTAGGGAGTGTTTCGTGTCCACCCCAATATGATACAGTATCCAAACCAAGGGAAAACCCACATCGAGCACAACACAGACACACACTAATACACAACATCGTGCATGTGTTCGTGCAAGTCTAGGACACGACACAAGTGTCCTAGAGTCTCGTGCTCGTGTCCCTAGGTAGGTGAAGTCTCAGGCTAGAGGTTCGACACCCTGTATCCCCGTGTCGAGTCGCACAGGCGTGTCCTAGACAGCATATCTGTGCACGAAAATCCGCTGAACGAAATAGTGTAAAACCTGTGCAGAGTGAATCTCGTGTCCGACATGACACAAAGAGACTTGGGACTTGGGGGAAGACTCGCAGACGTTACCCCCACCCTCTCGTCCAAACTCAGCTCGCCACGTGGCCTGTATAGTGAGCACAAGGCCACGAGTAGCAGGGGATCATTGTACACGCGCGCGCAGGCATGTGCACGAGTCCAGTACGAACCCGACACGACACGAAATGTGTCCAAACAATCAGAAACCCATAAGCGACCTAAAAACTTAATTTCCTATTCAAACACTTCCTGAAAAAAACACTCGAATGCCCTTTGCGGCATTTCAACAAACACCTTAACACTAACACTGATACGTGTCCATTTAGGACACGAAATGGACACGAAACCTAGGTCTAGGCATACCTATAGGACCAGGACACTTGGGGCTAGGTCTACATGCGAAGAAACTAGAATTTTAATGGTGTTTACATTGATTTACCTATTGGTGTCAAAATACAAGAAAAGCCTCAAATGGGGGGTTCCTCTTGCTAGCAAACTTCTCCAAATTGCCCCAAAGCTGAGGTTGAACACCACAAACAGCAAGAGAACATTGATTGGATCCTAATGGAAGAAATTCCAATCAAAAAGGAGTCCTATTGATTAAACTAGGAAGGAATTAATGAAGGCTTACCTATTTTCTTAAGAAATGAAGAACTATTGAAGAAAGAGGCACAAATCCCCATAGAGACATTATATAGGCAAGGGGGGTCTCTTGGCTGGTCATAATAGTTAGGGTTAGGGTTTTTAGGTTTCATCCTATGGCTAGGATTGAATCAAGGGAAATAGATGGCCTAGAACAAAGGGTTCTATCCTAGTTTCTTGCAAATCACTTAACCATAACTAAACTTGACTCAACCCCCTAACCAACCCATCTAATTCTCAAAGTGGCTCACTAAGTTAGTTATGACCCATCTAGGTTAGGTCCAATCTAGGTTAGGCTACCAAGGTCATTGCTAGTCAAGTCAACCTAGTCAACCCTCATTCAAACAATTCAAAAATAAATTCTAAAAATTCTCATAAATTCAAATAAATTATAATAAAATCAAATAACCCCAAAAATGTTAAAAATACCCTAATCACATGGCTAGGCTCTAGGGTAGGCAGTCTCTACTGTTCACTAGCAAAATACCAAAAATCACAGGTCAGGAATTTAAATAGTTTAAAAATAATTAAAAATCACTAAAAATCATAATATGAAATAAATATCATTAAATAATAATTATAATTATAAAATTTCAAATTACCCTATTCTGGAAAACTGGTGTTACAGCACCTTTACCAACAAAATTATCTCGAAGATTATCTCCAACCGCATGTCCGGGCTACTCCCTAAGATCATATCCGAGGAGCAAAGCGGCTTTGTCTCGGGTCAGAACATCTTAGACAACATCCAGTTGGCACAAGAAATGATCACGTGCATGAAATTACCGAATAGGGGCGGGAACATTGCCATCAAGCTGGACATGGAGAAAGTATACAACCGGTTAGACTGGCAATTCATGATATGGGTGTTCAGGGCTTACAGGTTTTCGGAGACCTGGATTGACATCGTGTTCAGATCCATCAGTAATTTTTGGTTCTCCACTATCATCAACAGCCAAGCCGAAGGCTTCTTCCGATCTAGTAGGGGAGTCAGGCAGGGAGATCCTTTATCCTCTACTATCTTCATCATTGCTGAAGAAGATCTTAGCAGAAACCTCAACAAAATGATCGAAACTCCCTGCTTCCAATATTTCCACACCACCACCGGAAGTCCTATCATCACCCACCTAGCTTACGTTAACGACATCCTTATTTTGTCCTCCGGTGATGTGGGATCTGTGGAGGTGGTTCACATTACACTGGAGAGATACACCAAATGCTCCTGGCAACGGGTCAACTCTAACAAGAGTGTTAACTACACTCACCACAAGGCCAACAGGGACCAATCTACTTCACTCACCAACATCACTTCCTTCTCAGTTGCGTATCCATCATTCTACTACTTAGGGTGCCTGCTGGTATAAGGCAGATCCAACGCGGGTATCTTTGAAGGGCTGGTGAGCAAAATCAGGAAGAAAATCGAGGGATGGCACAATACGATCCTATCTTTAGGCGGGAAGATGATTCTGATCCAGTACGTCCTCTCATCAATCCCCATTTACACCCTGGCCGCCTTCTTCCCCCTAAAAAGGTTCTCACCTCCATTGAGACCCTCTTTGCCAACTTTTAGGGCCACAGCGACGGCAAGGACAAGCACCACAGGGCCAGTTGGGACACCATGGCCAGTCCTAACAAGGAGGAAGGGCTGGGCTTCAGTAGATTGACGCACATCGTGGACGCTTGTGCCGTGAAGTTGTGGTGGAAGCTTTGTACAAGCCACTTTATCTGGACCCAGTTCATGAAGGCCAGATACTTCTGGCACTCACACCCCACTGTCGTAGATTCTAACAACAGATCTTCTGTGTCCTGGCGCTGTATCCTTTACGGATGCTACCTTGTCGAGCCTTCCATCCGTCTATAACTAAGTTCGAGCAGTTTGTCCCTCTTCTAGAACGTTGGTCCGAGGACACCCTTCTCCAGCAGGCCTCGACAGCCCCCCGTGATAGCTCTATCCATGATCTGTGGGATAACAAGACCGGGTGGATGTGGAACAGGGCTAGGGAGTGGTTAGGAACGGAGGTGACAGCAGGCCTTGCAGCCTCCGGACTAAAAGTCAAGAACGACCCCGACACATTGAGATGGTCCCTCACTATCGATGGAACCTTCATGCTAGTGTCGGCGAGGAGAGTCGTTCGAAGCACCGGAGTGTCATCCCCAATTATGGCCCCTTTGTGGCAGCCTTGCATTCCCAAAAAATGGTCTTTTCTAATTTGGAGAGTGTCCCACAGAAAGTTCCCCAGGGACGACGTGCTCACCACCATCGGTTACAGCTTAGCCTCTAGGTGTCACTGTTGCATAGAGCATCAGTCGGAGACTGTCGACCACGTTCTGCATTCTGGAGACCTAGCCGCTCAAGTGTAGACCGCCCTATCCTACAGGTGTAGACAGGATCAGGAGGTAGGGGCTTCAACGATCTTCTTGCTATCTGGGGCAACGCATCACACGGCCACCAGATCGTCACAGCCGCCAGTATGTGGGTCCTGTAGAAGAATCGTAACAAATTCAGATACGAAGGGCACCAATACAATGCTAACCATTTGATCAAGGAGGTCCTCAGACAGATCCACAAAATCACCAGACTCTGCAAACATTCTAGGGAGGGATTTTGGCACTCCCTGTTCATCTGACTTGTTTTGGGGATGCGGGCAGGTCCTCGCTTGGCGGTTTCGCACTTACTTGTAAAGGCTTCAGCATTTTGCACCTATACATAAATAAAGGGGGGTTTGGTGTTTATATATATATATATATATATATATATATATATATATATATATATATATATATATATATATATATATAATCATCTGGATCAAAAGCCCCGCCGAAGCTCCGTCCCCTGCACCATCGGATCGGGGGGCCCGCGTGCGCATGCCCGTTCGATCCAACGGTCGAAAGGTGGACGGGGCTCCCGATCCGGCTCGAAGAAATTAGGGTTCCGAATATGGGATCCCTTCATGAAGGAGGAAGATGAATTAGAGAAAGGAGAATCCACAACGACATGAAGAGAGGAACATGGTGGATGGACAATGGTGCGGAGACGAAGTCGGGCTAAGGGTAGCGAGGCTCTGGCTCCTCCTAACATGACTCCCCATCGACACTGGGAGTGGATGGAGGTGAATAATACGAGAGGCGACTGTAGACAGCCCACCACACGTCCCATAGCTCGGTGGCGTCCGATCTAAACGGCAACTCAGGGGTCCATTGGGGAGGGGTCTGGCCACGCCAAGCCCCTGCCTCATGTTGATAAGCCTCATATTGATAAAGGCAAAGCTCCGTTGAAGGAAGAAACCCAGAGGAGATCATGGGCGAATTTTGTTCGTCAGGATTCCAGCAAATCAAATGGTGCTATGAAGTTCGTGGAACCCAAAAAAGCGGGAAAAGGATTGCGAGCATCTTTCACAGAGGAAGATTTGGCAGAGAGGAAGGAGTATTGGAAGAATACAATAATTCTGTACGTACTCGAAAATAGGCCATTCTATGGGCACATACATGCGTATGCACACCGAGTATGGAAAACCAAAGGCAGCATGGAGTTCTTCTCCAGAAACAATAGGTTTTATTTTGTGCGGTTTGGTATTCAGGAAGACACGGAACGGGTCATTCAAGAAGGTCCTTGGACGTTTGATGGTCGATTGATCATGTTGAAGGTGTGGACGCCAGATACCAGATGTGAGAGAGAAGCCCTTCATCCAGTCCCTATCTAGATTCGTTTGCCAAGTTTACCTATTATATACTGAAGTACGAAAATGATGATGAAACAGGCTAGCCTCATTGGAAAGCCTATAAAGGCCGATGATGCGACTGCATCCCGCTCTATGATGGGTTATGCCAGGATATTTGTGGAGATAGAAGCAGGCAGAGTACTCCCAATACGTCTAGAGTATGAAGTTCCCTCGGGCACAGTATTTACACAGGAGGTGGAGTACGAATGGGTTCCCCTATGTGTCAATTCTGTCAATGTTTTGGTCATCCTCCGAAAGAATGCAAAGCCAGGGTTGTCGATATGGGGTGGGAAATCCAGAGGGAAGCAAAGAATCTCCTTTTAGAACCCAACAGAGAGAGGAGTCAAGTTCGGCTAATAATACAACCACTCCTATCCGGACCATGCAAGGAGAGAGATAGAGCGTGGCCATCTTGGCCACAACTATGAATCAAATTGAGAGTCAAAACCTGACACATGATAGTGGAAAGCAAGATGGCAATCAAGCGAGAATGGAGTTGGAAATAGATATCGATTTGGCGAATGCGTGAAGCACAGGCCTGAGCAACCCTTTTATGCCCGATAATTTGCTTGGGAGCATCTTGTCGAAGGAGGTGAATGGCGGACAGCAGGTTACGTTTAGCTTAAAGGGCAAGAGGCAGTCAAAGTATAGGGACTCTACGATGAAGACTAGTAGGAAGGAGGCGGCACATAAACATAAAGGAGCCGCGAGTACGTCGACGGTTTTGGATAGCATAAAATGGCACGCGGTAGTTGCCGCGGAGGACTCGAACCGTCCAATACTCTCACCTACGTACAACGGATTGGGTGTATGTATGGACAACTCCAGATGGCAGGAGAAATTTTAGGCGAAGGAGGCAATGGTGGTGACTACCATAGAGAGGAGTATGCTAGAAGTAGATAATGTTGCGCAAGTTCCTTCCCCAGAGAATGACGCTCAGGTTACTGTTGGGGAGACTAATAATTTATAAATGACTTTGATCATTTGGAATGTCCATGGATCTTGTTCGCTTGGTCGGTGGAGGGAGATCAACTAAAGTATTAGGAAGGGCCAACATAGTAACCGCGCCTTGCTAAAGACGAAAATCAAAACTGACAAGATGCTATCGCAGCGTAAATGGATGCATTGGGACCACATACATAATCTTCACCTATGTACGATAGCTCGTATTTGGTTGCAATAGGATAATAGATGCTGGGAAGGTAATATGATAAGTATTTCTGATCAACTTATTGTTATCAAATTTATTAATAAAGGAGGAATGCAATTTATTCACGACGATGTATATGGTCATAATAACGACCGCAAAGGGAGGGAGGCGCTTTGGAAGGACATCATCCATACGGCAGAAATAGCTAAAGATCAGTTCAAGCTTCCCCTAGTTCTAATGGGTGACTTCAACGCTCTTCTGTACTGGTACAAGAAGATCGGTGGACGTCCAGTCCTGGAGACTATCATGCAGGAGTTCTGTTCTTGTCTTCTCCAATCAAGCTTGCAACAAACTGAACGCAGGGGGCATATTTGGACTTGGAATAACAAATCAGTCCATAAATTGGTGGCATGTAATTGGACAGAGCTTTGGGGAATAGGGAATGGTTTCAAACCTTCCCTGACATAGTCGTCGAGGGATTAGCGGCGGGTACAAGTGATCATTTACCTATGTGTATTCTCTTTCCTTCTTCAGACCAAAGGAGAGCCAAACCTTTTAGGTACAACAATAAATAGCATATGATCGACGACTATAGTGAGGTAGTCAAGCGTGGACTTCTATATAATATCCAAGGCAATCATTAGTTCAAGCTTGTTAAGCGCCTCAAAGAGGTAAAGATGGGTTTGAAAGCCTGGAATCGGAGGTGGCCTTGCAAGCGGCTTGATGCTCGAAAGCCAAGCTTGCGCAAGTTCAACTATCTCTCCGACACAATGTGGACGACGAAGATTTGGCCAACGAGTAGCAGGATCTGATTAGAGAAGTTAGTCTTCTCCGTATGCAAGAGGAGATCGAGGCGGCTCAACAAGCTAAATACTCGTGGCTACGCAAAGATGACAACTGTTCAAAATTCTTCTATGACGTGGTTCGAATGCGCCAATAACAAAATTATATTGGCAAGTTGCTCAGACTAGATGGAAAAGAGATTACAAAGTGCAGTGAACTTTAAGCAGAGGTCGTAAGGTACTACTCGGAGCTATTTAATCAATCTGATTATATATCGCTTTTTCCAGACATTGTATGCAGGAAGTTAGTTTCTCCTCTTAGAAATCAATGTTTGCAAAAAAAAGTTTATTCCAAACTTGAAAAAGAATAGTACAAAGTACAATAAATTCTGGGGAAGTACAACTGTAGGAATCTAATCAGAAGGCGATCACTTTATCCCTTTGACTATGTGAAATTGAAGACTGTAGCCTCTGGAGAATGCAACAACAATTTTGCAAGAGTTCTTGATCTCTATGCCTATCTGATAATTTCACAATGATTGGAAACTCTATTTATAGAGTTCAAGAAATAACTATTTTAGCAGTTATTCTGATGTACGCGAGGCTGGATTGTGCCATATTGGGTTGCGCCAACCTCCTGTTGTGCCAACTTTCATTCAGTTGTTAAGTCGTATACTAACTGTATTTAGACGCGTGGCATCATGTGATTGAGATGTGCGTGGTCGTGTACAGGATAGTAGACACGTCTTGAGAGATTAGTGGCATGTGTGCCACATCATCCTGCTTTAGAATGTAAGTTGTCTCAACTTCATCAGGTTGCGCGACCTTCAGTCAACGAGTCAAACTGTGCTTGATTTGGGCTGCGCCTAAACACGTGGCAGCCTTTGAGCAGAAGTCATTCAGATTGCACCTAGGCGCAACTAAGGATTTTGTCTGGATTGTGCCAAGGTGCAACTTACAAAGCGTACATGACAGCTGTCAACCAACTCCCCTTGAGCAGCACAATTAACAGGATTCGAAGAGATTTTCTTCGTTCATTGTGGTGTCAGTTGTCAGTGTTGTCAGGAAATGATGGCCATTAAGTGTCAGACGCCACGTAGATTTTGGCGCAACAAGACTGGCGCAGTCTGATATATGGCGCAACCTGTTCAGCGACGTAGTCTGTTCTCTGAGCTTCATATCAGTTGCGCAACTTGATTTTTGGGACGCAACTTGATCACTGATTAGTATGTTCAGGACGCAACTTGATTTTTAGGCCCTACAAGACTCTCTTTAAAGTTTTCAAAACTTAAAAACATTTTAAAGTTTTGAAATAGTTTAAATTTATAAAAGTTTTGACTGAGTCAAGTTGTGCCAGTCAATGCCCGGTCAACACAATTAAATTTCTTTCTCGAAAATTATCTTCTCTTCGTCTTCCCGAGTTTCATTGATTATTTTCAGTTTCCCTATGAGAAATATGAAGAGTCAATTTGGTGATATATATGTAGGGGCAGATTTTCATTCTTTATTCTTCACTTCTGTAATTTTGATGGCATCTAAGAAGAAGGAGATGGAAACCAATGCTGTCACTGAAATCGAGTCTCCTGAAGCGAAACCCGATATCACACCTTTGACTTATTTGTTGGAGGCTGACCCGGCATTGAGGGCGATGAACTTTTTAGACTATTTTGGTTTAAACCCAACAGTCTTCAATCACTCGAGTGGTGGGCCATCCTCTGAAGAGCACGGCGATTTGGAGGGATTCCTTAATCTGATGCGTCGCTCGGGGATCCGCAACATGCAAGAACTGGACGCCGCTCTTTGTCAAGCCGATGAAGAGAAGCAAAAAGAATAATGTTTTCGTATAACAACTTTTATTCTCTTTTCTGAAGTCCTTGATTTTAGGGGTCCACCCATCTTAATGCAACAAAATCTATAATTTCTGATACATTGTGTGGTTGAGATTTCAAATAGCGCTCGTGGTCGCATTCCTTTGGCTAATTCTTTGTTTGCTGTTTCTTCTGTGGGACATATGGCAGTCGTCACACGGTTTTAGGTGCCCATTTTTAGTTCTTTTCTAAAATAGGCTCCTAGAATGACGCACCCGTCTTCATCTTTCACTCTTTTTAAAAAGGACAACAAGAAACGAAAGAGTCATTCATACTTTCTCAAAACAAATGGCTTCTCATGAGGTCCCACTTGTGCCACTTCATTCTGATGTTATTCTTTTGTATGCTGCACCTTCAAAAGTTGGTAAGTCTCAACAAAGAACCAATGATTTTTTTTATATGAGCATTTTTTTGTGCCACTTTTGAAGATAAGCACTGACTTGCATGTTGTAGACACTGTCGATATGTACTAACTATTTTTGAGAATAGGTGCACACCGTGGTCCAGTGTTTAGCTTCGATCAGAGGCGCCTATTGCTGACATGCGCTAGTTTGATCGATTCATACTGAAAAGATATGCGTCCGTTGATCGACGCACATTTTTGATATGCGTCTGTTTGGTCAGTACGCAGTGCTGATGTACGCTTGTTGGTAGGCGCACACTGCTGGTATGCACCTGTTGATAGGCACACATTGCTAATATACGTCTGTTGATAGGCGCACGCTGCTGGTTTGTGCCTGTTGATAAGCGCGCATTATTGATATACGTCTGTTGATAGGCTCACACTGCTGGTATGCACCTGTTGATAGGCGCACACTCTTTGATAGATTCTGCTAACTCCTCCTATTTTATTAATATGTACAGAGACTCGGTTAGCAAGCTTCTTCAGGACTGGCACTGGTGATTTGGATGCTGCAGAGGGCATTCTTCTGACACTCACATCAGATAGCTCATGTGGTTCTGACACTCAAATCAGACAGCTCAGAACTCTTCATGTTTAAGAAGGGTCTTTCTTAGATGGTAGGAACAACCTATATACATGAGAGTTGGATGGTGGAGAGACAGAAATAGGAATCGTATCACAAGGGTGATTTCATTCCTAGTTCCCCTGGCGGGTCGTCTTCTCTCCAACAGTTGTATTGACAGCAGCTCATCTTTGGGCTACTGTACTCTGTGGTTCTCCTCTCGTATTTCTGAGAGAGAAGACCAGAGTTGATTCTATTGTCTGGCTCGTTGCTTCAGGTCGAGACGACAAGGAATTGGCACCAACAAATAAGAAGATCCAAAGATGTAATAGACCTTCATGTTCTATTTAGAATAAAAAACCGAGATGTAATAGATTTCCATCAAGATGTATCTATATTTTTTGAAGAAGAAATAAGGAAATCATCTTCTCTTATTCTTCTTTTTATAATTTGATTTTGATATGCTGTCATAGATAATAGAATCCAGAGAGAATATGAATATGGTAAGTTGTTTGACGTGAATATTTGGAATTCAAGGTCGTGAGAGACATGAATTCTCATTATGATAAATGAATGATTGATCAGTCACTTCGATTTTGAAGAAGAAACATTGAATGAATGAATGGTCGTTCAAACTCTCGAAGAAGAAAATGAATGAATCAATCATGTCGGTTTCGAAGAAGGGATGATGAATGGTCAATTATAAATGAATGAATCAGTTATAAATGAACGAACAATTGTGCTTCTTTCCAAAAGTTGCATCAGTTTTTGAGGCCGATTATCTAGTTGTTTTGCCTATAAATAGAACAAAACTTTTATAGATATTGCCAATCTCTTTCCCTTCTGTACAAAAAAATGTCTTCCAAAGATTTGCTCGTTCCGAAGACTGAAGAAGAGACCAAGACGCCTCCTGCTGAGCCTCCAGTGCCTCATCAGAAAGAAAGGGGTGAAGGCTTAACTGTTCCTGCATCGAGACGGGATGTGATTGCTGAACTGGTGGAACCTGGAAAAACTGCCGAAGAAGAAGCATTGAGGATGGCTGCTTGCAAGTTTTTCGTAAGTTCCGGCAATGAGATGTTTGAACGATTGGAAAATTATGTATTTAATCAGGAAGGGTCAAGACCTCCTCCCCGTCCTTAATATTATGTAATTCTATTCTGCTTTTGAATAAAAAAAACTTTTATTTACATCATGTCTCTGAAAATAAAATACATTTTGTCTTTATACATAATATTTTTTGAGAAATTTCCCATTGATGGGCATCATAGCAACTCTGCCATCCATATCTGTTAATTGATAGACTCCATTTGAGAATACTTTATTTACCACATACGGCCCTTCCCATTTTGCCTCGAACGTGCCTTTGCTCATATGTGTCATAGTCATAGGACATCTAACTGTAAGGACTAACTCGCCTTCCTGAAAAGTTCGCACTCTGACTTTGCGATTAAAGGCTTTTTAAAATCTGGGCCTGATAAAGTTCAATGTGCTGTTGAGCCAGTAACCTTTTCTCGTCGAGCGCCTCCAATTCTTGAAGCCGAAGACGATTATTATTTTCTGTAGTAAGTTCGTTAGCAATGGCAATTCTCAATGATGGAATTTAAATTTCCAAAGGTAGAACAGCTTCACACCCATACACTAAAGAAAAAGGTGTGCAGTCTGTAGGATTACGGATAGTTGTACGATATGCCCATAGACATTCTCCAAGTTTATCACTCCAATTACGTTTGTTGATAGAGACAAACTTTTTAAGGAGTTTAATAATGGTCTTGTTGAACGCTTCAGCCAACCCGTTAGCCGCAGGATTATAGGCCGTAGAGGCAATATTATTGATTCTGTTGTCATCACAGAACCTATTAAACTTCTGGCTGATGAATTGCGGCCCATTATCATGGATGATTCGGTGAGGAACACCAAATCTATATATCACATGATGTTTGATGAAGTTGATGACACTACTCATTTTAACTTCAGCCAAAGGTATAGCTTCTGCCCACTTGGAGAAATAATCGGTTATAGCTAAGATGAACCGATGTCCTTTAGATGAAGGAGGATTGATAGGGCCAATTATATCCATGCCCCAAGCTTCAAAAGGCCATGAGGCAGCAGTCGGATGAAGAAATTTTGACGGTTGATGGATGAAATCTGTATAAATTTGACATGCACGACACTTCCTTGCATAGTCAATAGCATCCGATACCATAGAGGGCCAGTAGTAGCCCATACGTCGAATACGATCCTGTAGTTTAGGACCAGGCTGATGTGCTCCACAAACACCATTATGAGCTTCACATAATATCTGCTTTGCTTCATCACCAGCGAGACATCTCGAGAGTAACCCATCAAAATTTTTTCGATAGATAGTTTTAGTAGTATGATTATAATAGAATCGAAGCAATCGACGACGGATACTTATAGCTTCTTTAGGATCTTCTGGCAAAATGTCATGCACTGCAAAATCAATGAAAGGTGCTCTCCAGTCCTTGCTAATGACATTAACTTCAGTTAGGTTGCTGAATTCAATGTTGTGGTTGTTTTCAACATAGAATAGTTCTCTATTAGAGATAACAACCATTTGTTATCTTTTGATTGGAACTGCCAATACTGCAGCTAGGTTAGCTAAGGCATCAGCTTCTGTATTGCATGCGCGACATACATGTTCAATGAAGAAACCTTTGAATGAAGAAGCTATTCTGATTGCTGCTTCATGGTATGGTACCAGATCTTGATGTCGGACTTCATATATGTCTCTAACCTGATTAACAATCAGCTTAGAATTGCCATATACTTCGAGATATTCGATATCCAGTCGTTTGGCTAATTAGAGTCCGATGAGCAAGGTATTGTATTCTGCGACATTGTTAAAGCATGACTTGTCTAAAGAATAAGCCCTTTGAATAGCTAATCCATCGGGTAAAACGAGAACAATTCCCACTCCAGCCACAAGGGTACCTCCAGATCCAATTCTAGAAGCTCCATCAAAGAACAACCTCTAGGTAGGAAATTCTTCTGAGATCATATTTGATTCCAATGTTTCATCAGAAATTTCATCATAGAGTTTAGATGTCTCAGGGACAGGATGAGCTGCTAAAAAGTCAGCAAGTGCTTGGCCCTTTACAGACTTTTGAGGAACATAAACCATATCATATTGTGTTAGTAATATGGTCCATGTGGCAAGCCTAGAATTGAGTATACTTGGCTTCTTCATTAAGACTCGAAGAGGATTGACTCGGGATATGACATGGATAGTTTGGCCTATGATATAATGTCTTGTCTTCTGAACGACAAACATTACGGCTAAACATTCTTTCTCCACCGGACTTTAACGATGTTCAACTCCAATCATTGTTCGACTAAGGTAATAGAGGGCTTGTTCATGACCTTCCTTATTCATCTGAGCTAGCAAAGCTTCCAACGAATGATCCATTGCCCGGACATACATTAAGAAAGATATTCCTGAGATCGGTGGTACAAGAACAGGTGGACTCATTAAATACCGCTTTATGTCGTCAAATGCTCGTTGACATTCTTCCGTCCAAACGAAAGATACACCTTTCTTCATTAACTGAGTAAATGGTCTGCAATGTCCAGATAAATTCGAAATAAACTGCCTAATGTACGCAAGTCGACCTTGGAATCCTCATAGCTCTTTTAGGTTGCGTAGAGGACGCATCTCTTGAATGGCTTTGATCTTCTCGGGATCAACGTGTATACCCTTAGAGGTAATAACGAAGCCGAAAAACTTACCACCAGAGACACCCAAGAAAGACTTGGTGGGGTTCATTTTGAGTTGATGCTGGCACATTAGATTGAAGATAGTTCTTAAATCTTGAATGTGATCTTCCTTGAGATAACTTTTGACAGCAATATCGTCAACATAGCATTCGACAGTCTTTCGTAGATGATACCGAAAGATAGTGCTCATAGCCCGCTAGTAAGTTGCACCTGCGTTCTTAAGACCAAATGGCATGACTGTATAACAGTACACTCCACGAGGAGTACGAAATGAAGTAGTTTCTCATCTTCAGGATTCATCCGGATTTGATTATATCCAGAAAACCCGTCCATGAAAGAAATTCGTTCGAATCCACATGTATTGTCGATCATGACCTCAGTAATTGGGAGAGGGAATTCGTCTTTAGGGCAAGCATCATTAAGATCCCGAAAGTCTATGCAAACTCGAACCTTTCCGGTCTTCTTCAGAACTGGTACAACGTTGGCTACCCAGTCAGGATGCAATTCTTCTCTGATAAAACCACAAGCTATAAGCTTTTTGACTTCATCATCAATTGCATCCATCATTTCAGGCTTGAATTGCTGTTATTGTTATTTGACTGGCTTGGCATTCGGCAAAATGTTAAGCTTGTGAGTTGCAATTTGAGGATCTAATCCCGGCATATCTTCGTAACTCCAGGCGAAGACATCAATATATTCACAAATAAGATGAATTAATTCTTGTTTATCATCCTCTGGGATATTTTTCTAATGAAGATTGGTCGTGATACACCCTTCTCTCCAATATCAATTTGGACTAGTTGATCTTCAGTAGGTGGCTCTCGTTGTTCAAAACGAAGTTCCCATTGATTGTCCATCCTTTGTGCCCAAGGGTCCATTTCAGGAGCTTCTTCAATGTCATCTTCATCATCTTTCGAAAATTCGGTAGACACCATGTTAGAAGATATTATCACCCTATGAACATGACCAATGCTGGTGTCAGAATCCCATGAAATAGAATCAGGAGAGTTTGATCGTTCTTCTTCATCAGATTCAGAAGGTTCTGGAGTTAGGAGTGGTGAAGCATAACCTAGTTCCCATTTTGTTTTACTGTGGAATTGTTGTGATTTTCCTTTTGGAACAACAATACGAAGAGGAGTTCGCCTCCCTTTACCGTTATTGAGGCCAGTTTTGAAATCATAGCCCATTTTGCGGATGATTGCTTTGGATTGAGGACTATAGCGGCATAATTGTAGCCTTCCAAAATCATCTCTATTATCGTTATAGAGCATGATTTTTGGCTCCTCTCTTTTGTTGAAGAATATAGGCTTTTCATCTTTCTTTCGAGACGGTACTAAGAAGTACGACTCTTGTATTGAATCCAGTTATACCATATTTCGCATAGATGATACGACTTCTATTGTAAGTGGTTTAAAGTTATCTAGCATATCCAAATAACACTGAGTATAGTAAAAGACATCAGTATACTGCAAAGGAGATGCTTTATTGATTTTTACACCATCATTTACAACAGGAACATTAGCCTTAGCAGGCTTAGTCAGATTGATGACAAGAGGAGGAAAAGAAGAACGAGAAGGCGGAGGAGGCTTCTTACGACGAAGATCGATTACAAGCGGCTCAGAAGAGGTGAGCTCCCTTTGTTTCCGACTATCACCCTTGGGCTGCTTCTCATGGGGAGGAAGATAGATAGTCAGTGGTTTGGAAGACTAAGGACAAGAGGTACGTCCTTTGACCGGAATCACCAGTATATCATTCGGCATATTTTTTTATTCTTCATCCGTGTCCATTGCTAGTACCACCTTCATGAATTCTTCCTTGTACATGCGAGAATCGTTGCAGTATGCTTCAACCCTTTTGAAAGGATTCAGATCTGCAACCTCTTTTTGGACTTCTCCATTACCATCCACATATTTAAAACATTGGTGGAGAGTAGAAGGTACAATATTGTGTTCATGGAGGAATGGCCTTCCCAACAAAGCGTTGTATGAGCCATGATTGTCGATAACATAGAAAGTTACCTTTGTACGAAGATTGCCAATTTGAAGTTTTAGGCGTATCTTCCCCAAAGGTTCACTTCTTCCTTGATTGAATCCCAAGATGGTAGTGATAGTTGTAGAGAGGTTATGCACTGGAATTTTCAAAGCATCAAGTAAAGACTTCGGCATAATGCTAAGTCAGACCCGGGGTCAATACGAATGCGATCGACTTTCATGGTGTCCACATACCCTGTAAAATAAAGAGGACGATCATGACGATTGTCTTCTAACAACATGTTATCTTGTGTAAAAGTAATATTGGGCATTAATTCAAATACACTATGACAATGTGCACAGCTGACTGGCTCCTTTTTAGGTTTCTTGAGAAGAGTAAGACAAGCGTCAGCCTGCATCAAGGCTTCACTTAACGTCTCTTGAGTTTCTTTTGAGAGACGTAAGAGTTTAAAGATTGACAATCTTGCTGGAGTATTGGCCAATTGTGCCAATATGTCAAAATTGTAAGGCTTTTCAAGTCCAAGTGATGAGGACTTCTTCAGTGGTTTGTCAAAGCGAATATGTTGCTTCCCCTTATCTGCTGATGTTGGATTAGGAGGAGATGGTCCGACCACCGACAAGGATGTGGATGGTGTATTCTCAGCAGGAGAAGATGATGAAGGAGGAACATCAGGAGACGGAGCAGGGTTCTCTTGATTTTTGGAATACTCCCGAAGATAGGGTTTCCCTGTTCTAGTGTCCATTAGAATTTCTTCTTCTGTTACTGGTTCAAAGGATACCATATTGCAGTTCTTGGATTTAGATTTGGAATGCTTCTTTTGCTTAGAAGAGGAAGGCGTTTCAAATTCTGCTACCAGATCTGGATGAATCCATATAATCTCTCCTCTGTCAGTTGACAGCGGAACAAGACCTTCATTTTGAGGAGGTAGGAGATTCATAATTTCAAGAGTAGTCCTTAGAATGGGGACAACACCATCTTGCACAAGTTGTGGTAGAAAATTGCCAAATTGTAGAGAAACCACATTAGCAGTCACCGTTTTCTCGTCCTGTTGCAGAGTAATTGCTCCAGAGTTGACCAACTCCTGGATTTTACCCTTGAGCACATAACATGCTCTAGTTGGATGTCCTATAAATATGTGATAAACACAGTATTTAGGGTGATCAGTTTTACCCACTTCTTCTGGCCGTTTTGCCTCTGGAAGCTGAAGCTTATTGCTTTTGATCAAGCAATCGAAGATGCTTAAAGTATCATCTTCATTAAAAGAATACTCTTCTTTTGGATGAGTTGTCTTCTGCGGTGGTGCTGATGGAGTGGATGTCGTCTGAGTAACATTGACAGCTAAAGACTCTTTGCCTTTAAGATTGATGGCCAGTGTTTCTTTAATCTTGCGGTTATTCTGGCAATTACTACCCCCAGGTGTAGAATGTTCATCTTGGTTAGGATGAGTCATTTGGACTCCTAACTGCTTGAACTTTTTGGTACTGACCTCGGCTGCTTTGGCATTGATAATGAAAGAAGGTCAATCCTGGAATTGTGTAGATCCTGTCCACATACTGATAATAAGCAATAAGTTTGATTTGCAAGTGTCTATTGTTACAGCATATGGAGTTCCTAAAGGCATTTTGAGTACCTCTCGGCAGAATCTTTCAATGAAACTCTCTGTGGATTCATTGTGCCTCTGTTTAATCTTAATGAGGGCAGACATCGTCATGTCATTGATGTTGGCACATTTTATTTTGATAATATTAACAACATCTTCGTAGTTTAGTTTTCTCTGTTTTCAGATTGATATCATTTCAGAGGCTCTACTACATAAAGTCTGTCCATTCAAAAATAGCATTCATAGCCTTGAAGACTGAAGCAAAGACTAACGTTCCTAGAAAAGATGGCTCTCAACACTTCAAGTTTTCGAGTCTGTAAAAGGTCTAGGTCTTTCTGTAAACACTTAAGGTTGGATGACAAAACCAAAAGCCTTCTAATTCTTCAGTCAAAAATCAATATCTTAAAGAACGGCATACCGATAGTATGCTCCGGCATACCGACGGTATACCATTTTATTGACCACAAATATTATGTGAGAATTGTCGGCATACCGACGGTATGCTCCGGCATACCGACGGTATACCGGTTTGTTGACCACAAAATATTTTGTGTTAAACTTCGATATACCGACGGTATGCTCCGACATACCGGCGGTATACTGTTTTGTTTGCCTCAAAAATGTTCTGTGATAATTATCGACATACCGACGGTATACTTCGACATACCTGCGGTATACCGTTTTGTGAGCCATAGAATGTTCTGTAACAAACATCGACATACCGACGGAATGCTCCGGCATACCGACGGTATACCGTTTTGTTTATCACAAAATGTTCTGTGACAAATATCGGTATACCGACGGCATACCGACGGTATACCGGTTTACAAAATTTAATTTTTGAATGACGAACACTAGCATTAATTGCTATCATTAAATGCTCCCAACGGATATAATTATGACCGTTACTGTTCAGACCGACATACCGCCGGTATACCGGTCCATACCGACGGTATGCCGGTCGGACTGTATCCAGGAGCATTGAATGCTACCTACTCTTGGTTTCTTTATAAATGGAAGCCTTCTCTCTTGAAGGCTTATCCACTCTTTGCCATAAATTTTCCAACAACCAAGAGCTCCACCATTAATCTCTATACAAGCTTTTAATTGTCATCCATTTCCAAAGTGCTAGAGTATTCAAGAGTTGTACCTTTCGATCTTCAAGTGTTAGAAGATCAACAAGTTATCTTCCTTTCTTTTGAAGTTGGCGAGCCTTCGTAAGAAAACTCGTGTGTAAGAAGTTGGCGAGTTCTTCGGATCCAAACTCGTGTGTACTATTTTACTAAATAGTAGATTTAAGCCGGAGAGAGTTCCGGGACTGGATTGCCTCAAGAGAGGATACCAGGATACATCGCGCGTTTGATTTTCTCTCTTTCTCTTTTCAATTGAAGAATATTGCTTGTTGTGTTTAAATTATTTTATTTCCCTATTCATCTCCCCTCTAGGGTTTTACCATTGGTATCAAAACTTTGTTCTCTTGATTTAGATTTACACCCTTAGAGTGATCCATGGCCACTAACCCTAGTATCAACACTTTCTACAATGAGGGACACTCCATAAATAGGCCTCCCCTATTTGATGGAACCAACTATAACTACTGGAAGATTAGGATGAGCATTTATCTGAAGTCCATAGATTTCGATTTATGGGATTGTGTGATAAATGGTCTCCCTACTCCTTCCGGAGTTATTGAGGATGTTGTATCTGACACCCTTAGGGACATACTCACTGAGAATGATAAGAAGCTTGTTAGTCGAGATGCCAAGGCTATGAACGCTATTTACTGTACGCTCAATAGCAGTGAATTCAATAGAATCTATACTTGCAAGACTTCCAATGAGATTTGGAAGTTGCTTGAAGTCACATACGAGGGAACATCACAAGTAAAAGAATCCAAGATTAGTAGACTCACACAAGAATATGAGTCCTTTAAGATGAAACAAGATGAGTCTATTATGTAACACCCACTTTTCTAAATGAGGGTAATTTTGAACTTTTATAATTTTGATTAATCGATAATAAGATTTAACTCATGTTGTGATTTTTGGTAATTTTTTTAATCAATTTAAAACTATTTAAAATGTTGAATTGTGATTTTGATGGTTAACTAGTTAATCCCTAGTTTTGCTAAGCTTAGAGACTAACTATGGGGACCTAACCATGTGATTAGAATTATTTTGTGACTTTTGAATTATTTACAACTTTTTAGGCTAAGGGTATTTTGGTCATTTTGTGACTTTTGAATTATTTAGAATTTTAATTAATTGTTGAATTTTAGATTATTTTAATAATATTTAAATTAATGTATTATAATTTTGGTCATTTTTCATATTTTAATATTTTGGGAAAATTTTATATTTTTAATATTGTTTTTATTGGATTTGTTTAGTCGGGTTTGAGTTTCGTCTCGTTCCGACTTGTATTGTGACCCGGGTAGCTTGAACTCTAGATGGGACCCAATATTAAGTTAAGCATGGCTCACAAGACCCAACATTAAGTTAGTTAATTAAACTAATTTTTATCATGTTAGAATGGTTAAGTTAGAGACTCAAAACTAGATTATTTTGACCCCAAACTTGAACCTAGTCTAGACTTAACCATATGAGACTAGAGAGGGGCAATTAGGACATTTCCCATTAGCCCAAAGGGACTCTTTATGGCAGCCACCTTTAGGAGAGAATGATTCATTTCATTCATTACAATCTTGCCTCTTTTATTTGCTTTTGTTCTTCCCCAATTTTAGAGAGCCTTTCCATTGATTTGATCTCCAAATCAAATCATTCCTTCACCAAACCTTCCCTCAATCATTCCCATTCTCCAAGGGAAGGGTGCTACCAAGGATTGGAAGAGGAGTGCAAGGAGGAGTGTCCACTTTGAGGGATCTTCGTATCGGAGCCGTGTCCTAAAGGATTTCATTGGGATTCCACTCCCAATAGGTAAAACCCATCCTCTAAATCGATTTCCTTTGCATATAAATTAGTTTTGAATCCGTAGGATCCATCCTCATGCATGTGTCCCATTTAGATTCAAATTTGAGGCCATTTGGAGCTCTCTTGCGGATTTTAGATATGTGTCTTGTGTCCTACTTGATAGATCCCAAATTAGGACACCCCATGTGTATGTATGTATGATAATAGTTTAAATAGATATTTAAATTCCGTTTTATAATGGTTAGAGAGTGGATTGATCTTTGATAGGATGGTTAGAATGAATTTCATTTGGATACCTATGTTTGTATGCAAGTATCTTGGCCTATATGTGTTTTTTTGTCAAATCCGTCATAATTTCCATCCACGTTTTTATTAACCAAAGCAACTTAGAAATATCATGACTTTTAGCATAGAACTCCGATTTATCTCCCGTTTTTTTAAAAGAACCGTATCGAAGTTAGCTTTCCAAATATATATTTTAATAAGCCAAATTCTTTCTGTAACTTTCTGTAGAATTATTTGAGTGTCAGCTGTACGAAAGACGAACGTGTTTCGGTATTTTCGCGATTTCGGGAGCTTCCGGACACGAAAATACGATCCATTTAAAGTTTCGGAAAGCTAACACAAAGGGCTACGACATACTTTAATCCTAGAATTTAGTAAATGTCCAATTGGTACAGTATTGATTTTAAGTAAAAGAGTGACTATACGATATATGTATTTTGTGTAACCTATGAGCCTATGTAGTATGGATATTAAATGAATATAAATTATGTAATGCATGATACGTTAGATGAATGAAATGATATATATATGATATATATTCTCTTTACATTAATGTATATATATGGTTGAATGCAAGCATGTAGGAATGCTATTATTATAATGCATATAAGCAATGCATGAATGAAAGAATGATATACAATGTATGCATGAAAGTATATAATGAATGCTAGATATGAATGCAAGATATATATGTAATGATAGATATGAATGCATAATGTATAAATATTGTAATGCAATATATAATGATAACATGTATGGTAATGTAGAGTATATGATGCAAGCATGAATGAATGGAGGAAATACATGTATATAGGTAATATAGAATGTAATATATGAATGCAAGCATGCAAGATAATGTATTGTATCCATATATGATGTATTCAACTTAAAGATAATGTAATATATGAAAGGAATGAATGATAATATATAACATGATATGTAAGGTAATGAAAGGTATGAAATATATGATGTGTGCATGTTTGTATGTCTCTATGTTAATGTATGAAATGATATGAATATACAATGTATGTATATGTATAAAACATGTAGATAATGCATAGATGCATGAATGAAATGAATGTTTGCAATATGTTAGTATAAATACAAGTATCTAATATGCATGAATGTAAGTATAATATAATACAAGTATACATGTATATATCATGTAAATGTAATATACATGATATGTATGTATGCATGTATACAAGGCAAGTATGTATGTATGTATGTATTTATATAAGCTGAGTTAACCTATAACCTTTTACACACATGCATTCATACACCCTTTGACATCATGTATCCCATGTCACATACACCTACCTATCACTAAATTTTAGAACATTAATACATATCCTTTCACATACATACCAAACACACACATACTCACTTACTCCTTTGCCTCTCTTTCTCTCTCTCTATATATATGTATGTGCCTATATATATAGCTTTCCTATACATATCTATGTATATGAATATGTGAATGTGAATAATATATATATATATTATATGACTAAGTCTGTGTGTCTTGTTAGCTTATGGTTTAGTTTTGTGCTTGGTTTAGCAAGTGGCTTAGGCTATGAGTTAGTAGCTATCTTGGATACTTGATTTGCATATACTTAGTTTGTTTAGACCTAGAATAACTTGTTTGACCTAATTTAGACTTGTTAGACCTAGTTTGACCATAGTTGACCTAGGTTTGACTTTCAGGGTTGACCAAGAGTTGACTTTGGTCTAGGTTGACCTAGAATCATGTAGAATGCATAGTAGAACTTCATATTGCCATTTTGGACTTGTTGTGACTTGTTGTAAAACCCGTAAATTTTTTTTATTTCTTTTTAATTATTAAATATGTGTTTGCTAATTTTAATTTTTCAAATTAAATAGAAAATTATTTTTTCAAAATAAATGAATTTGAATTTTTGTATGTCAGCCCAGACATGAACCCGGTTTGATTTTTAATTTAAAATATTTTGAATTAGTTATGATTTTTTTAAGAAAACAATTTTTTTTTTCAAAACCTTAAAACCATTTTTACCAATATTTTTTTAGCCCAAAGCTCTTTTTCTTAAAGCCCATTCATTTAGGCCCAACAGTCCATAATCTTTAATACATTTGGACTATTGATAAAATCATCACTAATTAAACCCATTAAAGAAAATGTAGGATTTCAAATGTATTGATAAAATCCTACTTAACTATCATTCATAATTTTCTTCATTTTCTCTCTCTTCCATTTGTGTTAAGGAAAAAAAGGAAATTTCCTTCCTTTCCTGACCCGCTCGGCCTTGGCCGACCTTTCCCATCCCTAACGGCCGCCGCCGTCGACCGTCGGCCTCCCCGAACGGCCGACGACTCTCCATTTCCGTAACTCCAGGTTTTACCCTATATAAACCCTTCCCTCATATTCATTCTCCTCATCCTTTCCCTAAACCTATTTCTGACCTAACCCCAAATTTCCGGCGAACCCTCGCCTGAACCACCCGCGCCTCTGACCGACCGCCGACCTGCTGTCCCGCCGACGGCGCCGCCCCTCCGGCGAACCCGACAGCACGCCCCCTTACGCGGCTGTCCAGCCCTGTCGCCGCCCGCTCCCCGCGGATCCGCTCCTAAGCGTGGCCGTGCTCCGCCGACCAGTCCCGATCCGTGCGCAGCACTGAGTAGCCAGTCTCGGGTGTGTTTGGAGTTGACCGATCCTGAGTTCAGTTCCTTTTCCGTGGAATTGCGTGTTTCGAGTCCGAGGCATCACTTCGGATTCCTTCAATTTCGGTAACTTCTGGATAGTCCCGTAGTTCTTTCAGTCTGTGATGAGTTTTGGTCCAAGAATTTTCTTCGAAAAATTTGGTTTTTCTGTACGTTTGTGTTTCGGAAATTTTCGGATAGTTTGTTCTGTGATAATTGGGTTCTGTGGTTGGTTTGATGATATTTTGGTCCTAGAATTCCCTGGGAATTCGGTTTGCTAGGTTTTCGAATTTTTCGAAATCGGTTCGAAAATGTTCTGTGAGTTTTGGAATGATTCTTTGGTTAAGTATTCTGTTGGTTCTCTGAGTTCAGTTCGGTTTTTCGAATCTCAGAATAATTACTGTGGATATTTCGGGTTTGATATTATTTTTAAGTTCTGGTTATTATTATTATTCTGGTTGGAATTTGAGTTTCCCTGGTTTGGGATTATTTTGCAGGAAAAAATTGGCGCGTTTCCCAGTTTTGGGTTATCCCGAAAATAGAGGGAATGCTGCCGAAATTTTTATAAAAATTTGATTATAATACTATTTTTGGATTTATTTGGACGACGACCTTATCGGTCAATGGGCCCCAGTGAAATGCAAACGCACCGGTTTGTCCGGACGTTGAGGCAGAGTAGCTGTAAGTGAAGATTGGACCAGTTCTGAGACTCATACTATTTTATTTTTAGAAATTATTAGTTATTATTATTATGTAATTTTGTAGGAAATTTACAAGACTAACATTTTCTTTCTCTCTCTTATTTTAATTCATGGAAATGTAAGGGCATAAGCTCATTTATCTATTTTTGTAAATTTGTAATAAGTAGGAATTGGCTGTGGATTTTTCTGGGATTGTGAACGCGTAGGATTAATTAATATTAATATTAATTATTAGTTAGAAATTCACGATTTTCTCATTTAAAGAAAAGAAAATATATTTATATATAATTATAAAATACTAACTTTTTCCCAATAAATTGATAAAAACAAGTTTTCCAAAATAAAATATAAATTTAACGCACTAGAAAAACGTGTTTTTTTATTGTGTTGGTTAATACAAGACAAAAAATTGACTAGGAGACAAAAATCTAGAGATTGTAACTAGATAATTCTAGAGTTGTGGTTTCTGAGACAAATTTTCGGAATGTAGGATTTCAAAGAAGAGTGTGACTGTTCAAATCCCGAAGTACCAATCGCGTCCAACCTGAGAAGTTTAAGGCAAGTACATTTATGTTGATTACAATTATTTAATAATCACTTCATTGCAATTTTAAACCACTATTCAAACACGAACTCTTTCGGGAGTATTGACTGTACTGTTGGGGACTGGGGGAGTAGAGTAGTGGATATGACCAAATCCAAAATTAGGATAACTGACTGTATTAGCTTTCCCCTTTTCACACGGGGACAAGCCATACCGTATCGCTAGGATACTACTGTAACCCAATCCGGTCATATTCATTACCTATTCATATCACTGTACTGTATTATTTCAAAACTGTTCATCTTTAAATTGTTTAAAAGTGCATAATTTTATTGTTAAATTAATTGTCAAGATTAGCATAAATTGTACTTTGCTCCTTTCCTGACTGGATCCCCGTAGGTACTACTGATGACCTGAGGAGGATGCTGTGGCGTCTCCATAGATGTTACTTTAGTTTGAGAGTTTAGTTGTTTCTATGTTATTTCAAGTTTATGAATCCTTGTAACAGAACAAGTTTTAAATTATCGTTTAATTAAATGTTGTGGCAAACTTAGTTTCAAATGTTGTTGATCACCTGCATATGGATTACAGCTTACTGCCGCCGTCTTATCAACGGTGCAGGCTGGGCATGATCCGATTCGACCCAAGTATTTGGGGACCGGGTCGTGACATGTTTTTAGTGGTGGCCCATGCAGGTCAATCAATCAACAACTTAGGAAAACCTAGTTGGAGACATATAGAACACTAGAACATTAATTTGTCACAACATAGGACCGAAATATATTATAAATAAATATTTTTGTTTGATTATAGATAGGCTACCTTGCTTATGTTTATATCCTAAACCTTCCAGAGAATGGCCACTGATAAAACCAACCCTGCTGGTGATGGGATGTCAACACCTGATCATACCCCACCTCCCCAATTAAGTCCGGATCCTACACCTCGGCAGCTGGCCGATCGTCCCCTTAATGTGATGACGGATCCATCATCTTCTTGGACGGAGATGCAACCCCCTGTGGTTTCGCCCACTCCAGCTGCCCCACCGGTGCCTGTGGACCCTACCGACCTCATAGGTCTGCTAAGAGGAGTGCTAGAAGCTCAGAGAACTCAAGCTGAAGCTCATCGCGAGCAGACGGCCATTATGAGAGAAGGCATGGAGAATGCCCAGAGCGTGGCAATGGCTGCACTAGAGAGAGGAGAAGCAGCTCAACAAGAACCAAGGCCTGCCAAGGTAAACATAAATTTAAGGATTAATTTATGTAATATTAAGGCCATTTAATTAATAGGAATCATATTGCCAAGGTGGGCGATATTGAGAGTTTCAAGAAGCAGAACCCTCGACCCTTCAAGGGAACCGAGGGAATTGTCTATGCTGATGAATGGCTCGATAGTATGGAGCGTCTCCTGAGCGTCGCTCGACTTCTAGAAGACCTCAAGGCCGAAGCAGTGGGACTCCAACTGCAAAATATAGCAAGCACCTGGTATCGGAATGAACCCCGGCTCCAGGATAGGTAGATTGACGCTTCAGGGCAACATGACTGTGGGAGAGTATGCTGCTGAATTCGGCCAGCTCAGCCGATTTGCCAAGAACCTGGTGGCTGATCCGGACGATCGTGCTGAAAGGTTCAGATATGGACTAAGAGAAGAGATCCGCACCCATGTGATCTCAGGCGGTGCTAAGACTTATGAAAAGATCCTGGAGCGAGCTCAAGACATAGAGAAGAGCCAACCTGCCCGCTCGAAGAGAGATTATCCTGGAACTAACAACTTCCAGGGTAATCAGAAGAAGCCCAACAACAACAATAACAACAGCAACAACAACAACCGTCCTCCCTACCAGCAGGCGAGGAACAATGACAAGGCGCCTCAGAGGCAGATCCCCGTCTGCGACTTTTGTAAGATGCCGGGACATCTGGCAAACATCTGCAGGAAGAGGCTAGGGCATTGCCTAGTCTGTGGGTCTTCCACCCATCAAGTGAGGGACTGCCCTTTGTCAACTAACCGGACTGGAGCAACTCCGCAGAAAGGACCTCTGCCCACTCAGCAACAACAGTTTGGGCAACATCAACAGAAGACGGGGCGAGCTTTTGCCCTAACAGCAGAGGAACCAGAGCCAGCTCAGAAACCTGTAGTGGATGTCATATCAGGTTCTATCTAGGTGCATTCCTACCCCGCCTTAGCTTTATTTGATTCGGAAGCATCACATAGTTTCATAGCTACCAAATTCATATCTGCACACCATATAGTTACTGGCTTTAGCAAGAAGATCTGTAGAGTTATGACTGGAGGAGGACCCCTACCTATTACTGAGATCTGTGAATGCCCTATCACCATAGCTGGCCATAACTTTATAGCACCTTTACTTGTCATGCCCTTACCTAACTATGATGTAGTCCTAGGGATAGACTGGTTGAGTAAGCAGCATGCGCTGATAGACTGTCATCGAGGATGTGTAGTCTTTAGCCCACCTGGAGAACCGGAGTTTGAAATCACTCGAACTCCGGAGGAGATGGAATGTGTTACCTATACCTCTATCACTGAAGAGTCCGGACCTCCGCACCCTATCATAGCAAAATTTTTGGATGTTTTCCCTGATAATCTTCCCGGGTTACCCCCAGACCGAGATATAGAGTTCACCATTGACCTAGTCCCCGGTTCTTCCCCTATTTCTAAAGAATGCTACAGAGTCAACCCGAAGGAGGCCAAGGAGATGAAGGACCAGATCAATGAACTGAAGGCTCTGTGATTCATTCGAGACGGAGCTTCACCATGGGGAGCACCTGTCTTGTTTGTGCCCAAGAAGGACGGAACTATGAGGATGTGCATCGACTACCGGGCGCTGAACAATATCACCATCAAGAACAAGTACCCTTTGCCCCGGATCGATGACCTGTTTGATCAACTCAGTGGAGCCAAGGTGTTCTCAAAGATTGATCTCAGATCTGGCTACCATCAGATCAAGATCAGGAAGGAGGACATTCCCAAGACGGCGTTCAACACCAAGTATGGGCAGTTTGAATTCTTGGTCATGCCGTTTGGACTGACAAATGCTCCTGCTGTATTCATGAACCTTATGAACAAGGTTTTCCATGAATACTTAGATCAATTTGTTGTTGTCTTCATTGATGACATTTTGATCTATTCGAAGACTGAAGAGGAGTATGAGGAGCACCTCAGGAAAGTTCTGGGAACTTTGAGGAAAGAGAAGTTATATGATAAGCTATCCAAATGTGAATTCTTTCTAGACAAGGTGGATTTTCTTGGCCATGTTGTCACAGGAGAAGGAATTTCGGTGGATCCTAAGAAGATAGCTGCTGTGGAGAAGTGGTCTACCCCAAGCTCAGTTGCTGAGATCAGAAGTTTCTTGGGCTTGGCTGGCTACTACCGAAAGTTTGTGAAGGACTTTGCTAGAATTGCCGAGCCGATGACGAAGCTGACTCGGAAGAATGAAGAGTTCATCTGGACGGAAGATTGCCAGGCTGCATTCGAGGAGCTGAAGAAGAGGCTTACCACTGCACCAATCCTTGCGCTACCCGCAGGATCCGGTGGTTTCACAATCTACAGTGATGCCTCTAGAAAAGGACTGGGATGTGTTCTTCAACAGAATAGGAAAGTGATTGCTTATGCATCTAGGCAATTGCGGACTCATGAGAAGAATTACCCCACACATGACCTGGAGCTGGCGGCAGTTATCTTTGCGTTGAAGCTATGGAAGCACTATCTGTATGAAGAGAGTGTGAATATATATACAGACCACAAAAGTCTGAAGTATGTTTTCACTCAAAAAGAGTTGAACATGAGGCAAAGAAGATGGCTAGAGCTAATAAAGGACTTTGACATCGACCTGCAATACCACCCTGGTAAGGCTAATGTGGTCGCTGATGCACTTAGTCGATACCCAGTGGCGATGTTTTTGACCAAGGAGCGGCATCTGCTAGAGGACATCGAGAAGCTTGGAATAGAGATCATATTGCCTGGAGATAGAAGGATGGAGCTGGATGCTGATTCAGTATTGATGAAGTTGCAAGTGAGCTCGTATCTGATGGACAAGATCAAGGAGACTCAGTTTCAAGACGAGGCACTTTGCAAATTGAGAGATCAAGTGTTGGCGGGAACACTTGAAGGTTTCTCAATCGCCAGCGATGGAGCTTTGAAGAATGGTACGAGGCTTTGTGTACCATCTGGCGAACTGAAGAACGAGCTGATGAAGGAAGCGCACCAGTCGCAGTATTCTATACATCCTGGAGCTAATAAGATGTATCGAGATATGCGCACTATTGTTTGGTGGTATGGAATGAAGAAAGATGTGTCCAGATTCATGGCGAGATGTTTGATCTGTCAGCAAGTGAAGGCCAGTAGACAGAGACCCGCAGAACTTCTACAACCGCTGGACATTCCAGAGTGGAAGTGGGAGCACATCACAATAGACTTCGTGTCAGGTTTGCCTCGTTTCCAAGGAGGGAAGGATGCCATCTGGGTTATAGTGGACCGACTAACCAAGTCAGCTCACTTTATTCCCTTCAAGGTTGGTTTATCCACCGAGAAGTTGGCGGCACTATACATGCGACACATCTATCGGATTCATGGAGTACCGGTAAACATTGTATCTGACCGAGACACTCGTTTTACCTCTCATTTTTGGAAAAGTTTGCATGACAGCCTGGGGACACAGTTGAAGTTCAGCACTGCCTATCACCCCCAGACAGATGGTCAATCAGAGAGGACGATTCAGACACTGGAGGATATGCTGAAATCGTGTGTCTTGGAGTTCGGAGGATCGTGGGAAGACCATTTGCACTTGGTAGAGTTTTCTTATAATAACAGCTACCAAGCCAGCATTGGTATGACCCCATTTGAGGCTCTGTATGGACGTCGTTGCCGTACACCATTGGCATGGGACGACGTAGGAGAAAGAGTACTGCTAGGCCCAGAGATGGTGACCGACGCAGTAGAGAAGGTGAAGATAATCAGAGACAAGCTCAGAATTGCCCAGGACAGACAGAAGCATTGGGCAGATAGCAGTCGTCGGCCACTGGAGTTTGAAGAAGGAGATAAAGTCTTTGTGAAGATTTCTCCTACCAGAGGTACAATCAGATTTGGCAGAGCTGGGAAGCTGAGTCCCAGGTACATTGGACCATTTGAAGTTCTGAGCCGGATTGGAGAAGTGGCGTATAGGTTAGCTCTACCAGCTAATCTAGAGGACGTGCATAACGTTTTCTACGTCTCACAGCTCAGAGGCTACGTCCCTGATGAGAATCACATCTTAGACCACTCAGAACTGGAGATTGGACCGAGTCTTTCAGTACCAGAGAAGCCAGTAGCGATTTTGGACAGAGGTTAAAAGAGGACCAGGACTTCAGTGACTCCCATAGTCAGAGTTATGTGGAGGCACGATTCCCCAGGCGAGTCTACCTGGGAGCGAGAGGATGAGATGCGGGAGCAGTACCCGTATTTGTTTGAGACCTGAGGTAATTTCTAAACTTACTATTTTAAATTTCGAGGACGAAATTTTTTAGGAGGGAAGGTTGTAAAACCCGTAAAATTTTTTTTATTTCTTTTTAATTATTAAATATGTGTTTGCTAATTTTAATTTTTCAAATTAAATAGAAAATTATTTTTTCAAAATAAATGAATTTGGATTTTTGTATGTCAGCCCAGACATGAACCCGGTTTGATTTTTAATTTAAAATATTTTGAATTAGTTATGATTTTTTTAAGAAAACAAATTATTTTTTTTTCAAAACCTTAAAACCATTTTTACCAATATTTTTTTTAGCCCAAAGCACTTTTTCTTAAAGCCCATTCATTTAGGCCCAACAGTCCATAATCTTTAATACATTTGGACTATTGATAAAATCATCACTAATTAAACCCATTAAAGAAAATGTAGGATTTCAAATGTATTAATAAAATCCTACTTAACTATCATTCATAATTTTCTTCATTTTCTCTCTCTTCCATTTGTGTTAAGGAAAAAAAGGAAATTTCCTTCCTTTCCTGACCCGCTCGGCCTTGGCCGACCTTTCCCATCCCTAACGGCCGCCGCCGCTGACCGTCGGCCTCCCCGAACGGCCGACGACTCTCCATTTCCGTAACTCCAGGTTTCACCCTATATAAACCCTTCCCTCATATTCATTCTCCTCATCCTTTCCCTAAACCTATTTCTGACCTAACCCCAAATTTCCGGCGAACCCTCGCCTGAACCACCCGCGCCTCCGACCGACCGCCGACCTGCTGTCCCGCCGACGGCGCCGTCCCTCCGGCGAACCCGACAGCACGCCCCCTTGCGTGGCTGTCCAGCCCTGTCGCCGCCCGCTCCCCACGGATCCGCTCCTAGGCGTGGCCGTGCTCCGCCGACCAGTCCCGATCCGTGCGCAGCACTGAGTAGCCAGTCTCGGGTGTGTTTGGAGTTGACCGATCCTGAGTTCAGTTCCTTTTCCGTGGAATTGCGTGTTTCGAGTCCGAGGCATCACTTCGGATTCCTTTAATTTCGATAACTTCTGGATAGTCCCGTAGTTCTTTCAGTCTGTGATGAGTTTTGGTCCAGGAATTTTCTTCAGAAAATTCGGTTTTTCTGTTACGTTTGTTTTTCAAAATTTTTTGGATAGTTTGTTCTGTGATAATTGGGTTCTGTGGTTGGTTTGATGATATTTTGGTCCTAGAATTCCCTGGGAATTCGGTTTGCTAGGTTTTCGGATTTTCCGAAATCGGTTCGGAAATGTTCTGTGAGTTTTGGAATGATTCTTTGGTTAAGTATTTTGTTGGTTCTCTGAGTTCAGTTCGGTTTTTCGAATCTCAGAAGAATTACTGTGGATATTTCGGGTTTGATATTATTTTTAAGTTCTGGTTATTATTATTATTCTGGTTGGAATTTGAGTTTCCCTGGTTTAGGATTATTTTGCAGGAAAAAATCGACGTGTTTCCCAGTTTTGGGTTATCCCGAAAATAGAGGGAATGCTGCCGAAATTTCTATAAAAATTTGATTATAATACTATTTTTGGATTTATTTGGGCGACGACCTTATCGGTCAATGGGCCCCAGTGAAATGCAAATGCACCGGTTTGTCCGGACGTTGAGGCAGAGTAGCTGTAAGTGAAGATTGGACCAGTTCTGAGACTCATACTATTTTATTTTTAGAAATTATTAGTTATTATTATTATGTAATTTTATAGGAAATTTACAAGACTAACATTTTCTTTCTCTCTCTTGTTTTAATTCATGGAAATGTAAGGGCATAAGCTCATTTATCTATTTTTGTAAATTTGTAATAAGTAGGAATTGGCTGTGGATTTTTCTGGGATTGTGAACGCGTAGGATTAATTAATATTAATATTAATTATTAGTTAGAAATTCACGATTTTCTCATTTAAAGAAAAGAAAATATATTTATATATAATTATAAAATACTAACCTTTTTCCAATAAATTGATAAAAACAAGTTTTCCAAAATAAAATATAAATTTAACGCACTAGAAAAACGTGTTTTTTTATTGTGTTGGTTAATACAAGACTAAAAATTGACTAGGAGACAAAAATCTAGAGATTGTAACTAGATAATTCTAGAGTTGTGGTTTCTGAGACAAATTTCCGGAATGTAGGATTTCAAAGAAGAGTGTGACTGTTCAAATCTAGAAGTACCAATCGCGTCCAACCTGAGAAGTTTAAGGCAAGTACATTTATGTTGATTATAATTATTTAATAATCACTTCACTGCAATTTTAAACCACTATTCAAACACGAACTCTTTCGGGAGTATTGACTGTACATTGTTGACACAAAGTCACAGTCAACCAAATATTGACTACATTGACTAAATAATATCTGTATAAATTCAATACGACACACGACGTCTGCATTCAGTTCAGGACAGACAACAGCTCAGTTTCCGACTCTCAGTGTATTTTCGAGTCTGTACTTTTACATTTTATTGAGTCTAGAAGTATGTACTCTGAGTTATGCTGAGCTCTTGGAACTTAGTCTATAAGCCTACCCAAAATCCCAAGCTCCACCAAAACAAAAATTGCCCACAAGTCCCACTTAGAACCACTCTGTGCTCTGGAGACAGAGTTCGGGCCGAACTCTGCCTCCACACAGAGTTCGGGCCGAACTCTGTCCCCTAGAAATCAGGAACCCTAATTTTAGGGTTAGCTGGTTGCTAGCTGTCCAACGGCCAAATTTTTGAATTTTCCTACCCGAATTCTGGCCGAATTCTGCCTCTAAAAACACTATAAATAGGGCATGAATTCTCTCATTTCAATTCACTCAATCTTCTCTTCTCTTCTCTCCTACAAGCTCAATAAGCCATACCCTTCCTATCTACTAGCCACAAGCCTCCTAAGTCTCGAGTGCTCAGCATCTCTCAGTTAGGATTCTTGTGCAAGAGTGAAGAAGTCGCTTGGACAATTCTAAGCAAATCGCCACTGCGATCCTCTGTTAGAAGTTGACGTGCTCTTCTGAAGAAAAGGCACGGGTTGTAAGCTACTATTTCACAAATAGTGGATTTAATCCTGAGCTAGAGTTCTCAGGCCTGGACTAGTCCTCCACTAGGAAAACCAGGTTAAAATCGCTGTGTTTGCGTATGCTCTTCTGCTCTTCATTTATTTTCCGTACTTTACTCTGATTATTTATTGTTGGTGAAAGAGTTATTTTTAATTGGCTATTTTTCTATATAAACTCTATTCACCCCCCTCTAGAGTTGCCAAACTGTTCTTCAATTGGTATCAGAGCTCTGTTCTCTTTACAAGGACTAACATCCTAAGAGCTGATCCATGGCAACCACACAATCCTTGATTTCCAATCATGGTGAAGGTCAGTCCACTCATAGGCCTCCCCTATTTGATGGAACTAACTACACATATTGGAAAACAAGGATGAGCTTCTATCTTAAGTCTCTAGACTTTGACCTGTGGACTGTCGTCACTGACGGTTACAAAAAGCCCGTCAGGATAGTTGTCGATGGTGACCTCATTGAGAAACCACACGACAAATATTCTGTCGAGGAGAAGAAACAGGCAAGTCTAGATGCTAGGGCTATTAATGCTTTATTCTGTGCTATAGACAGGAATGAGTTCAACAGGGTCTCTACATGCACCACTGCTCATGAAGTATGGAGACTTCTAGAAGTGACGCATGAAGGAACCACACAGGTCAAGGAATCTAAAATAAGCCGTCTCACTCAAGAATACGAAGCCTTCAAGATGAAGCCAAGTGAGACGATCACTCAAATGATCACAAGATTCCTCGACATCATCAATCCTCTATCTTCGCTTAGAAAGCAGTACTCAAACCACGAGAAGATTCGTAAGCTGCTCAGAGGGCTACCAAAGATTTGGAACCCTAAGGTGACAGCCATTATAGAAGGAAACGATCTCACAACAATGTCAATGGAGACCTTGATGGGTAAGCTTATGACTCACGAGCTTGACCTCAAGGACTTCGAAGAGCCTGCTCCGAAGACCAGGGAGATCGCACTCAAAGCTCATCAACGAAGAGCTAATCATGATGAGACCGAAGAAGATAACTCGGATGATGAAGACCAAGCTCTCATGGTTCGTAACTTCAGGAAATTCCGTCGCTTCAATCGAAGGAAGAAGGAATCTCAAGAAGACGATGAAGAGGAACCAACTTGTTATGGTTGCAAGAAAACTGGACATGTCCGAAAAGACTGCCCATTCCTGAAGAAGAGCAACCGCTATGAGAAGCCATACAAAAGGAACTCATCAAAGAAATATGCCAACACAGGCATCTGGCATGAAAGTGAAGCGAGTGACTCTGAGGAAGAAAAGGACTCTCCTCAAGATACAGCAAATGTGTGCCTGATGGCAACTTCCAACAAGGTATCTAACGAAACTCTGGATGACTTCTCTTTTGATGAACTTGGCGATGCTTTCACTGATTTACTCGATGATCATAAAAAGGTCATCGGTAAATATAAACATGCCAAGGACAAAATCAAAAATCTAGAAGATGAGATACAAAGAATTTCTTTACTTCTTGATAATGTTAGAAACACATCACCCACTAATGACACTGATGAAGTATCCAAGCTTAAATTAAGCTTACATGATGCTGAAGCACGTATTAAGCAACAAACTCAAGAAATCACTACTCTCAACACGTTGCTTGCTGAAGAAAAGAGTAGACACAAGATTTCCATGACTAAGATTTATGGCTTAAATATTAAGGTTGATGAACTGCAAGCTGTTTCTAAAAGATTAGAAACCAAATTGGGTAAACAGGTTGTTCAACCTCAAACCCAATCACATGGGCACAATACCACTCATGCTAGTCAATCACGTCATTCTCATGCAGCACATAACCATGCATTTATATACACAAACTTTCACAAACCACGTGCACGTAAGAACAATTCTTACTCAGTACACACTCATCATGCACAAAGACACAATCAACACCACTCCACACATAAAAATCATCATGCCATGCCATATAGACAAGGTCCTCATATACCATATAGACAAAATCATCATGCCATGCCATCTAGACAAGGTCCTCATATACCATATAGACAAAATCATCATGCCATGCCATCTAGAAAATTTTAGCAAGTCACACATCATAGACAATACCATCATTCTATGCCTCATAGACACCATCACAATGCCACTTATTCCATGCATAATCATCTTCACCATGCTAACTCTTCACATCATGTCCATCCTCATCCTGTTGCTTATAGATATTATTCTCATGCTCCTAGTATAAATAAGAATGCTATCTGTACTTATTGTGGATTACATGGACACATCTCACCACAGTGCAGAGTTAGAAGACTTGTAGATAAAAGGATATATGCTTGGTTCCCAAAGACTAACTTTTCAGGACCCTCAAGAACTCGGGTACCAAAGGTCACATCTACTCTTGATGTAGGTGGACCTTCCCTCCTCAACTGAAAGTAAGTGGATTCTCGATAGTGGATGCTCACGACATATGACGGGAGACGCAAATCTTTTTGCATCACTATCGATGAAGAGAGAAGGATACGTATCCTTCGGTAACAATCTCAAAGGGCACATTATAGGTAATGGTATCATTGGTCATTCTCCTTCTCCTGTAATAAAGAATGTCTGCCTAGTGACCGAGTTAAAGCATAACCTGCTCAGCATTAGTCATCTTGCTGATCATGGATATGATATTAACTTTGGACAAAACAGTTGCTACATCTATGATAGGTCAACAGGAGACATTGCTTTTGAAGGGAAAAGAGAGGACAACATCTACATTTTCTATCTTTCTATAAATACTAACAATGCAGGTAGATGTCTATATGCCCACAAAGACGAACGACTACTTTGGCACCAGCGTCTTGGTCATGCCAACATGGATGCTATATCCAGGCTTTCCACCAAGAAGCTAGTGAGAGGATTGCCTGACATCACGTTCAAAAAGGACACGGTATGTGCCGAATGTGAACTAAACAAGGCAACTAAATCCTCATTTCATTCTATCAACTCTGTAAGTACTACTAGACCCTTGCAACTACTTCATATGGATTTATTTGGTCCTAGTAGAATAGCTAGCCTTGGAGGCAAACTTTATGCATTTGTTATTGTTGATGATTTTTTGAGATTTACATGGGTTTTCTTTCTCGCTAATAAGAGCGATGCTATTTCTACTTTTAAAATTTTTGTAAAGAAAGTTCAAAACGAAAAAGGCTACATGATTACTCGAATCTGAAGTGATCATGGAGGCGAATTCGTAAATTATGATTTTGAAAGTTTTTGTAATGCAAATGGTTTTGATCATCAATTTTCTTGTCCTAGAACTCCTCAACAAAATGGTGTTGTGGAGCGAAAGAATAGGACTCTTGGCGATATGGCTAGAGTCATGTTGAATAAATTTTCTCTTCTAAAATATTTTTGGGCAGAGGCTGTAAGTACAGCATGCCACATTTTGAATAGGGTGCTTATTCGTCCCATTACGAAGAAAACACCCTATGAGCTTTGGTTTGGGAGAACCCCCAATGTTTCGTTTTTTAAAGTTTTTGGTTGTAGATGTTTTATCCTTAACACCAAAGACAACTTAGGCAAATTTGATGCCAAAGCTGACGATGGTATCTTTCTTGGTTATGCCGCCAAGAGTAAGGGATATAGAGTTTTCAACAAACGCTCACTTATTGTGGAGGAGTCCACTAATGTGACTTTTGATGAAGATAACAGTGCAGTAAGCGCTCTTGATGATGATGTTGAGCCATCAATTTCTACTCCAATGAACACTTCAACTGAAACTAATTCTCTGGAGGGTTTGCCTAAGAAATTCTCTTTCAAACCTTCTCATCCAGAAAATTTAGTTATAGGAGAAGTTTCACGTGGAGTAACTACTAGATCATCACTAAGAGACTCCGTTGCTAGCACTGCCTTTATTTCACAAGTAGAGCCTAAAAACATTTCTGAAGCTTTTAATGATGAATTTTGGATTTCTGCTATGCAAGGAGAACTCAACCAATTTGAGAGGAGCCAAGTATGGGAACTAGTTCCTAGACCGGCTAATCACTCAATAATTGGTACCAAATGGGTGTTTAGAAACAAAGTAAATGAAGATGGTTCAGTCACTCGTAACAAAGCCCGTCTAGTAGCTCAAGGATACAATCAAGAGAAAGGTATCGACTACGATGAGACATATGCTCCTGTTGCTAGACTAGAATCCATTCGGATGCTTTGTGCTTTTGCCAATCATCAGAACTTTAAATTATTTCAAATGGATGTTAAAAGTGCTTTCTTGAATAGCTTTATTAAGGAGGAAGTTTATGTCAAACAACCCCCTGGCTTTGAAAATCACAAATTTCCCGACCACGTGTTCAAGCTGAAGAAAGCGCTTTATGGCCTTAAACAAGCCCCCAGAGCTTGGTATGAAAGGCTAAGCAGTTTCTTGCTTGAGAAAGGTTTTTCAAAAGGGAAAATTGACACTACACTGTTTATCAAATCTTTCAGAGACACCATTCTATTAATTCAGATTTATGTTGATGATATTATTTTTGGGTCTACTGATGAAACTCTTTGTCAAGAATTTGCCAAGTGTATGCAGACGGAATTTGAGATGAGCTTGATGGGAGAGCTCAACTATTTTCTTGGTCTGCAAGTAAAACAACTGGCTAATGGAACTTTCATCTGCCAATCAAAGTACACCAAGGACATGCTGAAGAAGTTCGATCTTGACAACATCAAACCAATCAGCACGCCAATGGCTACTTCAACCAAACTCGAACCAGATGAGAGTGGCAAACCTGTTGATCAACGTAAGTATCGAGGTATGATAGGCAGCTTACTTTATTTAACTGCTAGTCGTCCCGATATCATGTTCAGTGTTTGCCTATGTGCTAGATATCAAGCTAATCCTAAGGAATCACACATGACCGCGGTTAAGCGTATCTTTAGATACCTTAAGGGTACGGTTACAGTGGGCCTATGGTATCCCAAGTCAACATCATTTGATCTTATTGGTTACTCCGATGCTGACTTCGCTGGATGCATGGTCGACCGTAAAAGTACGAACGGCACGTGTCATTTATTAGGAAAAGCTTTAGTCTCCTGGTTTAGCAAGAAGCAGAACTCTGTTGCACTATCCACAACAGAAGCTGAATACATAGCAGCTGGGCGTTGTTGTGCACAAATTCTGTAGATGAAGCAAACCCTTGAAGACTATAAGTTATCTTTCATGCATATTCCTATATTCTGTGACAATACTAGTGCAATCAATTTGACTAAGAACCCTGTCTGCCACTCACGCACTAAACACATTGAAATCAGACACCACTTTTTGCGTGATCATCAGCAAAATTACACGATTAACTTAGAATTTATTGACACTGATCATCAGCTGGCAGATTTCTTTACTAAGCCACTATCCGAAGAGCGCTTCAATTTTCTTTGTCGTGAACTTGGAATTTTAGATGAAGCAGTTATAAATTGAAACTCACCTGCGTAAATATCGAATATATTGTGATTCTTTTACGAAGAATTTGGTATGGGTACAAGCCGAAAGGGTCCTTCTGACAACAAGGCGTAAAAGCCTAAGCGACACGGTGCACTAGTCCTCAGGACTACCGCTAGCTGGGATCCGGCCCCTGCAGCTAACCCATGGCAAATTTGGACTATTGAACCACAGTATATGTCCTTATTTATTATATGGCTCGTTTTCGATTTAATATTGCCTAATTGATATTTTCTAAAGTTCATTCTGTTTTCTGAGTACCTCTCTATCTATTTTTTTTAAATTCAACACTCTTTGTTGTCCTCAACTATCTTTTGTTTAACTCTTAAACATTTTCTTCATGTTCTTTGCCTGTTTTTAGTTCTGGACCATTGATCCAGAACTCGGGCCGAACTCTGTCCCTATCAGAGTTCGGGCCGAGTTCGGTTCTTAGGTTCCAGGGTCGGGATCTGGCTCTGTCGTTGGATCAATTCTAATCCAATGGTCAATATTTCACCCGACCAAAGACAAAGCCCTACTTTATGTCGGGATTCCATCTCTCTCCTTCACTTCTACCACCTTTCTCTCCTATACAAACTCTTTCCTTGAAACCCTAACCCTAGTTTTTGATCTAGAGTGCTCCATTGCTTCTCAAAATCAAGAAAAAGGGATTTCTCTCCATTCTCTTCCATTGTTTATTACTTGTTTGAGGTACCATTCCTATTTTCTATCTTCTAGTTAAAATTTTTTAATGGCTCCTTGCTTGTTCAATCGTGGGAAGAGAATTCGAGTTGAGAGTATTTCCTCTTCGGATTCTCCTCCATCAATTGAACAAATCATTGAACAACTTCAACCACCTCATCCTTTGTTCAATCCACCTCGTCCTCAAAATCCTTCCACCTATGACAACAAACTTTTTGTCTCACTAGATGCATCAAACAACTGGTTTAGTGACTTTCGGAATCGTCAGGTATTCACAGGACATCCTATTAATTTTTCCATATTCTCTCAATATGATTCTTTATTCCATGACCTCTATCTTGATGAACTAGTTACTACAACTTCTGCTATCTATCGTCATGTCGTTCAAATGTTCTACTGCAACTTAACCTTTGATGACCTTCATATTTATTCACGAGTTGCAGGTATCAATATATCTTTTGATGACTTTGACTTAGCCGAATATCTTGATCTTCAAGAGCCCAATTCTTGGGAAAAGCTAGTTGACGCTCGCTCGTTCCGTTTTCCCGACGGAATTTCCCTTGAGAGCTTCAAGGACGATTTGTGTACTCCATACACACGTCCTCGCAAGCTCACGACTAAATATCTCAACCCATATTTTTCTGACCTTCATTGGATTATTTCTAACACCATTCTATCCAAAACAGGTTCCCATGATGACATCACTTATCTTGAAATATCTGCTCTTTATCATCTTCATTTTGGAATTCCTTTCAATCTTCCACGTACCATGATGGACTGGATGATTCGCTGTAGGAGGAAACCACGAGCTTTGGTTTATCCTCTGTATCTTCCTTTGATCTTTCGTGCTTTTCATATACCACTTGATGCTTGTCCGTTCATGCCTGCACCTGCCTTTCTATCCAAGGCACGACGCCTTCAGCCTGTCGCTGCTTCTGAGTCATCTGAGCATTCTGCTGATGAGGAGGCTGACGCCCCTCCACTCGGTCAGGATGTACCTCCTCCTCCTGCCAACCTGGATTCTCTTTAGACTATGCTTCGCGATCGTTTTGCCGTTGAGGATGATCGCTGGACGCAGCAAGATTACCGTACCACCTTGCAGATCAGTGCCCTTGGGAACTCTCTGCATGATATGCGGTATTCGCTTGCTCGTCATCCTCATCTGCATGTGCCTATTGAGCGGGATCCAGATCGTGCGGGTCATCGTATAGACGATCCGTGGGTCATGAGGTATATGGATCCGGATGATGCTTTTGTGGATCTTCAGATGTTCCAGGACCTTTTCGATGTTCCAGGACCTTCTCGTGCTCCATGATGGAGATTGGCTTGATATGTTGCTGCCACTGCTGATGGTCTTAGTTGCCTTTTGATTTTAGTTATTTCAGTTTGTTATGGATTTATGTACTGGATTTATGTCTTCAAACCCTGATGATGTGCTGGTTAGTGGATAACATTTTATGCTATTTTTCATAGTTTTACTTTATGTCAGTGACTTGTTTTATTAGTATTATACTGTTTCTTCTCTGCTTGGTGTGGTTGGATTACTTTTCATTATCTATACTGCTATTTCCATGCTTTTTTTTATGCAGTCTATATGATCCTTTATATTGCTAACTGCCAAAAGGGGGAGAAATATGTATATTTCAAATGTATATCTGTCTGTGCTTGTGTTTGCTTTTGGGAAAATATTTTTATCAGGCCACAGGTTCTATGCATTATTTACGGGAGAGAGCTATTGATTCTAGCTCGGCACCGGTCACTGATTACGGGGGAGCTATCTTATTCTAGCTCGGCATTGTTTATGGGGGAGCTGTGTTTTAACCAACTGTGTCCAGGTATGAATATTGAAATATACATTTATTATTTTGTCAATTATCAATATGGGGGAGATTGTTGACACAAAGTCACAGTCAACCAAATATTGACTACATTGACTAAATAATATCTGTATAAATTGAATACGACACACGACGTCTGCATTCAGTTCAGGACAGACAACAGCTCAGTTTCCGACTTTCAGTGTATTTTCGAGTCTGTACTTTTACATTTTATTGATTCTAGAAGTATGTACTCTGAGTTATGCTGAGCTCTTGGAACTTAGTCTATAAGCCTACCCAAAATCCCAAGCTCCACCAAAACAAAAATTGCCCACAAGTCCCACTTAGAACCACTGTAGTGCCCCGCTCCGTGAAGGCACTAGATAAACAGAAAGATCGGATTGCTGGCTCTGCAATAGAAGACGATTAATCTGGGTGAGTGGACAAAGACTCATTTTATGATTCGCTTACGCCTTAAGAATCTGAGTTTTTGGTTGAATGCTTTTGTTAATAACAAGACTGAAATCTTGAGTATGCTTAAAAGAGAACCTGCCCCTTGTCTGCTAAGAAAAGAGATCTGTATCCTGCCTGAAAAGAAGATGGAATTGTTTATGACTTGCTCGATTTATGCATGATTCATTTGATATCGCATGCGCATTGGGGAATCCACTTAGTGACGAGCTGAACCCTAGAGAGTCACAGCGGCTAGCGACAAGCTGAACCCATGAGAGTCACAGCGGTTAGCGACGAGCTGAACCCAAGAGCGTCACAGCGGCTAGCGACGAGCTGAACCCATGCGAGTCACAGCGGTTAGCGACGAGCTGAACCCGTGGGAGGCACAGCGGCTAAGATGGAAATGATTGTGGCTTTTCAAAGATGTGTTTTCAAAAGAATATAAACTGACTAATGCATTCATGAAATGAATCTAGGTAAAGAGTAGCAAGATCACATCACAAGAAAATGTTTTCTCACTAAATGAACAGTGATCGTTTCAGAAAAATGTAGCTCCTTTGTTCACACATTCACCAGTATGCTGATATACTGACCCATCATCAGTCTGCATGCAGGTGCACCATGCATCGAAAAGGATAGCCCGAAGCGATAGCCCGAGCCTCATCCTCAGGAGCCAGAAATCAGAAAAGATGCCCAAGAGATGACATTTGTGCAAGAGTTTGGTTTTGTATATAAAAGGATGTAATGTATGGGAACGGGATCATTGTAATCTGTAAAGTTCTGAGAGAATGTAATATTGTATCAGAGAGAATCGAGAGCTTGTAATCTATTCAAATGAAATCAATAAAGAGAAATGTTCTTGTTACCATTGTGTTCAATACTTGTATTCTGAAATATGTCCGCTGCTGCTTCAATTATCTGCGATACGTTCCGCTGCGTATTGTCAAACTTGTCTATCTTGTCTTGTTTCAGGTCTTGGCCTTGTGCAAGCGCAACTTAGGCTTGCACGGCATCACGCCTTAGCGAGGACGAACGGTCCCAAAGAGCCCGAAGCGAGGACGAAAAGGATTCTGCGGGATCGGGGCGTGACAGAGTGGTATCAGAGCAACACGATCCTCTGGCCAATTTTGATTCAATTGAATTTGTACATGTCTTCTGATCGAAATTTCGTTGCCTACTCGATATCAATAATGAGATGAACGTTCCATACAAAAAGTTCGTAAATATTTTATGATGGTGAAGGATGAGGACTATCGCTGCTAAGGATATCGTAAGTTTCTCCTTAAGTTTCGAGGACGAAACTTCTTTTCGGTGGGTAATTATGTAGTGCCCCGCTCCGCGAAGGCACTAGATAAACAGAAAGATCGGATTGCTGGCTCTGCAACAGAAGACGATTAATCTGGGTGAGTGGACAAAGACTCATTTTATGATTCGCTTACGCCTTAAGAATCTGAGTTTTTGGTTGAATGCTTTTGTTAATAACAAGACTGAAATCTTGAGTATGCTTAAAAGAGAACCTGCCCCTTGTCTGCTAAGAAAAGAGATCTGTATCCTGCCTGAAAAGAAGATGGAATTGTTTATGACTTGCTCGATTTATGCATGATTCATTTGATATCGCATGCGCATTGGGGAATCCACTTAGTGACGAGCTGAACCCTAGAGAGTCACAGCGGCTAGCGACAAGCTGAACCCATGAGAGTCACAGCGGTTAGCGACGAGCTGAACCCAAGAGCGTCACAGCGGCTAGCGACGAGCTGAACCCATGCGAGTCACAGCGGTTAGCGACGAGCTGAACCCGTGGGAGGCACAGCGGCTAAGATGGAAATGATTGTGGCTTTTCAAAGATGTGTTTTCAAAAGAATATAAACTGACTAATGCATTCATGAAATGAATCTAGGTAAAGAGTAGCAAGATCACATCACAAGAAAATGTTTTCTCACTAAATGAACAGTGATCGTTTCAGAAAAATGTAGCTCCTTTGTTCACACATTCACCAGTATGCTGATATACTGACCCATCATCAGTCTGCATGCAGGTGCACCATGCATCGAAAAGGATAGCCCGAAGCGATAGCCCGAGCCTCATCCTCAGGAGCCAGAAATCAGAAAAGATGCCCAAGAGATGACATTTGTGCAAGAGTTTGGTTTTGTATATAAAAGGATGTAATGTATGGGAACGGGATCATTGTAATCTGTAAAGTTCTGAGAGAATGTAATATTGTATCAGAGAGAATCGAGAGCTTGTAATCTATTCAAATGAAATCAATAAAGAGAAATGTTCTTGTTACTATTGTGTTCAATACTTGTATTCTGAAATATGTCCGCTGCTGCTTCAATTATCTGCGATACGTTCCGCTGCGTATTGTCAAACTTGTCTATCTTGTCTTGTTTCAGGTCTTGGCCTTGTGCAAGCGCAACTTAGGCTTGCACGGCATCACGCCTTAGCGAGGACGAACGGTCCCAAAGAGCCCGAAGCGAGGACGAAAAGGACTCTGCGGGATCGGGGCGTGACAACCACTCTGTGCTCTGAAGACAGAGTTCGGTCCGAACTCTGTCCCCTAGAAATCAGGAACCCTAATTTTAGGGTTAGCTGGTTGCTAGCTGTCCAACGGCCAAATTTTTGAATTTTTCTACCCGAATTCTGGCCGAATTCTGCCTCTAAAAACACTATAAATAGGGCATGAATTCTCTCATTTCAATTCACTCAATCTTCTCTTCTCTTCTCTCCTACAAGCTCAATAAGCCATACCCTTCCTATCTACTAGCCACAAGCCTCCTAAGTCTCGAGTGCTCAGCATCTCTCAGTTAGGATTCTTGTGCAAGAGTGAAGAAGTCGCTTGGACAATTCCAAGCAAATCGCCACTGCGATCCTCTGTTAGAAGTTGACGTGCTCTTCTGAAGAAAAGGCACGGGTTGTAAGCTACTATTTTATAAATAGTGGATTTAATCCTGAGCTAGAGTTCTCAGGCCTGGACTAGTCCTCCACGAGGGAAACCAGGTTAAAATCGCTGTGTTTGCGTATGCTCTTCTGCTCTTCATTTATTTTCCGCACTTTACTCTGATTATTTATTGTTGGTGAAAGAGTTATTTTTAATTGGCTATTTTTCTATATAAACTCTATTCACCCCCCTCTAGAGTTGCCAAACTGTTCTTCACTGTTGGGGACTGGGGGAGTAGAGTAGTGGATATGACCAAATCCAAAATTAGGATAACTGACTGTATTAGCTTTCCCCTCTTCACACGGGGACAAGCCATACCATATCGCTAGGATACTACTATAACCCAATCCGGTCATATTCATTACCTATTCATATCACTGTACTGTATTATTTCAAAACTGTTCATCTTCAAATTGTTTAAAAGTGCATGATTTTATTGTTAAATTAATTGTCAAGATTAGCATAAATTTTACTTTGCTCCTTTCCTGACTGGATCCCCGTAGGTACTACTGATGACCTGAGGAGGATGCTGTGGCGTCTCCATAGATGCTACTTTAGTTTGAGAGTTTAGTTGTTTCGATGTTATTTCAAGTTTATGAATCCTTGTAACAGAATAAGTTTTAAATTAGCGTTTAATTAAATATTGTGGCAAACTTAGTTTCAAATGTTGTTGATCACCTGCATATGGATTACAGCTTACTGTCGCCGTCTCATCCACGGTGCAGACTGGGCATCATTCGATTCGACCCAAGTATTTGGGGACCGGGTCGTGACACTTGTGCTGTTCTGATTAGGAGCCAGACACCTCTTCTCGGACAGTATATTCTCTTCGGACATTCAGGATACCTGGCGAGTACATTCTCTGATCATTTCATATCCTACTTAGAATTATTTCCTGCATTAAATTACTTTACTTGTTACTGTCACGTTGGTCACACGGATTGGTACTATATAGATCCTTTCTTGAGATGTTATCCTTAGGGAGCATCGGGTACTACATGTTCTGTGCGTTTCACTTACATGGCGTATCACTATGCTTCATTGGTTCTTTGATCACTTGTGACATATACTCTTATGATCACAGAGTCTCCTAGAATCCTTATTCCATTTACTGGGTATCCTAGAATCTCCTAGAATCCTCATTTATAGGACATCCATGTATCACCCTTCGGGGGCCTTTGCATGGAATCATAACATAACCTGGTTGGATCCTTGTGTATTAATTGGGGGTACGGGGGAGTAGAAGTAGACATGTGAATAATATCCAAGTAGTATCTCATCAGAATCTTTCCAATAGTGTCTCATCAGAATCTTCTATGCCATTTACATGTCTATATTGTACTCTGACTCACTAGCCACTGTTAGTTCTCTATTATATAGTAGATATTTCTATTATAGTTCTCTCTCTGTTTACATACTGTATTTTCTTCAGTACCTGTATCTTACTTTACTGCATGATTATATTTTCTAACCTGCTATAAACTGTTGAGATGTATTGTGCTCGCTTCTGTCCTGACTGGACCTGTTGATAAATTTTACAGATAGCCTGGAGGTTGCCTGCTAGCCTAGAAGAGACGCACTAGAGGTTGTATAGATAGCTAGGGTTTTTCTTATAGCTTGTTTTCAGTTGTCTTGAGTCGTATTTATGGATTACTGTATTTGAGCTTTGAGATGTATTTCTGGGTTTGTGTATCTTAGACACTTAGACTTCTATCTGCGGTATCTCTTCTGGATTTCATGTTTTATCTATCTTCCATTATGCTCTACCTTAGATGTGATTGAGTTTTCATTCTACTATGTCACCCCCATTCGGGGAGTATAAACTGATTAGCTTTATATTGTTAGATATTGTGACCTAGGACAACGTTCTACCGCCGACACTGCGGCGTAGGCTGGGCGTTGTTACGTACTCGTACCCTCACAGTGGGTGCGGGTCGTGACAAGTTTTTAGTGGTGGCCCATGCAGGTCGAGTTTATGTAGTGGTATTCAAACTAGAGTATCACTACAGCCTGTAGTAGGATTAGGATATATTTTTGAAGGTACTCAATCACAGTTAGGCCTCCTTGAGAGATTCCTGGGATGACCCATGAGAATCTTATTTTAACTTCGATTTGCAATCTATTTTCCCCCTGATTTGATTTACCTTTACTTTCTGTTATTGAACTTGATTTTGATGGATTATTGTTAAATTTTGAATCTTGATGTTAGTGGTTGAATTTGAGTCTGTATTTATATTATTTTGATAGATTATTGTTGAATTTTGAATTTTGATGTTAGTGGTTGAATTTGAGTCTGTATTTTTATGTTTTTTGATGGATTATTGTTGAATTTTGAATCTTGATGTTAGTTGTTGAATTTGAGTTTGTATTTATATGTATATGTATATTTTTTTGGAATTAAGGTACAACCTGATAACATACTTGATAAGGACAGTGAGAAAGGTAAAAGTCTACTTTATTATGGAATTTAGAATTTATTGCAGTCATATTTGCTAGCATGACAAGGACGTAGAGCCTGATATAGCTATACTTATCTTAGTTATGAAATTTAGATTTTCTTGCAGCCATACCGGGTGGCGTGGTAAGAATTCTAGATAACATGATTATAGGGTGTATGCCTTATTGTGGACTCTATCGTTTATTGCAGCTATGCTTATTGGCGTGGCAGAATTCTGACAACATAATTTCAGGAAGACGCATATGATTATCAGATTGTACCTTAAATATTTTTTGAACATGTTTTCTCTACTTTTGTTTCAGTCCTTCAAAAAAAATTAATTATTATTATTTGTTTTGTTTTGCTTCTCATTATTTAACTTAGGAGTAGCTTTAGCTGCTTTTATAAATCTTGTGTAACTTTTTGCTATAAGTTTTTTCATAATACAATGAATCGATGATTTTTACTAGACCTTATCTTGAATTTGATATTTTAGCTCTGGGTTTCAAAATGGTTCCTTCTTTTAAACAAATAAGCAGAACAGATTTTATCGTTATTTCCGTCTTGCTATCATTCTCGTATTAAATAATAATAATAATAATAATAACTGTCTTGGTTACATCAATCACCTACTTTACAATCTTGATAGGAATCTAAATGTTGGTCTTAACGTAGAATTAAATTTTTATATTGGGATATGAGAATATATATGAATATATATATAGCAGACACTTGCCTGATACGTATGCATGCTACACTTTGATTTCCAACCTATCTAAATACATATTAATATGTTGTTGATGTTTAAATTGTCAAAACTCCAATATTTCTGGTTCTCTGTTTTTTTCAGCTTAAACTTGTAATTTAAATATAAATTTTATGTTATTAGTTATGTTTACATCACTGCACATGTATGTTATACATAGGGTTTCAATTCAAAAAAAAAGTTTAGTTGAGTTTTGTGTTTGAAATTGTCAAATCTAAGACTGTGTGCATATTAACCCTTAATATTGGATTCCAAATGTTTAGTTCAACTTGCTGTTTTATTTTTTTAAAAATGTAATATTTAGAGCTGTGTACATTGTTGTATGTAGGGATATGATGTTAGGTTTATACTCTTACATGTTAGGTTGTGATAAACATTGGGTTAGTTGATGTTGAATTTCTTCAAATCCTAAAATTGAATACATGTTAACATTTCACATTGATTTCCAATGTTTAGTTCAATTTCAGATTTAATATGTAATATTGAACTGTATGCATAGCTAAATGTATGGATAGTATGTTAGGGTTTCTTCTTTATCATGTTAGAATGTATTGGAAGCATTGAGTTAGTTGTGATGTTTCAAATCCCTAAAAATCTGAAACTGTATTATGTTAATATTACACTGGTTTAAATGTTAGCTTATTTTCAGATTTTGTATGTAAATGCTGAACTAAAACTGGGTTTAACCTTTCAATACTAAAGCTATAACCCTGTACAAGGACACACACACCCTAACTTAGTATACACTGCCATGTAAACCTAACCCTTCCTCTCTATGTTATGTTCATATATCTATATAGATCTATATATATAGTTTATGCATACATGTTATAATGTATATAGATACATAACTAAATGTCTACCTCTCTATACATATAGATATATGTATATATATGGTTAGCCATGCATGTTATGAGTAAATGGGTTGTGCATCGTAGATTGTTTAACCAATATGCCATGAGTAGTGTAACTTGATAGCTATTGTTTTGAAATCCAAATCCTCCTATACACTTTCATGTATATTTCACACACACACACACATGCCTACTATCTAACCATATGAACATGTCCACATACACCCATACACACACTAACCACATAACCTTTACATAATGCTAGATTTTCTCCTTCTAACACTATATATATATATATATATATATATATATATATATATATATATATATATATATATATATATATATATTGTGATTGAATTTTAATGCTCGATATTTGTGCTTTAAATTTTGATTTTGATTATGCCTTAAAGCCTTGATGATTTGTTTATTTCTGTATTTTTTTCAGTTTAACACCCCTGATTGCTTGTAAGTTTTGATACCCTATGATTGTTTTGGTCTAGTGTAACTAGTATACCTAGATGAGACTTTCACTACCACCGTATGCCATGACCCTGTATGTCGTCCTTTTAAATCGTATGATTTGTTTAAGTTCTGAGACTTTGATTGTGGGAGTTTGACCTAGAAGGAGTATGAACATTTTAATTTCGAGGACGAAATTTTTCTAGGGGGTAGGATTGTAACACCCACTTTTCTAAATGAGGGTAATTTTGAACTTTTATAATTTTGATTAATCGATAATAAGATTTAACTCATGTTGTAATTTTTGGTAATTTTTTAATCAATTTAAAACTATTTAAAATATTGAATTGTGATTTTGATGGTTAACTAGTTAATCCCTAGTTTTGCTAAGCTTAGAGACTAACCATGGGGACCTAACCATGTGATTAGAATGACTATTTACAAGTTTTTAGGCTAAGGGTATTTTGGTCATTTTGTGACTTTTGAATTATTTAGAATTTTAATTAATTGTTGAATTTTAGATTATTTTAATAATATTTAAATTAATGTATTATGATTTTGGTCATTTTTTATATTTTAATATTTTGGGAAAATTTTATATTTTTAATATTGTTTTTATTGGATTTGTTTAGTCGGATTTGAGTTTCGTCTCGTTCCGACTTGTATTGTGACCCGGGTAGCTTGAACTCTAGATGGGACCCAATATTAAGTTAAGCATGGCTCATAAGACCCAACATTAAGTTAGTTAATTAAACTAATTTTTATCATGTTAGAATGGTTAAGTTAGAGACTCAAAACTAGATCATTTTGACCCCAAACTTGAACCTAGTCTAGACTTAACCATATGAGACTAGAGAGGGGCAATTAGGACATTTCCCATTAGCCCTAAGGGACTCTTTATGGCAGCCACCTTTAGGAGAGAATGATTCATTTCATTCATTACAATCTTGCCTCTTTTATTTTCCTTTTGTTCTTCTCCAATTTTAGAGAGCCTTCCCATTGATTTGATCTCCAAATCAAATCATTCCTTCACCAAACCTTCCCTCAATCATTCCCATTCTCCAAGGAAAGGGTGCTACCAAGGATTGAAAGAGGAGTGCAAGGAGGAGTGTCCACTTTGAGGGATCTTCGTATCGGAGCCGTGTCCTAAAGGATTTTATTGGGATTCCACTCCCAATAGGTAAAATCCATCATCTAAATCGATTTCCTTTGCATATAAATTAGTTTTGAATCCGTAGGATCCATCCTCATGCATGTGTCCCATTTAGATTCAAATTTGAGGCCATTTGGAGCTCTCTTGAGGATTTTAGATATGTGTCTTGTTTCCTACTTGATAGATCCCAAATTAGGACACCCCATGTGTATGTATGTATGATAATAGTTTAAATAGATATTTAAATTTAGTTTTATAATGGTTAGAGAGTGGATTGATGTTTGTTAGGATGGTTAGAATGAGTTTCATTTGGATACCTATGTTTGTATGCAAGTATCTTGGCCTATATGTGTTCTTTTGTCAAATCCGTCATAATTTTCATCCACGTTTTTATTAACCAAAGCAACTTAGAAATGTCATAACTTTTAGCTTAGAACTCCGATTTATCTCCAATTTTTTTTAAAGAACCGTATCGAAGTTAGCTTTCCAAATATATATTTTAATAAGCCAAATTCTTTCTGTCACTTTCTGTAGAATTATTTGAGTGTCAGCTGTACGAAAGACGAACGTGTTTCGGTATTTTCGCGATTTCGGGAGCTTCCGGACACGAAAATGCGATCCGTTTAAAGTTTCAGAAAGCTAACACAAAGGGCTACGACATACTTTAATCCTAGAATTTAGTAAATGTCCAATTGGTACAGTATTGGTTTTAAGTAGAAGAGTTACTATACGATATATGCATTTTGTGTAACCTATGAGCATATGTAGTATGGATATTAAATAAATATAGAGTATGTAATGCATGATATGTTTGATGAATGAAATGATATATATTCTCTTTACATTAATGTATATATATGGTTGAATGCAAGCATGTAGGAATGCTATTATTATAATGCATATAAGCAATGCATGAATGAAAGAATGATATACAATGTATGCATGAAAGTATATAATGAATGCTAGATATGAATGCAAGATATATATGTAATGATAGATATGAATGCATAATGTATAAATATTGTAATGTAATATATAATGATAACATGTATGGTAATGTAGAGTATATGATGCAAGCATGAATGAATGGAGGAAATATATATATAGGTAATATAGAATGTAATATATGAATACAAGCATGCAAGATAATGTATTGTATCCATATATGATATATTCAACTTAAAGATAATGTAATATATGAAAGGAATGAATGATAATATATAACATGATATGTAAGGTAATGAAAGGTATGAAATATATGATGTGTGCATGTTTGTATGTCTCTATGTTAATGTATGAAATGATATGAATATACAATGTATGCATATGTATAAAATATGTAGGTAATGCATAGATGCATGAATGAAATGAATGTTTGCAATATGTTAATATAAATACAAGTATCTAATATGCATGAATGTAAGTATAATATAATATAAGTATACATGTATGTATCATGTAAATGTAATATACATGATATGTATGTATGCATGTATACAAGGTAAGTATGTATGTATGTATTTATATAAACTGAGTTAACCTATAACCTTTTACACACATGCATTCATACACCTTTTGACATCACGTATCCCATGTCACATATACCTACCTATCACTAAATTTTAGAACATTAATACATATCCTTTCACACACATGCCAAACACACACATACTCACTTACTCCTTTACCTCTCTTTCTATCTCTCTATATATATGTATGTGCCTATATATATAGCTTTCCTATATATATCTATGTATATGAATATGTGAATGTGAATAACATATATACATTATATGACTAAGTCTGTGTGCCTTGTTAGCTTATGGTTTAGTTTTGTGCTTGATTTAGCAAGTGACTTAGGCTATGAGTTAGTAGCTATCTTGGATACTTGATTTGCATATACTTAGTTTGTTTAGACCTAGAATAACTTGTTTGACCTAATTTAGACTTGTTAGACCTAGTTTGACCATAGTTGACCTAGGTTTGACTTTCAGGGTTGACCAAGTTGACCAAGAGTTGACTTTGATCTAGATTGACCTAGAATCATGTAGAATGCATAGTAGAACTTCATATTGCCATTTTGGACTTGTTGTGACTTGTGCTGTTCTGGTTAGGAGCCAGACACCTCTCCTCGGACAGTATATTCTCTTCGGACATTCAGGATACCAGACGAGTACATTCTCTGATCATTTCATATCCTACTTAGAATTATTTCCTGCATTAAATTACTTTACTTGTTACTGTCACGTTGGTCACACGGATTGGTACTATATAGATCCCTTCTTGAGATGTTATCCTTAGGGAGCATCGGGTACTACATGTTCTATGCGTTTCACTTACATGGCGTATCACTATGCTTCATTGGTTCTTTGATCACTTGTGACATATACTCTTATGATCACAGAGTCTCCTAGAATCCTTATCCTATTTACTGGGTATCCTAGAATCTCCTAGAATCCCCATTTATGGGACATCCATGTATCACCCTTCGGGGGCCTTTGCATGGAATCATAATATAACCTGGTTGGATCCTTGTGTATTAATTGGGGGTACGGGGGAGTAAAAGTAGACATGTGAATAATACCCAAGTAGTATCTCATCAGAATCTTTCTATAGTGTCTCATCAGAATCTCCTATGCCATTTACATGTCTATATTGTACTCTGACTCACTAGCCACTGTTAGTTCTCTATTGTATAGTAGATATTTCTATTACAGTTCTCTCTCTCTATTTACATACTGTATTTCCTTCAGTACCTGTATCTTACTTTACTGCATGATTATATTTTCTAACCTGCTATGAACTGTTGAGATGTATTGTGCTCGCTTCTGTCCTGACTGGACCTGTTGATAAATTTTACAGATAGCCTGAAGGTTGCCTGCTAGCCTAGAGGAGACGCAGTAGAGGTTGTATAGATAGCTAGAGTTTTGCTTATAGCTTGTTTTCAGTTGTCTTGAGTCGTATTTATGGATTACTATATTTGAGCTTTGAGATGTATTTCTAGGTTTGTGTATCTTAGACACTTAGACTTCTATCTGCGGTATCTCTTCTGGATTTCATGTTTTATCTATCTTCCATTATGCTCTACCTTAGATGTGATTGAGTTTACATTCTACTATGTCACCCCCATTCGTGGAGTATAAACAGCTTAGCTTTATATTGTCAGATATTGTGACCTAGGACAGCGTTCTACTGCCGACACTGCAGCGTAGGCTGGGCGTTGTTACGTACTCGTACCCTCACAGTGGGTGCGGGTCGTGACATATTACTTGCATGTTTACTCGTTTTGGTGATATTATTAATCATCTTTCTTCTCTTAGTAAGGAATATCCTGCTCATGAAAAGATCAAAAAAATTCTTAGAGGATTGACGAAATGATGGAGTCCTAAAGCTACCGCCATTATTGAAGGGAACGACCTGACAGTCATGAACCTTGAGACCCTCATGGGGATGTTTATGACTCATGAACTCGACATGAAAGATCAAAAGGAATCTTCCATACAAGAGAAGGAGAATGAGAGGGCCAAAGAGAAGGAGAAGTCTCTGGCTCTCAAAGTTCCAAAGTCCTACTCAAAGGATAGCTCCGACGACAACGAGTCGGATGATAATAAAGAAATAGCTCTCACGGCTAAGCATTTCCGAAAGTTCCTCAAGTTTAACAAATCCAACCGCTTCAGATGGGACAACGATGAAGATCCGACGTGCTATCAATGCAGAAAAATTGGACACATCAAGAGAGATTGTCCCATGACAAAAAAAACTCTAGTAAGTATGAGAAGCATAGCAAAGGAAGCTCCTTCTCCAGAAAATTTGCCAACACCAGTATTTGGTGTGAGAGCGATGCTAGTGATTCGAACAACGACAAAGATTGCAAGCACAATGCAAACGTTTGTCCCATGGCTACCGATGAGGTACTTGATGATCTTTCCTTAAATACTCTTACTTATGATGACTTGGAGAATGCTATCCTTCAAATACATGAAGAACACAAAGGTGTTAGGAATAAATACAAGAAATCTCTAAAAGAGGTTGATGCTCTTCAACTTGAAGTAGAGAGACTCTCAAGCATCATTATTGATGTAAAAGGGAAATCTTCCGCTTCTGATACGGATGAGATAGAGTCTTTGCGATTCAAGTTTCAAGAATCCCTTGTCACCATTAAGAAAAATGATGATGAGATTCAATCCCTCAGAAGGGCTTATGAATTTGCTATGCATAAAGTTTAAGATGCTAATAGAAGAGAATATGATACTTCTACTAAGTATAATGATCTTCTTGTACAGAGTAAGAAACTAGGTAATAAGAATATTACTCACACACATACTCCAAGACACCCCCACACTCATCACAATGCTAGTCGTACTTCTTACATGAACAAGAACACTACACACAAGTCCTATTCTAACACAAAGAAAGGACCGTTTGTTAAGAAGAACACTTCGCATCATGCTTTTTATTATCATCATTATAATACTAATGATAGAACTCCTCGTACTAGAGCTTTACATGTGCATAATACTCGTCTTCTTCTAAATCCTTTATGATGTGCAACTATTGTGGCTTGCTTGGACATACACCCAATTATTGTCATACAAGGAAACTAGTTGATATGAAAGTTTATAAATGGGTTCCTAAGACTAACACTCAAGGACCCAACCCAAAATGTTTATTTTTAACTTATGTTGTAGGTGAAGAGTCCTTCTCATGCTAGAAGCAAGTGGATTCTCGATAGCGGTTGTTCACGGCATATGACCGGAGATGCTTCATTATTTACAACGCTATCGATGAAGAAGGAAGGACACGTCTCTTTTGGTAAAAATCTTAAAGGTCACATTATAGGAAATGGTAATATCGGTTCCTCTTCTTATCCTTGTATTAAGAATGTGTGTTTTGTTACTAATCTTAAACACAATCTTCTTAGTATTAGTCATCTTACCGATAATGGTTATGATATCAAGTTTGTTAAACTTAAATGCTTTATTACCGATAGCTCAAATGGATCTATTGTTTATGAAGGCATTAGAGAAAACAATATCTATGTTTTATATCTTGTCGAAGATACTAACAATGGCAGGTGCTTAGTTGCTAAGAACGATAAAAGTTGGCTTTGGCACATGAGGCTCGGACACGCCAACATGGATACCATTTCTCGTCTTGTAACCAAGAAGCTTGTAAGAGGACTCCCAAGTATCCCTTTCAAAAAGGATATGGTGTGTGAAGAATACGAGAAAAGTAAGTTGACCAAGTCATCCTTCAAATCCATCAACTCTGCGAGTACCACTAGACCACTTCAACTTATTCATATGGATCTTTTTGGTCCTAGTAGAGTAGCTAGTCTTGGAGGCAAGCTTTATGCTTTTGTTTTGGTTGATGATTTTTCGAGATTTACGGGTTATTTTTCTTGCTTGTAAAAGTGATACTTTTCGTGAATTTGTTGCTTTTTGTAAACGTGTTCAAAATGAGAAAGGTTTTCCTATCAACAAGATTAGAAGTGATCATGGAGGAGAATTTGACAATGCCGATTTTAAAAGATTTTGTGAAAAGAATGGTTTTGGACATAATTTTGCTTGCCCTCGAACTCCTCAACAAAATGGTGTTGTGGAGAGAAAGAATAGAATCCTTGGCGATATGGCCCGGGTTATGTTAAGCCAATATAAGCTCCCCCAATATTTTTGGGCGGAAGCCGTTAACACGGCATGTCATGTTATAAATAGGGTCTTGATTAGACCTATTTCTAAAAAGACTCTTTATGAGCTTTGGTTTGACAAAATTCCCTCTATTGAATATTTTAAAGTTTTTGGATGTAACTATTTTATTTTGAATACCAAGGACAACCTAGGCAAGTTTGAAGAAAAAGCCTATGAAGGAATATTCCTTGGGTACTCAACTCATAGTAAAGGTTTTCGTGTTTTTAATAAAAGAAATCTTGTTGTCGAAGAGTCAATCAATATCTCTTTTAATGAAATTAACTCTTCTACATTCTTCTCTTCCGATGATATTGATGACATCTCATTTGGGTTGGAGAACTCCTCTATTGTAGATCGTCCTTCTTAATCTAACAATGAAGTTGTGACTCCTTCAACAAAAGAGTCTCTACAACTCGAGCCTCCTCAAAAGGATCTTCCAAAAGAATGGAGATTTGTCACTAATCATCCTAAGGAGCTTATCATTGGGGATCCTTCTTCCCGTGTAAGCACTAGATCCTCCACTCGTGATCTTTGTGCAAACGTGGCTTTTATCTCTCAAATAGAGCCTAAAAATATTAATGATGCTTTTCATGATGAATTTTGGATGATAGCGATGCAAGAAGAGCTAAATCAATTTGAGCGAAACAAGGTTTGGGAACTTGACCCTAAACCTAGCAACCACCCCATTATTAGAACTAAATAGGTGTTTCGAAATAAACTTAATGAAGATGGGTTAGTGACTCATAACAAAGTCCCATTGGTTGCTCAAGGCTATAACCTAGAGGAAGGTATTGACTACGACGAAACCTATGCTTCGGTTGCTCGTCTTGAATCCATTCGTATGCTTTGTGCTTTTGCTTGCTTTAATGATTTCAAACTCTTTTAAATGGATGTTAAAAGTGCTTTTCTAAATGGTATTAAAGATGAAGTTTATGTTAAACAACCTCCTGTCTTTGAAGATTTTCAATTTTCTCATCATGTTTTCAAACTACACAAAGCCCTTTTTGGCCTCAAACAAGCTCCTCGTGCTTGGTATGAGCGCCTTAGTTCCTTTCTTATTTCTCATAATTTCTCTAAGGGCAAAGTCGATACGACACTTTTCATCAAATCCCTTAACGACACTCTTCTATTGGTTCAAATTTATGTCGACAACATTATTTTGGTTCTACTAACAATGCACTTTGTGTAGAATTTGCTAAAGTAATGCATGATGAATTTAAAATGAGCATGATGGGTGAACTATCATTCTTTTTGGGCTTACAAATCAAACAAGGACCCAAAGGAACCTTTATCAATCAAGCAAAATATACAAAGGATCTTCTCAAGCGTTTCGAACTCGACTCATCCAAATCAATGAGGACTCCTATGGCAACAACGACAAAGCTTGACAATGACGAAGATGACACATCGGTCGACATTCGTAAGTATCGAGGTATGATCGATAGTTTACTTTATCTAACTGCTAGCCGTCCTGATATCATGTTTAGTGTATGTCTTTGTGCACGATATCAAGCAAATCCAAAGGAATCACACTTATGTGCCATCAAGCGTATTTTTCGATATATCAAAGGCACCGTTAATATGGGCCTTTGGTATCCGAAATCTTCATCCTTTGAGCTTTATGGCTTCTCGGATGCAGATTTTGCTGGATGCAAGATTGACCGAAAAAGTACTAGCGGCACATGTCAATTCCTTGGGAAATCCTTAGTATCGTGGTTTAGTAAAAACAAATTTCTGTTGCTCATTCAACCACTAAGGCCGGGTATATTGCGGCCGGTTGCTGTTGTTCACAAATTCTTTGGATGTCACAAACACTTATAGATTATGGCATTTCTCATACTTGTACCCCAATTAAATTTGATAACACTAGCTCGATCAATCTCACGAAAAACCCGATTTGTCACTCACGCACGAAGCACATTAAAATTAGACACCATTTTCTTCGTGACCATCAACAAAAGGGGGATATCCGCCTTGAATTTATTGACACTACTTATCAGTTAGCCGATATTTTTACCAAACCACTCCCGGAGGACGCTTCGTTTTTCTTTGCCAAGAATTGGGCATCATTAATTTCGACTCATACTTTATCTCAACCGGCACACCGACGGTATACTGTGGTATACCGACGGCATGCCGATTTTGGTTCTGAATTATGTTCTGTGCCAAAAATTGGTATACCGTCGGCATACGTTGGCATACCGATGGTATACCGGTTCGCGGCGGACTGCTGTGTCACATCTGCTCGGGCCCCACCCCTCTTCCATTCTCTCTTTATTCCTTTCTTCCCTCTTAACTACCCATCACATCAATCATCTCCTCATTAATACCCATCACTTCCTCTCCTCTTCCCAATACCCTAACTTTCCATCCCACCTCTTTCTCTCCTCCACTAACTACTCCATTATCTCTTTTTCAAACCACCATACTTCTCCACTTCCTCTTCTATAACCGTTCCCAACCCTTTCTCCTCCCCACTCTTCTTTAAAAACCCTATTCTCTTCTTCATCCTCCTCCACTTTTCAAATCATCTCTTCTCCTTCTACCTCCTTCCACTCTTCTATGGCCACCCACAAGCGCCCCCGCTCCTCCTCCACCGCTACCAATCCATTCACTCCTGTGCCTCTCTCCCATGGCTATGACCAGAGGATCTTCACCTCTTCCTTGGCTGCCAAAGCATGGTTCCAGCATTTCGTGCACCACAACGTCTTCAAAGTCCGCGCCATCAACTGGAACCTCTTCTACGGCTATCTCTCGCTCTTCGAGGAGGCCGGTCTCTCTTCTCTCCTTCGACGTCAGGTGACTGTTTACCCCACCGTAGTACGCCTGTTCTACTGTAACATGGTTCCCGACATCGAAAACGGCGCCATTCAGATGATGGTGAACGAGCACCACTTTCGCCTGACGGCTCATGACATCGCTGGCATTCTCGGCATCCCTGACCGAGGAGAGGCTCTGCCGGCCTTGGCTGCTCTTTATCCTTCGGCCGAGGTCTCTTTCGATGAATTCTGCAGAATCATCTGCAAGGGACCAAATCCTCTGGCCATTTCGGCTCTTTCCTCGCAGTTGGAGCCGTTCTATTACGAGCTCCACGGGATCGTCTGCCACACCATCTATCCTAAGGGCGACAACTATGATGCCATCACCGCTGACGCCCTGGTTTGCATGTACTTTCTCTATTTGAAGAAGCCTTGGTCCTTCCCCAAGACTCTTCTCAATACTTTCTTCGGTGTCCTGCATGTAGGGAAGCAGTCTCTGTACAATGGATCCTTCATCGCCCTCATCTTGGAAGCGAAGAACGTCGATCTCTCCCTTTGCCAGTCGGACGGTATCCTATCCTTCCTTGCTCTTTCTCGATCCCTCGGTGGTGCCTCCACATCTCGTGCCTCCTCCTCCCAAGAGCCGTCGGCCACTGTTCCTGCTGCACCCACCTCTACTCCTCCTGCCTCCAGCTGTTACATGCCACTGACCCGGCAGCATTTTGACATACGCATGGCTCAGACAGAGGAGCAGATGCGGGCTAATACTCGTGGCCTTGGAACCCTGATCCAAAGCCGCTTCCATGATCAGGCGTACTTCATTCAGCACACCATTCAAGACCGAAATGTATTTTTGGATCCGAATCTTCAGGATCCTATGTACCAGGCCCCTCGCTTCTCTGATCCCAATGTCTACGGATTTATGTACCCGGACGACATCGATCCTTTTGGTGCTTTTTACCGGGCTCAGGATGGGGATGATGATCTAGCTGATGAGTAGGTGGTGGCTTCCTGGTGTTGATGGTGTCGAATAATTGGTTGGTTGTTTTAGTGTGTCTTTTGAGGTCCTTCGGGGACCAGTGTCTTGTTAGTGTCGTGTGCAGTCCTATGGGGACTTTTATGGTTTTTTTTCATATTGTCTTGCCAGACTCTCATAGAGAAGAGTTTTCTTATCTTATGTCGTGTTTTTATGAAGTGTCCTGTATGTACCCCATTCCTATCTTTAAATATATATGCATGCTTCTGTCTATCTTACTGTTTATGCAAATTCAATACTATATTTGTTTTATTTCCCATCTTTGACTAACTGACAAAGGGGGAGAAAACGTATTGAGGGGGAGTTGTCTACCTACGGGGGAGTAACTTCCAAAAGATGCTATCTCTCTATTTTGTCAATTATCAAAATGGGGAAGATTGTTGGCACATTTTATTTTGATAATATTAACTGCATCTTTGTAGTTTAGTTTTCTCTATTTTCAGATTAATATCATTTCAGAGGCTCTACTACATAAAGTCTGTCCATTCAAGAATAGCATTCATAGCCTTGAAGATTGAAGCAAAGACCAGCGTTCCTTGAAAAGACGGCTCTCAACACTTCAAGATTTCGAGTCTGTACAAGGTCTAGGTCTTTCTGTAAACACTTAAGGTTGGATGACAAAACTAAAAGCCTTCTAATTCTTGAGTCAAAAATCAATATCTTAAAGAACGGCATACTGGTGGTATGCTCCGGCATACCGACGGTATACCGTTTTATTGACCATAAACATTCTGTGAGAATTGTCGGCATACCGACGGTATGCTCCGGCATACAGGCGGTATACCGGTTTATGGACCACAAAACGTTCTGTGTTAAACGTCGGCATACCGACGGTATGCTCCGACATACCGACGGTATACCATTTTGTTTGCCTCAAAAATATTCTGTGATAATTATCGGCATACCAATGGTATACTCCGGCATACTGGCGGTATACCGTTTTGTGAGCCATAAAATGTTCTGTGACAAACATCGGCATACCGACGGTATGCTCTGGCATACCGACGGTATACCATTTTGTTATCACAAAATGTTCTGTGACAAACATCGGTATACCGACGACATACCGACGGTATACCGGTTTACAAAATTTGATTTTTGAATGACGAACACTAGCATTAATTGCTAGCATTAAATGCTCCCAACAGATATAATTATGACCATTACTGTTCAGACCGGCATACCGGCGGCATGTCGGTCTATACCGACGGTATGCCGATCGGGCTGTATTCAGGAGCATTGAATGCTACCTACTCTTGGTTTCTTTATAAATGGAAGCCTTCTCTCTCATGAAGGCTTAGCTACTCTTTGCCATAAATTTTCCAACAACCAAGAGCTCCACCATTAATCTCTACACAAGCTTTTAATTGTCATCCATTCCCATAGTGCTAGAGTATTCAAGAGTTGTACCTTTCGATCTTCAAGTGTTAGAAGATCAACAAGTTCTCTTCCTTTTCTGTTGAAGTTGGCGAGCCTTCGTAAGAAAACTCGTGTGTAAGAAGTTGGCGAGTTCTTTGGATCCAAACTCGTGTTGAAGTTGGCAAGTTCTTCAGATCCAAACTCGTGTGTACTATTTTATTAAATAGTAGATTTAAGCCGGAAAGAGTTCCCGGACTGGATTGCCTCAAGAGAGGATACCAGGATACATCGCGTGTTTGATTTTCTCTCTCTCTCTTTTTAATTGAAGAATATTGTTTGTTGTGTTTAAATTATTTTATTTCCCTATTCACCCCCTCTAGGGTTCTACAATTGACTCCTTTGTAAAATCGTTCCAAGAACATTTGGTTGAAACCAACAAAAGAAGTGATGCAGCTATCAGGCAGGCTACGATACCAGTCATAGGCTGCATGGGCTAAACAACCAACGAACACTCTGGTAAGGAGAGCATCATTTGGCTGTAATTGATCAGTCATCACCTCAAAATGATTGATGTACTGACTTGGAGAAGTGCTGCCATCAAACAGCATAATGGTTGAAAGCTTGTACTTAGGAGGAAATGGAACTTCCTTCCACTCTGTAGGATATGGTTGCTTTATGCCCAGTCTTTGTAGGCCATCCTTCTGCTTGAAGGCCTCAAACTGAGTGCGTAAGAGTTTCACAGCCTCATTAGCATCCCCTGATGTTTAGGAATTGGTAGGCTGGTTAGAAGTGTTAGGAGGAGGAATAGCCGGGTAATTACCACCCCCAGCACCAGACTGACTGGGATCATCTTGAATTGGCGCGGAAGCAACCAGAGGAGTTGGTACCCCAAGACTAACAGGTACAGAAGATGCTATAAGCTCAGAATTTGTAGCAGAGTTTACAATCGAGGGCACTGTATGTTGAGCCACAATTATGGTGTGCATGATTGCAACCATTTTTGCCATGGTCTTCAATTTGTCCTCTAATGCAACAATTCGTTGCTCTTGACTGGTTGAAGTAGAGGCATCTTGATCTTCCATAATGGTATATTTCGTCACTTCTCTTGCAGCTATTGATGAGATAGTTTGTTCAGAACTTTCATTATCTGCATCAAACTCTGAGAAAGAGTCCTCTCCTACATGGGAAATGGGAAGATCTTCTTGATTAAAGACACCTTGGTTCAAATGTCGATTTCTCGATCTAGTGTATTGAAAGACACCTTTACTGGATGCATGGATCTGATCTAAGTATTGTTGACTGGGATTACGGGATGTATTACGTCTTGGACGTTTTCCACCCCCAGTGCCTTGAGAAGTCATGTTAATAGAAGCATATAATATCTCTTCTTCGTCTTCTATTATATGTTCAGGAGTTAGAGCATAGTTCAGACGATCGAAGACAGATCGTCGAGCCGATTGGCAATAACAGTTGATGATGACTTCATGAAGGCAGTGGCGATCTGAAGCATGATTTGGAGGTGAGGGAGACATCCCTGTAATCTCCTGTCTTTGTGTAAGACGTTGCCGCAGATCAGTTACAACTACTGGACGAGAAAAATTCGGAGGAACATATTCCTTAATGATGTTAGGAACATGTCTCCTATTCTTCAGATGTTTAGTTCCCTGAGTGTACAAAGATGTACTCAACTCATTAGCATAGGTGGTTGGGTCTTTCTTTTCAAACTTTGGCTTTTGGTACAGATTGGCCTTTGGCATAGGATTCTTACGTTTCACCAAAGTTGATATTGGTTGACGCCTATTGAGATAAGCGCGTAAATCTAAAAATTCTGCTCCAGGTGTCTCTGTTTGTGATACCCTCAATTTTCTTTGCTTGGATCTTGAAATTTGCAAAGTTGGAAGGTCTTGACCAAACCCCATAGGGGTAGGTAAGATACCTCTTTGGTCAGTATTCTTTCTAATATCGGATATCCGAAAACCTCTGTTTAAAGGAATAGAATCTGATGTGCCTTCCTCTTAGTCATAGACCAGGGAAGTTTGAGAAAAGACCAAAGGGTGCTTTCCTTTATTTTGTAGAGGGTTAGCTAAGAAGCATTCTCCGTTGTTATGTTGTAAGACCATTTTAGGCACAGATTGCGCTAATTGAGGAAGTGTCAAAGGACTCTTCCTTTTATTCTGTCTAGTGTTGGCACTAGAACATTGATTCTCCAAGTTCAGAACTTGAGAATTAGAAGAGGGAATGGCCAAAGGATTAATTCCCTTGAGTTGCGCCAGAGTAGCAGACTGCGCCTGAGGTGCTGATTGCTTGGGTTGCGCCATAGTCCTACGGGCTACTGATGGTGCCTTGGCATAAACATGGGTAGACTGTACCTCAATAATGGCTTGAACAGGCTGCACCTAGGCAGCAAAGAGAGTAGTAGACTGCGCATGGGCAGCAGGATGAATAGGTTGCACACGGGCAACAGAAGCAAGTTGTGCCTGAGCCGCCGAGACAGATTGTGTCTTGACCACTGAACACTCAGGTTGCGGCTGGACAATAATGACCATGATAATTTAGGAGCCCATACAGTCCTGTTCTTGGCGATAGCCGTTGTACTCTTATTGCTCTTGGTGCTAATCATATCCTCATTGGCTGTCTGGTTGACTTGAATAATCAGAGTCTTTTGCGTCTTGCCGATCGACGTAGTGTCACATTAAGTTATCACTTTCTCGTCAGAGAAGAAAGTCGTCTCCAGCAGAGTCGCCATTTTGTTTGCAAAAACAAAAATAAGTTTATTCCAAACTTAAAAAAGAATAGTACAAAGTACAATGAATTATGGAGAAGTACAACTGTAGGAATCTGATTAGAAGACGATCACTTTATCCCTTGGACTATGTGAACTTGAAGACTGTAGCCTCTGGAGAATGCAGCAGTAATTTTGCAAGAGTTCTTGATCACTGTGCCTATGTATTTGATGATTTCAGCGTGTGGTCGTGTACATGATAGTAGACACGTCTTGAGAGATTAGTGGCATGTGCGCTACGTCATCCTGCTTTAGAATGTAAGTTGTCTCAACTTCATCAGGTTGCACGACCTTCAGTCAACGAGTCAAACTGCGCTTGATTTGGGCTGCGCCTAAACACGTGGCAGCCTTTGAGCAGAAGTCATTCAGATTGTGCCTAGGCGTAACTAAGGATTTTTTTTAGATTGTGCCTAGGCGCAACTTACGAAGCGTACAGGACAGCTGTCAACTAACTCCCCTTGAGCGACACAATTCACGGGATTCTAAGAGATTTTCTTCGTTCACTGTGGTGTCAGTTGTCAGTGTTGTCAGGTAATAATGGCCATTAAGTGTCAGACGCCACGTAGATTTTGGCACAACAAGACTGGGCGCAGTCTGATATATGGTGCAACCTGTTCAGCGGCTCAGTCTGTTCTCTAAGCTTTATATCAGTAGCGTAACCTGATTTTTGGGGTGCAACTTGATCACTGATTATTATGTTCAAGGCGTAACTTGATTTTTAGGCCCTACAATCAAGTACTTCTTGCACCAGTACGAATGAAAAAGTTAGACTTGATCATCAAAGTGGCTAATCCCAATAAATCGCCAGAGTCAGATGGCTTTAGAACTAAGTTCTTCAAAGTACACTGGGAGGAGATTAAAGTGTAAGTGCTCGACATGGTCAGTGATTTCTTCACTAATGGTCGATTGCTATGGAAGATGAATCATACGTATCTTTCCCTCATCCCGAAGATAGAGAACGCCTCGTCGCTAGGTGATTACCGGCCGATCGCTTGTTGCAACTACCTGTACAAGATCATCACTCATTTGATATGTCGGTGAATGGAAGGATTCATGCCGCATTTAGTCTCTCCGTACCAAGCGACATTTATCAAAGGTAGAGCTATAGCTGACAACAACTTACTTGTACATGAATTGGTTCGTGACTTCAACAAGACCGGGGGACAACGAGCGTGTATCAAACTGGATTTGCGTAAAGCTTATGATACGGTTAACCGCGAATTCGTTTGCCATATTAAGATGGCACTTTGGTTTGCCCCTGCTTGGGTCGCTATGGTTCGGGAATGCATCTCCACTCCGTCATTTTCTGTGCTCATCCAGGGTATCCCTCATGGTTACATTGCTAGTAATAGAGGTTTGCGTTAAGGTGACCTGCTCTCCCCCTATTTGTTTACTCTGGTGATGGAGTATTTTTTATATCTTATGGAGGATGCCATATTTGAGCAGCGAATTATCCCTATACAGCACAAGATAGAGCCGCATGTGTCTCACCTGATTTATGCAGATAACTTACTCGTATTTTTGAAGCCGTCTACTGTAATACCCACTTTTCTAAATTGAGGATAATTTTGAACTTTTGTAAAAGTTTATTATTTAATAATAGGATTTATGATTTATGGAGATTTTTAATTAATTTAATACTATTTAAAATTGGTGAATTATAATTTTGATGTGTTAGCTAGTGAACCCTAGAACTGTTGAGCCTAGAGACTAACCATGACCACGGGACCTAACCATGTGATTAGAATGACTATTTATAACTTTTTAGGCGAAGGATATTTTGGCCATTTTGTGAATTTTAAATTATTTAGGATTTTGATTAATTGGTAAATTTTAGATTATTTTAATAATATTTAAATTAATGTATTATGATTTTAGTCATTTTTCATATTTTAATATTTTGGGAATTTTTACATTTTAATATTGATTTGACAGGATTTGTTTAGTCGGGTGTGAGTTTCGTTTCGTTCCGACTTGTGTTAGTGACTCGGGTAGCTTAGACTCTAGACGGGACCCCAAGATTAGTTATTTATGGCCCACAAACCCCACTAATTAAATTAGTAAGTTTAGACTAATCCCATTTGTTAGATTGGTTAAGTTAGAGGCTTAAATTTAACCCTTTTGATCCCAAACTTGAACCTAACTTAAAATTAACCAAAAAAGACTAGTTGAGGCCTTATTGGGCTTTCTTCCAAGGCCCAAATAGGGTTTAATGGCAGCCACTATAGGTAGGTTAGTCTTCCTTCCTTTCATTTTATTCCATCTTGCCTCTTTTCCTTCACAAAGTGTTCTTCCCCAAATTAGAGAGCTTCCTTCTTTGATTTGATCTCCAAATCCTTACATCCCTCCACCAAAACTTTCATCCAACCTTCTCATAATACCAAGGGAGGATGCTAGCAAAGATTTGGAGCAAAGTGCAAGAAGGAGTGTCCTTTTTAGAAGATCTTCGTGTCGGAGCCGTGTCCTTGGGAGTATCATTGGGATTCCACTCCCAATAGGTAAAACCAACCCTCTAAATTGATTTTCTATGCATATTAGTTAGTTTTGAATCCATAGGATCCACCCCCATGCATGTACCCTTTAGATTCATGTTTGAGGCCATTTGGAGCTCTCTAGAGCAAGTTAGAATTGTGTCTTGTGTCCTACTTGTTAGATCTCAAATTATGGCACCTCGTGTGTTTGGTTTAATGTCTAATAGATTTAATTGTATTTTAATTTCAGTTTTAGACATGTTAGAGGATGGATTGATGTTAGTTAGGATGGTTAGAATGAGTTTTATTTGGATACCCATGGTTAGATCTAAGTGGTTTAGTCTACATGTCATATTTTAGCCTCAACTTATCATTTTAGTGTCTCTTTATATAATGGACTGTTTTGTATATATATAATAGGTATGTTAGATATATTTCATATATTTAGATGTGTGTGGATATGTTGTTAGTGGTGTTCTTGTGTTAGAGGAGAGGGGAGTGTGGTTTGATGTGTATCTTGAGTGGTGTGGAGAGTGAGATGTGTTTCTTTTGTCCAAACAACCCAAATTCGTCATAATATTCATCCACGTTTTTAGTAGCCATAGCAACTTAGAGATGTCATAACTTTTAGCTTAGAACTCCGATTAATCTTCTTTTTTTTTAAAAGAACCGTATCGAAGTTAGATTTCCAAATATATATATTAATAGGTCAAATGCGTTCTAGAACTTTCTGTAGAACTGTTTGAGTGTCGGCTGTACGAAAGACGAACGCGTTTCGGTGTTTTCGTGATTTCGGGAGCTTCCAGACATGGAAATACGATCCGTTTGAAGTTTCGGAAAGCTAATACGAAGGGCTACAACATACTTTAATCCTAGAATTTAGTGAAGGCCCAATTTGTATAGTATTGATTTTAAGTAGACGAGTGACTATACGATATAAACATTTTGTGTAACCTATGAGCCTATATAGTATGGATATTAAGTGAATGTAGGTATCATAGGTTGTCGAGTATATGTATAGTATATATATATATATATATATATATATATATATATATATATATATATATATATATTATTGTTAAGTTATATATGTTAGTATGTTTGTTAGATGTTGGTTAGTAGAGGATTATATATGTTAGAGTTTGTTATATGTTAGTGTAAGTTATATTTGTTAGTATGAGTTTTAGTTAGATAGTAGAGGTTAGTATTTTGTTAGATATTTGATATGTTGTTAGATAGTTTGATGTTATATATCTAGTATGTTAGATATTGATATGTTAGTAGGTTATATTAGTTCTAGATATTGGTATGTTAGCAAGTTAGTCTCTATAGGTTATATTTAGATATTAGTTAAAATATTATGTTAGTACATTAGATAGTTAGTTAATTAGATATTTGAAGGGTATCTTGGTATCTCATGATACCAAGTTAGTATCTTAAGGTAAATATGAATTACCTTTACCGTCAAGGTAACTAATTAGTTTACCTTATGACCAAGGTATTGGTTTTGGGATGCCAATATGACCAAGATTGATATGGTTTAGCATTGAACCATGATACTCTAACAATCTTTTTAACCTAGAAACATAGGTGTAAGTTCCAAAACCTTAGAAGTTGACCAAATAAGCCTCTATGGGAATGTTAACTAGACCAAACCCTAGACAGTTGACTTAGCTTAGAAGTTGACCTAGTTTGACTAGAAGGTTGGCCAGAGTTGACTTCGGCCCAGATTGATCTAGAATTGACTAACCTAGACTAGTTTCACAATGGTTGACCATATCCTGGATACTATATTTTAGATTACATCATAACCTGTGTGCTCTATTTAGGACTCAGTTACATCAGTTCAGACATCTATTTTCACAGTCACTCAGGATCTCAGGCGAGTACATTCTCTGATTATTTCATACTTGCTAGGACTTATATTCATGCTTTAGATTACTTTACTTGATGCTGACACTTGTTATCACGGATTAGTACTATAGATCTTTCATGCGATGTTATTCCCTCATCGGATACATCGGGTATTTCATGTTCGTGTACTTTATCATGGGCATCGTGTACTCCTTGTATTCGTGTTATTCGTGAACAAATCATGTGAAATCGTGTACTCTCATGTGCTCTCATGATCTTCGTGTACAAACTAAACTTCGTGTACAATGACATAACTTGACTGGATCCTTGTGTATTGATTGGAGACGGGGGAGTAAAAGTGGTTATGTGATCATTCTTGTAGTTTACTCGTGTATAACCTCTGTAGATTACTCGTATATAAAATCGTGCCATTTACATAACCATCTTGTGCTCTAAATCACTAGTCACTTACAGTTCTTACTTATCATGTATATATTTTTAGTTTACAAATATCTCTCTTATTTTTATGTACATCTTCTTACAGTTCATGTATCTTACTCTTTTGCATGCTTTATATTTTCTACCATGATACGAACTGTGTGAGATGTATTGTGCTCGTTCCTATCCTGATTGGACCGGTTGAAAATATTACAGGTAACATAGAGATTCACAGCTAGCCTAGAGGACCAGTAGAGCTTGGAGTAGATTGCTAGTTTATGTTTTAGGTTTCTCTGTTGGAACTTGTATTGTAATAAGTGGAGATTTGAGTTGTAATTGAGATTGTTTGAGATATTATTATTTTAGAAGTTTATTTAAGTTGTTGCTTTGAGTTTAGTATAGACTTCTGTGTTATCCTATCGTGCGTAGACTGTGATTGATTTATATCATATCTTATACTTATCCTCCGTTCGGAGTAGAGATTTATGACATGTACATTATATATATTGCATGAGTTATTTAGTTAGCGACCTTGAACAACGTTCTACCGTCGATTCTGTGACGTAGACTGGACGTACTCACTTTTCGTGCCCCTATACTGGGTGCGGGTCGTGACATCTATCGAAGTCATGAAGGAGTTAGCATCCATCCTGAAGATATTCAGATCTCACACTGGGTTGCAACCCAATTGTGATAAAAGTAAAATCTACTTTAATCGACAATGTCCGGACAAAGGGACTCGAGCTCAGATAATCAGAGTTGAGAGGAGGGAGCTACCCGTAAAATATCTAGGTATTCCACTATCTATAAATTATGTGGGTAACATTGAATGCAAGAGCTTAGTGGAATACGCTCAGAGGCACACAGAAGGTTGGCATGCCCAAGGATTATCTTTTGGTGGTCGTATTGAGTTAGTCCGATCGGTTATCAATGCAGTCGTTATCTTCTGGCTTCAATCTACTATGATCCCACAAGCAACAATCACGAAGGTACAAAAATATGTACAAATTTTATATGGCGATGAGGCCTCCACTCAATTAGCCGGGCTCATCTATGTCGTCCTGGAGATGAAGGAAGCCTGGGCTTGTGTTCCTTAAGTACACTCTGAGATGTAGAAGCTATGAAGCTAGTTTGGAAGTTAGTGTCTGGCGAGTCTTTATGGGCTAGATGGATGGCGGCAAAATATGTTAAGGAAGATAACTCCTGGCATGTTCGTAGCGACAACAACACCTCGATGACATTTAAAACAATTCTTAAATATCGAGGATTCATTCAAAGTCAGATAGACAGAGTTATGAAAGATGGCGAGTCGACCAGTCTCTAGTATGACCCATGGATTCAGAACAGAAGCTTGGTAGAGATTAGAAGTGGAGATGCTACTATTCGCCCGAGAAGCTACGAATGGGTGAGCAATATATTGGAAGGAGGCGTATGGAAGCCTGAGAAGCATGAAGGCACTCGTCCAGTGGGGACGGCCATTATGAGTGTTTAGGTGGACCACCAGCTAAGGATGGATGGCTGGAAGTAGACGGGAGCGACTAGAGGCGACTTTGTTCACAAGGTAGTATATGAGAGTATGAGAACCTCATATCCAAAGTTGACTCGATATGAGTCCGCCTGGATAAAAGGAGCTGCCTGCAAATTCCAATTATGCATGTACAAATTGATACAAGGCAGACTCCTTACGAAGGATCAGCTGATACGTTTTGGTATACATGTTACATATCAGAGCTGTGTGCTATGTGTAGAAGCATAAAAAATCTCAGCAGATGACATTCCTCCATCGCAGCGCAGATGATAAAAAGGCGCAGACCGAGTATTAAAAAGACAACAGAAGATACGAAAAGAAGTTTTGTTATTCTTATGCCTACAAAGATCTAGTACATATTCATCAAGGCTATACGTAAAAGACTAATCCTACTTCTTCTACAAAGGATCGATTACAGAGATAGTAAAGCCTAGAGGAGTCTTCAAGGGGTTTAGTCTTCGTCAAAGTGCAGTCCCCCTTCTTCTCGGTACGCATACTAGAAGATTGATCCCCATTGAAGCGTATTCTGACATTCTTGTGGGTGCAACCCACCAAAAGCGCATCAGCTACTAGACTGAAGCGGGCAACTTCCTGAAGCAGTAATTGGCCCAGGTTTCTAGAAGGCGCAGAAGGTCTCAAAAGTCCAGAATGGGCAGGGTAGAGCACAACCTATGGCTCTTCGGGCTGGCCATCCACCCACAAGCTGGTCGTCAGGACCTCGAAGACCTCCAAGGCGTCTCCCAGGTTCGAAATCCGCATGAGAAGCGTTCCAGCACGTTCCAAGACTCATCAACAGTTCTTTTACAAAGGTATAACCCCTTTAAACGAAGGAATCCTCAACCAAAATTCGACTTAGGCAAGGCCAACCGTCGCTCGAAGCTAAGTCTGGATCCAGCATGGTGGTGAAGGGTGCCAGGAAGAAGATGTGACTCTTCAGAAGAAATTCTCCCTTTATATAGGACGAGAGTGGTCCAAAGCACAGGCGACATGGCCGACGGTCAAAATTCCCACATTAATGTGATGAACCTAGGACTCAGCATGATGAACATCATTAAATAAAGATCATTCGACTAAGTCCAAGACTATCCTAGGACCCCTTGTCTCGACCCGCACCCACTTTTCGGATACGAGACGTGTCCAAGCCCAGCCTACGCCGCGATATCGATGGTAGTACGCTGTCTAGCCCACAATAAACAAAGTGCTCATAAATACTAACTTCTCATTCACAACAACAAAATCAACTTTACAAAATATAAAAGTTTTACATTTGAAGAAGAATGTAAGCTTTACAATTATAGAAAACTACCACACATCTAATTAGTCTTATATGGTTTGGCCTTCGGGTCTCTATCTCCCACTCATATGGTCCATAGCGCAAAAGTAGACCCGTCATCCTCACCTATAACAACGATCCAATTAGTAAAGGATCATAGTACAACCATATTGCAATTAATGTTGTTAGTCCAAAATAAGTTAGAACAACAAAAAACGATGATGGCAAAGAGTATATAAAGAACTAGTACTAGCAAGGTATGAACGATCAAGATATGAACTAGCAAAATATAAACTAGCAAGATGTGCGTGTGTAATACCTTTTAATACGTGAACGGCTGGGCTAATACAGCACATCATAAGATGGCTATCCACAATAATACGGTACGGCTAACTCATACATGGGGTGTATGACTTAGCTATCCACAATCAAAATATTTAGGTTTGTTCACGTACTTACTGAGTATTTCCTCTACCGACTCTCTAAGAATCAATAACGGTCAATGATACAGTAAGAAGAATACAATAACTACAGTGTCACATTCGTGTCTCAATGGGATATCAAGCAATGACTCAACGGGATATCAAACAAGAAAAATATAGAGTAAACGTTATAATGAACTAAAACATAAATGCAATACTGTACTTTTCTGAATCCTTGTACAAACCGTAGTCACAAGTAGATGATGAGGGAATTGCTAATCTAGAAGCTGTCAACCTATAACACATATCGTACCACGAACCGTGCACAAAAACCACAAATCAATTCTAATATTCTAGTTCTAAATTTATGGAATAGTGGCTAGTTGGGTTACTAATCTAATAATAGTTAATTCTGGAATAAATTACTTAAAAATATTATTTAACCTAATAATAATCTAAATATAATCTAAATATAATCTAAATATGCAAGTTTGGCCATCAAAAGTCATGTTTCCAATTTTGGAAACCATAACACGTAAATCGAGACGTGCCATTGACTATCTGGTCAAATATCATGAATTCTAGATTTTTAAAGTGCACCTTGGTATATTTCAGCACCACGAGTGTGCCGGAATCAACCGTGCTGCAAAATCAGGTTTTGGTCAAAAGATATCGCGGTTATGGCTAATCGTGACCAAAATGGTGATCAACCGATCAATTCTGAGTTCAACAGAATAACTAAAATACTAGATTAACAAATTAATTCCAAGAAAAATTATATGTCGTAGAGCTCTATGTTAGCTTTCCGAAACTTCAAACGGTTCGTGATTTCGATTTCTGGTTCTCCCAGAATCTCAAAAATACGAAAACGTGTCAAATTTCGGACAACTAGCACTCTACGAATTTTCTAGAAATTTAGGCTCAAAAATTACGAAAATTAATTACATATTCAGAAACTATACCTCAATACGCTTACAACAAAAAAACAGCGCACAAAAAACACGTCGGGGTTGGCGAAAATCGCTTCGGGAAGTCGGAAACCCTAGATGAGTTCTCCCACCAAAGGCTGCTGGAATTTAATTAGGGTGGGCGAATATAATAATATATATATGAGAGAGAGAGGCGGTCACTGTAGCAGTTGGCGCCGATATGTGGGCCCCCCTGGGTGGATTTCTGGATATTTATTTATTTAATTCAGAAAATTATTTAAAAATCAGTTTAAGTCCAAATAAATCAAAATAAATTGCAAAAAAATCCAGAAAAATTATAGAAAATTCTAGAAAATATTTCTAAGTGTCTAGAATATAAATAAAATATTTTAACACAAAATATCATCATGTGACCTCGCAGTAAATTCCAAAAACCTATAAAATATAAATTCTATATGTTTTAATTATATAAAAAATTTCAAAAATTCTAAAAAAATCCAGAAAATTTCTAAAATATTCAAGAAACTATTTTTAGTCATTTGGAGCCCAAATAAAAATATTTGGCCCAGAAATACCCCCGTATGACTTTACAGTAAATCTTGAAAGTCCTTAAAAATAATAAAACCTTAAATATTAAATACGTAAAAATATCCAAAAATTGTAGAAAAATATAAAATAGCTAAATAATGCATATAGGCTATCTAGAGGTCATATGACCTTAATATGGTCATAGCCCTCCTACAAGCTTTGGCATGACTCACAATGACCATAAAATTAATTATAAACAAATAAAATTTAAAAAAAATAAAAATTTTGGAAGTGGGCTTACAAATCTACCCACCTTAGAAAAATTTCGTCCTCAAAATTTTAAAAGATACAAATAGGCACAACCAAAAATATCATCAAAATATGACATGACCAATCGATATGAATAAGCACAACAAAGAATATAATCAAGAAAATAGTTTGATGAATGATCGAAATTGATCAGGAATATAGAATCAAAATCTAAATACGTTTTAGAAATATAGTGAAATGAAATCAAAATAGGTTTAAAAGATGACAATTTGAAAATAGAAAAAATATGAGAGAAATAAAGAACTACTAGTTGTAGAGAAGGTGGTAACAAGAAATAAGACATCAAATAAATTTGAAAGAAAAAAAAATTTAATAGTCGTATGCCAATAAAAGATATAGTTGCTATGATATTCGAAAATCATAAGTATATCCGAAGTCATTTAACGGAGAATCCATGCCTCGCCAGTGTACATCTGGCTGCCATGAACCCTTGGTTTCGTGACTCAAGTATAATATATTATCGAACACTTCATCAACTCTACCCAATGTTGACATAATAAATCAAAGGATCAAATAATGCAACTAGGATATAGCTTTAGTAACATTTGACAACCTACGCTTACTTGAAATTATTTCAACTTAAGGGTCATGCCACGCCAGTACGTTGCTGGCTGCAGTGAACCCGCAATCTTCTTAATTCAAATAAATGGAGACAGTGCGCATCTGCCTTACCATTGTAAGTCATCAAAAATTATTTCAACTATATCCGTAAGAATTTCAAAGGAACTTCTATAAATTCAAACAAGTTAATCATGATAAGAAAATATAAGTTTCTGTCCTTGAATAAAAGTATCAGTTTTGAAAACAAAACGATCGCAAAATGAACGAAGATGACTTGAATTAACATATAGATAATTGAACCAAGATTAGGAATTGAAAATAAAACGATCGCAAAATAGTTTTGAAAATAAAACAAGGTTTAGAGAAGGTAGAAGATAAAATGGCACAAATGATCAAAATTAGGAATTGAATTCTATAAAGGCCTAACTTACCAAGCGAATAGTCTACCCACCTTTGATTCTAACATCGTATCAAATATCTAATAGGGTTTAAAATTCAATAAATCATTGGCTAAATCACATGGTCTAATTAGCAACCTTAACTACCCAAGGGTCAAATTGAATAAGGGACTCGTAGTCCTAGTCATTCCCTAAAATTAAACCAATCCTAATTGTGAATGAGCAATTTTCTAGTCGTAGGCTTACAGTAGTACGACTAACATAAGTACCACGACAAGTTCGCAATCTTTTACGAAAATGACCTGCATGGGCCACCAAAAAAATTTGTCACGATCCGCACCCGCTTTTCGGATACGAGACGTGTCCAAGCCCAGCCTACGCCGCGGTATCGACGGTAGTACGCTGTCTAGCCCACAATAAACAAAGTGCTCATAAATACTAACTGCTCATTCACAACAACTAAATCAACTTTACAAAATATAGAAGTTTTACATTTGAAGAAAAATGTAAGCTTTTACAATTATAGAAAACTACCACACATCTAACTAGTCTTCTATGGTTTGGCCTTCAGGTCTTTATCTCCCCCTCATATGGTCCATAGCGTAAAAGTAGACACGTCATCCTCACCTATAAAAATGATCCAGTCAGGAAAGGAGCAGAGTACAACCATATTACAATTAATGTTGTTAGTCCAAAATAAGTTAGAACAACGAGAAATGATGATGACAAAGAGTATATAAAGAATTAGTACTAGCAAGGTATGAACGATCAAGATATGAACTAGCAAAATGTAAACTAGCAAGATGGTATCTAACAAGATATAAACTGGCAAGATGTAAACTAGCAAGATATAAACTAACAAGATAATGGACTAGATAAAGGAAAAATAGGAACCACTACGTGTGTGTGAAATACCTTTTAATACGTGAATGGCTGGGCTAATACGGCACATCATACGATGGCTATCCACTATAATATGGTACAGCTAACTCATACGTGGGGTGTATGACTTAGCTATCCACAATCAAAATATTTGAGTTTGTTCACGTACTTACTGAGTATTTCCTCTCCCGACTCTCTAACAATTAATAACGGTCAATGATACACTGAGAAGGATAAAATAACTATGGTGTCACAATTGTGTCTCAATGGGATATCAAGCAATGACTCAACGAGATATCAAACAAGAAAACTATAGAGTAAACGTTATAATGAACTAAAACATAAATGCAATACTGTACTTGGCTGAATCCTTGCACAAACCGTAGTTACAAGTAGATGATGAGGGAATTGCCAATCTAGAAGCTGTTAACCTATAACACATATCGCACCACGAACCGTACACGAAAACCATAAATCAATTCTAATGTTCTAGTTCTAAATTCATGGAATAGTGGCTAGTTGGGTTACTAATCTAATAATAGTTATTTTTGGAATAAATGACTTAAAAACATTATTTAACCTAATAATAATCTAAATATAATCTAAACATGCAAGTTTGGCCATCAAAAGTCATGTTTTCAATTTTGGAAACCATAACACACAAATCGAGGCATGCCATTGGCATCAAATATCATGAACTCTAGATTTTGAAAGTGCATCTTGGTAGATTTCTGTGCCACGAGTCCACCAGAATCAACCGTGCCATAAAATCACGTTTTGGTCAAAAGATATTGCCGTTATGGCTAATCGTGACCAAAACGGTGATCAATCGATCAATTCTGAGTTCAACAGAACAACTAAAATATTAGATGAATGAATTAATTTTTGGAAAAATTATATGTCGTAGAGCTCAGTGTTAGCTTTCTGAAACTTTAAACGATTCATGATTTTGATTTCTGGTTCTCCCGAAATCTCGAAGACACGAAAATGTGTCAAATTTTGGACAACTAGCACTCTACGAATTTTCCAGAAATTTAGGTTCAGAAATTATGAAAATAAATTAGATATTCAGAAACTATACCGCAATACACTTCCAACAAAAAAAACGGCACACAAAAAGCAAGTCGGGGTTGGCATGAATCGATTCGGAAAGTCGAAAACCCTAGATGAGTTCTCCTACCAAAGGCTGCTGGAATTTAATTAGGGTGGGCGAATATAACAATATATATATAGGAGAGAGAGAGGCGGTCACTGTAGCAGTTGGCGCCGACAGGTGGGCCCCCCTAGGTGAATTTTTGGGTATTTATTTATTTAATTCAAAAAATTATTTAAAGTCCAAATAAATCAAAATAAATTGCAGAAAAATCCAGAAAAATTATAGAAAATTCTAGAAAATATTTCTAAGTGTCTAGAATATAAATAAAATATTTTAACACAAAATATCATCGTGTGACCTCGCAGTAAATTCCAAAAACCTATAAAATATAAATTCTATATGTTTTAATTATATAAAAATTTCCAAAAATTCTAAACAAATCCAGAAAATTTCTAAAATATTCTAGAAAATATTTTTAGTCATTTAAAGCCCAAATAAAAATATTTGGTCCATAAATACTCCCGTATGACCTTACAATAAATCCTGAAAGTCCTTAAAAATAATAAAACCTTAAATATTAAATACGTAAAAATATCTAAAAATTGTAGAAAAATATAAAATAGCTAAATAGTACATATATAGGCTATCTAGAGGTCATATTATGCCCTTAATATGGTCATATCCCACCTATAAGCTTTGGCATGACTTACAATGACCATAAAATTAATCATAAACAAATAAAATTAAAAAAAATTAAAAATTTCTGAAGTGGGCTTACACCCCTTGAAATTCTTCAAATAACGGTGGCAATTAAGAGGGAGTCGTTCATTATAGAGTGGTCATTCATTGCTCTTTAAAAAAAGACTTCAAAGCCAAGGCCTTCAATCCAAAGGCGCAGCTACCTTCCTGTGCCAACCTTAGGCGCAGACTGGTGATGTTTTCACACCACCTCAACTCCAACGGGCGCAGCACTCTGCTCCAACCCAGAAGATTATCTAGCTTTCTTCAGAGACTTGGGAGACACCGTTTGCCTCTATCACAAGTCCGACTACTACTCTAAATCATAGTAAAATGGTCTATCTGAAGGTGTAGCCTACTCGTCGTCCTAAAGCACAGTGACTTTGCCTTAAACACAGCCTACTCATTGCCCCTAAAAGCACAGAGGCCCCGTTGTCTTCGAAATATAGTCCACTTGTCGCCCTAAAGCACAGAGGTTCCGTCGTCTCCAGAAGCACAGTCTACTTGTCGCCCTAGAAGCGCAACCAACCTTGCCTGAAGCACAGACACCATGGTCCCACCCAATTAGTTTGCTTAAACCGCCTCTCACAAAGATATGTTTGGGATTGATCAAGTTGATAAATGCAGATTGATTTAAATCTTGGACGAAGATTACATAGAATCTAAATCTGAGATAAAATCCCAATATTTGCTCTGTTACATCTAAACAAGCAAATCGGCACTTGCCACGTGTCATCTCCTTCGGCTATTTTGATAACCACCAGAGATCTCGTTTGAGGGGAATCTTAGCACTTGCCACGTGTCAGCGCCACAGAAGCCTGCACCATACAAGGATGACAAATTCTTTCATATCTCAAAACCCTAATATATATCGCATATGTGTCCCTCTTCCCTATAAATAGAAGAGCTTTCCCCCCAACTAGAGGATGGACAAGGAGAAGAAGATCCACAGAATTATCAAAATCTTCAACTTTGGCGTCCTCCTGATCGGCAACCCTAGAGATCCATCAAAGGCACCAGAAAGTCAGAGCAAGTCTCATATCATCATCGGATCGTCAACGGAGTAAAGGAGCCGCTGCAATGCTCGATCTCCACCGTCACACTTTTCCAGAAACTTTTGTGCTTAGATTTTTTTGCATAAGAAATTTTACTCTTTTTTACGTTTATAATACAAAAAGTTCGTTCAACATTTTGTCATGTCGAACAAGATAGCGACTCTACTGGGGATTACCTTCTCCTCCAACGAGAAGGTGGTGACAAAATTCGATGATGACTTGCTGGGATTCCCTCAGAAGATGTTGGTCATACGCTTCGACCAACAAGCTTTTGAAGATCTCCTTTCTGAAGAGAAGTCGAGCCCTTCGAAGAGATTCATAAAACCAAAGAAGACTCGACGGACCTGGGTGCCTCAGGCGGCTGCGACGAGCAGCAAGATGGAGGGGACAACGCCTCAGACCCTTCTTGTCGATGAAGACCCAAAGATCCCTTCGACCGCTGATGCCAGGCCATCTCTCTTTCATCCCATGCTCGGGAAATACAGAGAAGAGCATGGCTATCTTATGGCAAGCATGACTAAGGTGCAACACTGAAAGAAGAAGATGACGATTCGCCCGCTCGTGGAGGATGCTACACCGGTGAGAACTTATGTTTTTGACAGAATAACCGGTCCATCGGGTATGTCCATGTTGGATTTTGAATATAACGCATTATCTAATCATGGTAGAAGGAGATCCAAGGCAGCACTCACCCCATGCGATCAAAGTGTTACGCCTATGGCTGACCGGAGGCCCGCGGTGACAGTAACGCGCACAACCGATGGAAAGCTATACAAAACCACCCAAGACTCTACGAAGCCTCATCCAGCGGAACCCCATCCTTCCTTGAGAACCCACTCGCACTACTCAAGGCCGAGGGTACGTCATCAGCGATTCTTTGATCTTGGCATACTCGGACCTCACCCACAGGAATTCAAAGGAAGAATGACTTCTTCATATCTTTTCGACTGCGCACAGCGCTCCTATGTATACGAAGGAAATAGAGGCATGAAGACTTTATCTGCTCCCTGCAAGCATAGGAGAAAAGAAGAATCTGAGACACAGTTGGTGTCTAAATCAAGACTCAACTGTACTCAGATTACCATCAACTGCTGTTGTTGTCAATCACATCCATTACCACCAAAGAGGAGGTTCGTCTTTCAAAGGCTGCAATCGAGAATTGGTGAAGAAGAAGAAGAGCTTCGTGTTGCTTCATACAATGTTGCTTGAGACTCTCCTTTCTAGAAAAAGCTATCAAAGAAACCCCTTTTCTCGGTTGGCAAGTCCAAATACCAGCCTGGGATAGCAAGAAGCCTGTGCCCAAGGAAGGTGTGTTCCAACACATGTGTTCCAAGGATGGATCATCGTTGCCAGAAGACGGTCCATCGACCGCTACATCTGCTGGGGGTAACCAGCCTGCTACGGTGTATAACAACCCTTCGTTTCATCATGAGCAAGAGATGTATGACACCAACACTTCTGCGGGTACAAGCAGTCAGAAGACCAGGGATAGGGACAATGTCGAGTCCGAGGACGATCACAACTTACCCGTCTTCCCACAAGACGATGAGCACTTGCACTCCAAACCATAAAGCGAAATATCTACCACCCTTTCTACTACACGAACATACACTACCAAAATATGGCAAAATTGCGACGAATTTAGTGACTCCATGAAAGGACGTCGCTAATTTTTGGAAATTTAGCGACGTGGCAACTTGACGTCGCTATTCGTCGCTGGTGGCGACTACTAGCGACGAATAGCAACAGTAATTTATTAAATAGGAATCTATGTCACAATATCGTCGCTACACGTCGCTAATTATTTAAATTAGTGACGTTTATCGACGTCTCCTCATGACGTTGTTAAAGTTTTTAATTAGGGCACGCTGTTTCCTTTTTCCTCCTCACTCGAAAATTGCTAAAATTGCTAAATTTTTTCTCCCCCACCGGCGACCCCCTCGACCCCCGGCGACCCTCTACCCCCCCGGCGACTCCCTCCCCTCCGGCGACCCTTACCCTCCCTATCGAGCTGCTCCTCCTCGAGTTCCTCCTCCCCCAATCTGAGCTCCTCCTCCTCTTCCTCAGGTAAACCCTAACCTAACTCCTCTCCCTCCTTCTCCTCCTCTCCCACGGACACACACACACACACAGAGATACACACACATGGACACACGGACACACACACACGGACACACGGTTAGGGATGCAACTTGGGCGGGCTAAACCCGAACCCAATCGGATAAACCCGTTAATGGGTTGGGTTATGGTTGAAGATACTCGGGTTCGGGCTCAGATTTGGGTTAAAATATTTAAAGTTTAATATACATGTGTGTGTGTGTATGTGCGCACATGTGTGTGTGTATGTGTGGCAGCATACAGTAGTGTGTGTGTGGCAGTAAAGACAGTGTGTGTTCTCAGATTTGTGTGAATGTATGTCTAATTTCATGTGTGAGTGAGTGACTCTATGTGTGTGTATAGATATCCAAAATTTATGTGTGTATGAGTGGACAGGGTGTTAGCAGTAATATGTACACGTATGTGTGTGAATAGGAAATTAGTAAGCTAGTTTCAGTCCAGGTTTACCAGTGTGTGTGTAAATAGTACCTAGGTTCTTAGGTTAGTGTGTGCATGAGTGTATAGCAGTACATAAACATGTGTGTGTGTAAATGTGTTCTCAGTTCATTGGGTACATGTGTATGAGTGTGTGTATAGGGAAATCAGTGCAGCAGTAGGTAGTATAGGTTCTCAGGTTTTAGTGTAATTGTGTGTAGATATTAGGATATCAATTTTCGGTCGAGTGCACATGTATTCTCAGGTCAGTGACAGGCTTGTGAGTGTAAACATGTGTGTGATACATGAGAAATCAATGTACACAATCAGTTTACAGGTTAGATAATATGTTAAGGAAAGGTTTGGTAATAAGATGTGGTTTGTGTTAGAGAGTGAGGAAATTGTGGAAGATATGTTAGTAAGGTTTTATATTAGAAGTTTTCTATTAGAGTTGGATGTGGGCTAGAGTGAGCGTGACAGGTTGAGGTATCTTGTGATACCAAGATGGTATCAAAAGATAATTAGGATTTACCCTATAAAAGGGTAAAGTTCTAAGATACTTCAAGATATAAAATTAGAGTATTAAGATACCATGGCATGGTATCGAGGTACGAGGGCATGGTATTAGGATACCATGTTGCGGTAGAAAAGTGCCTAAAAACTAAGGTAGGGGCTTGATAGTGAGTTTATCTTGGTAAGGTGATAGGGTAAGTTAAGGTAATTGCCTAGAAGCTAAGGTATGAGTTTAAGGTGTTAAAATATGGTTAGAAATTGATTGTCTTGGTTGGTAATGGTTAGGATTAGTGCCCTTAGACTAGTTTTGACTTCGGTTGACCATTTTGACCAAAAGTCAATAAAAGTCAACCGAAAGTCAAATTTAGCCTAAAAGTGACTAGAAATGACCGAAAACCAAACCAGAGTTAACCAGTTGACTGAAAGTCAACAGTTGATCAATATTACCCGATGGACCCGACCCAACCCGAGTTTAACCCGATCTTCTGGGCTTGGTCTTGGGCTTCATATGTTGAACCCGAGGTCGGGCCGGGCTTGGGCTCGGGTTAGGCTTATGATTCATCTGGTTGGGCTCGGGTTGACCTCAAGCCCGACCCAACCCGCCCGAGTTGCACCTCGACACACGGTTACTATGTCTCTCTACTGTAATATACACTAAGAAGTTCGAACACTATAAATATCGGTGTTTGTTCCATGTCTATGTCTACTGAAGGATAATTGCCTAGACTTAGTCAACTTCATCCAGTTTGACTAGTTTGTCCAAGATATTGACTAAGTCAACTCAACTTCACCCAGTTTGACTAGTTACTGTGCTGAACATGTGTGTCCATCTTTGCAGAATTATTTCCAAATAGATAAGAATTACTACTTGCGGAATCGTTCATGGATGTACAATTGTCGCCTGATGATATGTGTGGTGTATGGGATGAATACATAACGGGAGTAGAGCAGTTCCTACAGTTTGCTAAGGCGTTCCCTCAGTACATGGACGGTACCAAAATTAAGTATCCGTGTGTGAAATGTCATAACGTAAAATATTATCCAGAAGTGGAAGTGACATATCATTTGTGCTCGAGGGGTTTTACGCCTAATTACTATCAGTGGACCGCACACGGAGAACTTGTGTCATTAGCATCAGAACCAGAGCCTTATGTTGAGCCGTATATGCTTGCGGGACGTAATTTTGTTTCAGATAATCATGCATACGACGATGGGTGCATGAACATGGTTTTCGACGCTGCGAGGCCTAATTTCGTTCATGATGTAGCTGAGGAGGCACCAAATGTCGATGCTGTAAAGTTTATGGAGTTACTAGAGAATGCAAGGACTCCATTGTATCCTGGTTGTGAGGATCATTCACCTTTAGAGGTGGTTACAAGACTTTTGAGCATTAAGTCAGATTTTAACATGTCGCAAGAATGCTACAACCAAGTGTTGGAGTTGATTATAGAGATCTTGCTGGCGGGTGCTAAGTTACCTAAAGACTTCTATCAGTCTAAGAGGATGGTGAGATCGCTCTGGATGGGATACAAAAAAATCGATTCTTGTCGCAATGGGTGCATGCTGTACTACTGTTTGCCATTGATTGTAAAAGTACAGAATAATTTTATAGGAGGACTGAACTTAAACTCACAATACAAACTTGCTTGTACAAAGAAAGCCTAGGAATAAAAACCTAGGTACAATAATCTAATTACGATTGTTTATTTTTGATTCTGGGGGTGACGGTAGAGGCTCGGAAAAGCGACGACAGCTCTACCTTACTCCTTGGACGATCGGACGTAGCCTTGGCTCTGATGAAGAAATGCTCTCGGAATGTGTGGAGAGACTCTTCTGTGCGTGCCTTTTTCTCTCTGTGTGTCCAGTCGGGGGTCTCTCTCTCTTTTTGCAAGGGAATGACACCTTGCTATTTATAGGAGTGGGGTGTAATTATTAGGGTTTACAATGATTGCCCCTTAAAAAGTCGACAGTTTGGAGATTAATTACCATTTTCCTTGATCTTGTCTTGTTGGTAATTAATCTGGGCCGTTGATCTTGATTGCAACAAATCTGGGCAGTTAATATTGATTACGGTAAATCCATATGGGCAATTAATGTTGACTACCACGAATCTTCGTAATTTATTATGACAAGCTCAGATCTCCTGCCACGTGTTCAATCTGCTTGATTGCAATAAATTTGATTTGATCCGGGTAATTATGATGATTGTACTACCTCTGGTTGTTGGGATTTGTTGATAAATCTTGATTGATTCGGTGCCACGTGTCCAACCATCATTCTATTATGAGCTATAGGGACATGTGGAAAACTGATCTTCTGCCATATGTCCTAACCGTGAGCCATAGGGACAGGGTGTCTTGACAGAGCCGCATGAGGGTCGCTTCTCAGGATTTGAACCGCATGAAGGTGGCAGCCGCATAGGTGTGGCTTTCGAAATCTGAGCCGCATGAGGGGGGTTTTCAACTGAACCGCATAAGGCTGGCCACGTGTCAAGACTGCATGGGCATGGCCTCTCAGCATTTGAGCCGCATGGAGATGGTCCCCATAATCCGAGCCGTATGAGAGTAGCGGCCGCATGGGGGTGACTTCTCAGGATTAGAGCCGCATGGAGATGGTCCCCATGATCCGAGCCGTATGAGAGTAGCGGCCGCATGGGGGTGGCTTCTCAGGGTTTGAGCCGCATGGAGATGGTCCCCATGATCCGAGCCGCATGAGAGTAGCAGCCACATGGGGGTGGCCTCCACCTGAGCCGCATGCGGCTGGCCACGTGTCAAAGCCGTATGGAAGACTTTGGGATTTGATGGATCATGCCAGCTATAGAGAAAGATTTTCTTCATTTCCCTAGGAGCACGCCATCATGTCAGAGTCATCATTACAGCTTTATGTCAGAGCTGTCAGTTCACTTTTATGTCAGAGCTGCCTTGTTGTGTCAGAGCATTAAATAGGGACGCTGCTTAATGGCCAGCTGTAGAGGCAAGCCGCATAAGGCCACGTGGCTTTTTTTTGAGCCGTATGGCTAGGTTAGCGTCTTTTGAGCCGCATAAAACTCCTGAGCCGTATGAGAATCTGAGTGCTTCTTTGAACCGCATGAGACTGCATCTGTTTTGAGCCGCATAGATCTTTTTATTCTTTTCCATGCTTCTACAAGACCTCCTTCAATGTTTTCAATTTGTAAAATTAAAATACTTTGAATAAGAAGCATGGCTATGTCCACATAAGCTCTTCTGACCGCATAGGATGTTCTGGTCGCATGGACTTCTTAGCCGTATGGCCTTCCTGGTCGCATGGACTGCCTGGCCGCATGGATTTTCTAGCCGCATGGCCTTCCTAGCCGCATGGATCGCTCTGGCCGCATGGACCGCTTTGGCTGCATGGACCGCTCTGGCCGTACACTGTCTTTTCTGCCACGTAGGCATCATTAATTGCCTTTGATTCATTTTTTGATTTAGAGCCATCATTTTGGAGGAATCCCAAGAGTCGGTTCATTAAATATTGGGATTTTGGGCTTTGATGAATCTCTTTATGAGAGGGGACAAAATCCTAGGAGTCGGTTTTGCCTGCAGCACACGACCCGAAGCGTTCATCGGTCCACGTGCCCCCTTTGTCCTCCTATAAATAAGAGTAATTTGGAGAAAGAAACTTTTTACTCTCTTTCCCGATTTAAGCTCTTCTTGCCCTAACTGTCGTTATCTTCTTCTTCTTCCTCGATCAACGATGGCCCCCAAGACTTCCAAGGCTACGGCGAAGGGTAAGGGAGCGGCTTCGACGTCGACTGCGGTGCCTGAAGTACATCCCGACGTTCACCCCACTATTGCTGGTAAGGCTTTGGGAAGATCGTATGCTTCATAAACCCTAACAAAGATGGCTCTGTTGCATGTTTTATGCACAAGCCTTTAATGCGTCCTTCGTCTCCATCAAAATGTTCAAATTATATGAGCCGCATGTACGTCCCATGTCCGAGCCGCATGGGGGGTATACCCCATGTCCGAGCCGTATGGGAGTTTTCTAGTGACCACATAAACACTTCGCAAACTGAACCGCATAATGATCCGTCGAACAGAGCCACATAAGTCCCTCTGAATCGAGCCGCATGACGCCCCATCAAAAAGGACCGCATAAGCCCCCTTTGAACTGTACCGCATAAGCTCATTTAGACTGGGCCGCATAAGGCTCCACTAACCAAAATTGCATAAGCTCTATCGAAATAGTGCCGTATGAAGCTGCTCTGAGCCAAGCCGCATGAGCCTATCTGGACTGCGTCGTATGAGGCCTCGCTAAGCAGATCTGCATAAGCCCCGAAACACTAAGTTAGTTTCACCTGGCCATCTTCTAACTTTGTTTCTTTTATCTTTGATTCTTGCAGCATCCTTGCCGAAGGCTGAGATCATTGTGAAGGAGGAGCTACTGCCTCCTTTCATCTACCCAGAGTTATCGCTTGTTAAGGAAGAGGTGATACCAAAAAAGGAGGAACAATAAGAAGAGCTGGTGCCTATAGGGGAGGGAACCACTCCCAATATTGAAGCTGCTGTAAAGGAGGAGCTCCAGCCTGAAGGGGGTAGTATTGGGAGTTCTGATCCTTCTGCTCCGGACAAGAATCTTGCTCAAGTAGATCCTTCATATGAAAAATGGTTGAGGGATTGGTATATGCGCCCCCACAACTAGGATTCGTGGGCTCTCATAAATGTCCGTCTTTTGTCTTGATATTTCTGTCTGTCTTTAGCTGTGGTTTGTGTTTTGCTTCTTTTGGACATCAATGTAATCTTCTTTCCTCTTGTCTGAATAAAATGATGGAAAAATTTTCTGGCTTGCTTATGAGATGTAGTCATGTGAATGTAACTGATTTTGAATGAACAGAATGCATTCGCTCTATTCTTTGCTTGCAATAGTTGCCCTAATGGGAGACTTTTTGTGGACCTATTATCCTTGGCGTACCCTGGTTCTGGATACGGATAATAAGACGAGAGAGAACCAACATACTTACTCAGAGGTAATGAGGACATGGTAAATATGAGGGTTTCTTCGATGGAGCCTTCCCACTCAGAGGTAAGGAAGACATGGAAAGAGTGGGCTCCATGAAGGGTACATAGAATAACTCAGAGGTAATAAGGACGTGGAAGTTCTATGTGAGGGGCGGTTTGTTTTTTATGGAAGGGAAACAACTCAGAGGTAACATCGACGTGGTTGTTTTGGAGGATTTGTGGATCCGTCACCCTTTTTGTGCACTGAAAGTGCGGGTATTGGATCATAAGGAGGGAGCTCTTTTAGGAAAAAAGTTCAGAGGTATAATCATACATGACTTACTACTTAAAAGATGCGATATAGATTCATCTGTAGTGACCAGAGTGTAAGTTCAACGGTACTTGCGGGTAAATAACTCGACAAACTGAGAGATTTTGGGATCAGAATGTAAGTTCAGCGGTACTAGAGGGTACGTAACTCGTCATTCTAGGAAATTTGGAAGATGTCGTTTCAGACGTAATACTTCTTCAGGAACTTGCCGTTGATGGGTAACATGAGCAAGTCTCCATTTTGTTTTGTGAGGCGGTAAGCTCCATTGGAGAATATAGCATCGATGATGAACGGGCCTTCTCACTTTGGCTGGAACTTGTCGGCTGTTTTGTGAGTCATAACCATCGGCCTCCGAATTGCCAGAACGAGATCGCCCACTTGGAATGTTCTAATTTTAACCTTCTTGTTGAAGGTTCCGGAGATACGGACTTGGTACAGCTCGATTCATTGTTGAGCTAACAGGCGCTTCTCATCTAGGGCCTCCAACTCTTGTAGTCGGCGATGGTGATTATCATCTGTCGTCATTCGGTAGGTGAGAGCGACACGAAGTGAGGGGATTTGAGTCTCCACTGGGAGAATTGCCTCACTTCCGTATACCAGAGAGAATGGTATGTTCCCGGTGGCCGTCCGTACGGTAGTTGAAATGCCCCAGTCCCAAAATATGTAGGACTAGGAACGTAGACATGCCAGCTGTATTCATACGAAGTACATAGGCCTCGTATGGATACATAAGCTGTAAAATGCAGTAGAACCATAACTAATCTCATCAACACAATATAAATGAATAGAAATCATATAATCAACTATGAAATTGTCTTTTGGTACATGTAGTTGGGCGGAGACAAATCCACTACCAACTATGAAAAGAAATACATAACAAAAGAAAGATTTTGGCGAGCGAAGCGAAGACGATCTAAGTGTAATCATCCTCGAAGAAATAGCGAAGATCACGGCTAGAGCTAGAGCACCTGCGAGAAACAGTAGCACACACCTGACGAGATAATCAGGTCCTCAGAGGGACGTAACAAGACACATAATATCATGCCACATAAACTGAATAAATATTGCTCAAATAAATAAGTAAATTGGATTATAACATAGTCCAATATGCACCTATTGAACGAGCGTACCATCCCCCCAACCAAACAAGGACAGGAGATGGTAAACTAATTCACGGTGACGTATCTTTCCATGCTAATAATCCAATATGGTATCCGGACCCCAACAAGGTTCAATACCTTCTTATCGAAGTAGTAAGTCACACCAACAACCAAACAAGGACAAGATGTGACGAACTAATCCGCGACAAGTTATTGTTCCAAGCCACGGTCAGATACAAGTACCCAAACCAAAAGTACTCGTACCTAACTGATAAAGGTAGCCTACCGTTCTAAGTGAAATGTAGTTAAGAACAATCCTTCCTACGCATTGGCCCTGGCTGAATAGGATCGGCATAGTCCCCCCTTGGGGCACTAGAGGCCCAATCAATAAGAGCATGACGTTCCGCAGAATCGTCAGTGGCCGTCAGTAATCATGGGTCAATAACCCTGTATCTCCAGCAGAGAGTCCGGGTCACAAAGGAAAGTGCATCAAAGCCCATATGCTAAGGAATTGTCCTCCCCGTCTAATGCCTACTCTGTTGTATCCACAACAGTAAACCTCTATAACCGCTAAGTCAAACTAATCATGCAATTTCTATTAGCGGTTATTCCTATTGCACGGCTTGTACGTACTGGTGGCCAGCCAATTACGCACTTTCGTGTTCTACATGCGAGACACAACTTTGTGGTACAACGTGTCAAGGCCATGAATGCAACACACAAAGGTGGTCCCTTAAAACTAGGTTTAATGTGTAAGAAAAATAATACATAGCAGAATATAAATAAACAGTAAGTTCTAACAGGTTATGCCATGTATCACAGTTTATTTTGTATAAAGAAAAAAATAATGCATGAATTATGAGCTAAAATAAGTAAATAGAAAATGGCAAGGTGTCTTGCCTGGTAGGACGTCTGATGTGCTGCGATGATAAAGGTGGCACGAACTGCTTCTTTGGTACAACAACTGTACAAGGGGACCTCGGATAGTGGCACGGACAGTTCCAATGGGTCCGGGACGGTCAAATTAGTTAGGGTGGTCATAAGGTAGGCTCGAGATGGACGAAGGAATAGGAATAATAGGACTGGATACGGACATGAGAAAAAGCAAAGAAATAATGGATAAATATTATATCTATACGAGTTTTAGAAAATATTTATAATTCCTAAAACTAGTTTTCATGAGTCAAAATATTTATAGAAAAAATACTTAAATACTTAAAGTCAAAAAATCATTTTCGGCAGAAACTCTAAGTTGTCAAAATTTAGATATTAGATAGGAGCTATATTTTTATTAGTAAAAATAATATTTGATAAACACATAAAAATTTGGAAAACCACTTTAGACAAAAATTCTATGTTTTCTTTTATTCAAAATATTCTAAATAAATATCTAAAAGTCTTAAAAACTCTTTTCTTATATTAAAACTATAATTCAACTGGGTAGAAAATATTAGAATCATCCAAAAAATAATACGCTAATATAGTTCAAAAATATCTCGATGTATATTAATAATAATTAACAAAATTAATATAAGTAAGCCAAACAAATATACTTAACTAATATCAAAATAACATTAATGATAATAGTAATATAGCAATTATAACCATACAATAGATTTTGTACATATAAAGAATAAATAAATAAAATAATAATAATAACAATAATAAAATAACAATAGTAATAATAATAATGAAATAACAATAATAATAATAATAATAATAATAATAATAATAATAATAATAATAATAATAATAATAATAATTAATAATATCAGTTATCATAAAAAGTAAAAAAACAAAAAACCTACTTCGAAAGCAACAACCCAGCAACTAATAATTATAATAGTAAAAAAAATTTATTATATACTGTTCTCTTCTCCAACAGAGGAGAGAAAACATTAAATGGAAAGGAAAAAAAAAGTTTGAGACAAAAAAAGAAAACAGGAGAGAGAGAGTGGCGGAGAGAAGCTGGGAGAGGGAGGCGGCAGAACGGCAGAACGGCGGCGCGGCGGAGGCGCTCAAGGAGGAGGGGGCTCGCGCGCGGTTGGGTCACGCGGGACGGGGACGGTGGAGTGAGATGGGAGGAGAGGAAGAGCGGCGGGGCGATGGGGATTTTTCGGCGGGAGGAGGAGGAAGGGCGACGAGGCGGAGAGGGAGAGGGTCGGTGGCTCGTCGTTGGCGGAAGGCGTTTGGGGGGTTTCCGTCTGGGTGGCTCGGCGAAGGTCACCGGAGGGGGTTTCGGGGTTTCGCGCAGCCGGAGAAGATGGGTGGTCCGACGGAGGAAAAAGAAGCCGGAGGCGGCGCTCAGTCGGAGAGTTGGCGGCACGGCGGATCGGTCACAGCGGAGGTGAGTTTAGGGTTATGTTTTATTTTTTTTCTTTTTTTTTGGTGTCGTGGTGTGGTGGTTGGCCGAGAGTCGAGGAGGGTTTCATGGGGTCGGGGAGTGGTGGTGGCTGGGTGTGGCCGGAGATGCCGACGGCGGTGGTGGTGATGGCTGGGCTGTGCTCGGGGTGTGCATGGTGGTGTGGGCTCCGGTGGGGCGTGCGGTGGTGGTGTTAGGCCGGCGGGGTGGTTCGGGTCTGTGATGGTGTTCTGGGAGGAGGAGCAGGAGAGGTGCGGCGAAGATCTGTGGGATCGACGGTGGGTATGGTGGTCCGGCGATGGGGTACGATGGGGATGGTTGTGTTTTGGTGGCGTAGTGTGTCTGTGCTGTCTATGTCGGGGACGGGGCTGTCGGAATACGGGATGGTCTGCGGTGCTCTATGGAGACGGGCGTGACGAAGAAGAAGTGGTGGTGGGACGATGGGGGTTCGGCCAGGATGGGGCTAAATATGGTTAGAATAGGTTTAGATTAGGAATTTAGTTATGTCGGGGGTGTCCGACACGGAAGAGATGAAGCTGTATATGTAAAAATATGGAATAAGAATTTGGATGGACACAGACACGATGCACGGCATTGTTGTAGTGGTGGAGAATTTTATGGAGTAAATAATGAATTGGAGGAGTACCTGCCTATTTATAGGATGTGGAAATTCCCAATTGGATAGGATTAGGAAAATATTTAAAACCCAAATTAGATAATTCAGTCTATTTAATTTAAAATCAATCAAATCCAAATCCAAATACAAATCCAATTTAAATACAATTAAATTTTTAGTTTAAAAAAAATGAAATAGGATAAATTAAATTGCAAATATTTAACTATTTAAATAAATCCATAAATTCAAATCAAGATTTAAATGCCACAATAAATTTTAAAATATATTTCCTAAAATACTAATAATATTAATTTCAAAAATTACATTATAAATAAACTAATAAATAATTATAAATATATATGTATGCACAAATAATATTTTTATAATTATGCTTTTCCTAGTATACAATAAAATATTATTTATGATTAATAACTGCTAAAAATAAAAGGCTTTTTATAGAAAGAATAATAGTTATATATAATATTTTGAAAGCGTATAATAAAATAGAAAAATATTTTTCTAAAAGATGTACGCTCGCACATATTCGCACTCGACGAGCAAGAAAAATAAATTTCGTGCACGACGTACAATACAAAATTTTAAATCCGTACAAATTTTAAAAAAAAATATAGTAGAAATTTAGTGGTTTAACATCCTACCCAACTTAAAAGAATTTCGTCCTCGAAATTAAGAATTAGCAGGGGTGAAAGGCACAAGGGGGTATCGGTGAGGAATAATTGTTCACAACGTCCAACGCAATCATGTATTAGGAAATTGTGACTTCAATAACGGCTAGAGTAATCATGGGTTAGCTCAAGAAAGAAAATGAGTAAGGTTTAAAGATAAAACACGCGATAAAGGCTAGTGTGTTATCTAGAGAAGAATAGATTAGAGACCTTAAAGATATGGTTTCTTAGGAGTTGGTTGATGGCACGATTGAGAGAGCGATTTGGGTCACTCCTAACTTAAGTGATTCGAAGGTCGTGAGAGTAAATATAGGGCCGAGATAAGAACGATCTGTTTAGGATGAGGATATAACGACCTTGAGTGATAACGGTCATAATTGGTAGGAAGGCTAGAGGGAGTTCTAGTACTACGCCTTCGTCTTTCTAAAATAGGTGAAGGCGAACGCAATATAGAGTTCGAAGGAGGCGTTATCGAATACGAATACGGGATTCAAAGACGATCGAATAATTTCAAAGGAATTGTCAAGGCAGTCGTGGATGGGATTCTAGAGGGCAAGTTTAGCTATGTCCCCATCCACGTAGAACGATAGATAAAAACGAACCAAAGTGCACTTGGTTGATCAGACCATTATGCACCGGTTCTGATTAGACAATAGGCTAGTGAGCGCTCAATAGCATATGTCATGAACAAACTCGATAAATGGATGAGTTTGCAAAAACTAGATTATAGTAGCAACATTAGTCAAGGTGGTAAAAATATGGGCACGATGGTACATGAATAAAACAAATATGAATAGTCTAAGAGTCATAAGAATCTAAGTCTTGTTTATTCCTATACAATCATTCTACGGTTTTATTGACCAAGGCTTGGTTGACCAAATGGGTTAAATTTTCTCTAGTCTCTATGGTCTAGATAATACTATTTGTATTCCCTTAATGGTCAAGGGTGTGTCAGGTCGTGGGGTATTCTACCCAACATAAAGAATGAAGCTAATGGTGTTTTGTGGACAAAAGTAACACGTCTAACTAGTAAGGGTCACCTTCCTAACCTCTAGCAAGCACGAAGAGGAGATAAGAATAATGATAGAAGGAATCAAACAAGATGCAGTTGATGAGTCGGACGATAGTTCTAATATGGAATCGAGAAAAGAGGTCAAGTATGTAGATGAGATCCTAGACTTCTAATCCTATTCGCAGGCTTGCTTGGTACGGTAAAGTAACCAAACAATTTATCTTGACCTGCATGGGCCACCACAAAAATATGTAACGCTCCAGTCCCAAAATATGTAGGACTAGGAACGTAGACATGCCAACAGTATTCATACGAAGTACATAGGCCTCGTATGGATACATAAGCTGAAAATGCGGTAGAACCATAACTAATCTCATCCACACAATATAAATGAATAGAAGATATCATATAATCAACTATGAAATTGTCATTTGGTATATGTAGTTGGGCGGAGACAAATCCACTACCAACTATGAAAAAAAATACATAACAAAAGAAAGATTTTGGCGAGCGAAGCGAGGACGATCTAAGTGCAATCATCCTCGAAGAAATAGCGAAGATCACGGCTAGAGCTAGAGCACATGCGAGAAATAATAGCACACACCTGGCGAGATAACCAGGTCCTCAAAGGGACGTAACATGACACATAATATCATACCACATAAACTGAATAAATATTTATCAAATAAATAAGTCAATTGGATTATAACATAGTCCAATACGCACCTATTGAATGAGCATACCATCCCCCCAACCAAACAAGGACAAGAGATGGTAAACTAATTCACGGTGACGTATCTTTCCATGCTAATAATCCAATATGGTATCCGGACCCCAACAAGGTTCAATACCTTCTCATCGAAGTAGTAAGTTATACCTACAACCAAACAAGGATAAGATGTGACGAACTAATCCATGACAAGTTATTGTTCCAAGCCACGGCCAGATACAAGTACCCAAACCAAAAGTACTCGTACCTAACGGATAAAGGTAGCCTACCGTTCTAAGTGAAATGTAGTTAAGAACAATCCTTCCTACGTATGGGCCCTGGCTGAATAGGATCGGTATAGTCCCCCCTTGGGGCACTAGAGGCCAATCAATAAGAGCATGACGTTCCGCAGAATCGTTAGTGGCCGTCAGTAATCATGGGTAAACAATCCCGTATCTCCAGCGGAGAGTCCGGGTCACAAGGAAAAGTGCATCGAAGCCCATACGCTAAGGAATTGTCCTCCCCATCCAATGCCTACTCTGTTGTATCCACAACAGTAAACCTCTATAACCGCTAAGTCAAACTAATCATGCAATTTCTATTAGCGGTTATTCCTATCGTACGGCTTGTACGTAATGGTGGCCAGCCAATCACGCACTTCGGTGTTCTACATGCGAGACACAACTTTGTGGTACAACGTGTCAAGGCCATAAATGCAACACACAAAGGTGGTCCCTTAAAACTAGGTTTAGTATGTAAGAAAAATAATACATAGCAGAATATAAATGAATAATAAGTTCTAACAGGTTATGCCATGTATCACAGTTTATTTTGCATAAAAAAAATAAATAATGCATGAATTACGAGCTAAAATAAGTGAACAGCAAATGGCAAGGTGTCTTGCCTGGTAGGACGCCTGATGTGCTGCAATGATCAAGGTGGCACGAACTGCGTCTTTGGTACAACAACTGTACAAGGGGACCTCGGATAGTGGCACGAACAGTTCCAATGGGTCCGGGACGGTCAAATTAGTTAGGGTGGTCATAAGGTAGGCTCGAGATGGACGAAGGAATAGGAATAATAGGACTGGATACGGACAGGAGAAAAATCAAAGAAATAATGGATAAATATTATATCTATACGAGTTTTAGAAAATATTTATAATTCCTAAAACTAGTTTTCATGAGTCAAAATATTTATAGGAAAAATACTTAAATACTTAAAGTCAAAAAATTATTTTCGGCAGAAACTCTAAGTTTTCAAATTTTAGATATTAGATAGGAGCTATATTTTTATTAGTAAAAATAATATTTGATAAACACATAAAAATTTGGAAAACCGCTTTAGACAAAAATTCTATGTTTTCTTTTATTCAAAATATTCTAAATAAATATCTAAAAGTCATAAAAACTCTTTTCTTATACTAAAACTATAATTCAACTGGGTAGAAAATATTAGAATCATCCAAAAAATAATACGCTAATATAGTTCAAAAATATCTCGATGTATATTAATAATAATTAACAAAATTAATATAAGTAAGCTAAACAAATATACTTAATTAATATCAAAATAGTATTAATGATAATAGTAATATAGCAATTATAACCATACAATAGATTTTGTACATATAAAGAATAAATAAATAAAATAATAATAATAACAATAATTAAATAACAATAATAATAATAATAATGAAATAATAATAATAATAATAATCATAATAATAATTAATAATATCAGTTATCATAAAAAGTAAAAAAAAAACCTACTTCGAAAGCGACAACCCAGCAACTAATAATTATAATAGTAAATTTTTTTATTATATACTGTTCTCTTCTTCAACAGAGGAGAGAGAATATTAAATGGAAAGGAAAAAAAGTTTGAGACAGAAAAAAAGAAAACGGGAGAGAGAGAGAGTGGCGGAGAGAAGCTGGGAGAGGGAGGCTGCGGAACGGCGGGGGAGTGGCGGCACGGCGGAGGCGCTCAAGGGGGAGGGGGCTGGTGTGCGGTTGGGTCACGCGGGACGGGGACGATGGAGTGAGATGGGAGGAGAGGGAGGGCGGCGGGGCGATGGGGATTTTTCGGCGGGAGGAGGAGGAAGGGCGACAAAGCGGAGAGGGAGAGGGTCGGTGGCTCGTCGTCGGCGTAAGGCGTTTGGGGGGTTTTCGCCAGGGCGGCTCGGCGAAGGTCACCAGAGGGGGTTTCGGGGTTTCACGCGGTCGGAGAAGATGGGTGGTCCGACGGAGGAGAAAGAAGCCGGAGGCGGCGCCCAGTCGTAGAGTCGACGGCGTGGCGGATCGGTCGCAGCGGAGGTAAGTTTAGGGTTAGGTTTCATTTTTTTTCTTCTTTTTTTTCTGGTGTCGTGGTGTGGTGGTTGGCCGAGAGTCGAGGAGGGTTTCATGGGGTCGGGGAGTGGTGGTGGCTGGGTATGGCCGGAGATGCCGACGGCGGTGGTGGTGACGGCTGGGCCGTGGTCGGGGTGAGCATGGTGGTGTGGGCTCTGGTGGGGCGTGCTGTGGTGGTGTTAGGCCGGCGAGGTAGTTCGGGTCCATGATGGTGTTCTGGAAGGAGGAACAGGAGAGGTGCGGCGAAGATCTGTGGGATCGACGGTGGGTATGATGGTCCGGCGATGGGGTACGATGGGGATGGTTGTGTTTTGGTGGCATAGTGTGTCTGTGCTGTCTATGTTGGGGACGGGGTTGTCGGAACACGGGATGGTCTGCGGTGCTCTATGGAGACGGGCGTGACGGAGAAGAGGTGGTGGTGGGACGATGGAGATTCGGCCAGGATGGGGCTAAACATGGTTAGAATAGGTTTAGATTAGGAATTTAGTTATGTCAGGGGTGTCCGACACGGAAGAGATGAAGCTGTATATGTAAAAATATGGAATAAGAATTTGGATGGACACAGACACGATGTACGGCATTGTTGTAGTTGTGGAGAATTTTGTGGAGTAAATAATGAATTGGAGGAGTACCTGCCTATTTATAGGATGTGGAAATTCCCAATTGGATAGGATTAGGAAAATATTTAAAACCCAAATTAGATAATTCAGTCTATTTAATTTAAAATCAATCAAATCCAAATCCAAATCCAAATCCAAATCCAATTTAAATACAATTAAATTTTTAGTTTAAAAAAATCAAATGGGATAAATCAAATTGCAAATATTTAACTATTTAAATAAATCCATAATCAAGATTTAAATGCCACAATAAATTTCAAAATATATTTTCTAAAATACTAATAATATTAATTTTGAAAATTACCTTATAAATAAACTAATAAATAATTATAAATATATATGTATGCACAAATAATATTTTTATAATTATGCTTTTCCTAGTATATAATAAAATATTATTTATGATTAATAACTGCTAAAAACAAAAGGCTTTTTATAGCAAGAATAATAATTATATATAATATTTTGAAAGCGTATAATAAAATAGAAAAATATTTTTCTAAAATATGTACGCTCGCACATATTCGCACTCGACGAGCAAGAAAAATAAATTTCGTGCGCGACGTACAATACAAAATTTTAAATCCGTACAAATTTTTAAAAAAATATAGTAGAAATTTAGGGGTTTTACAGTAGTACGGTACGCCCACAAGCATTCGCCGAGCTTTTCATTCCAGTCGCATTTGTTTGATGACACGAACTTCTTGAGAAACTTGATGATTGTTTTGTTGAACGCTTCAGCCAGACCTTTAGCCGCCGGGTTGTATGGTGTTGAAGCAAAATTCTGGATTCGGTGTTTGTCGCAAAACCGATAAAAGGTGTGGCTTGCGAACTGCGGACCATTATCGTGGATGATCCTTCGGGGAAGTCCAAAGCGATAGATGACGTGATGCTTGAGGAAGCTGATCATGTTTGAAGTCTTGACTTCTGCCAGCGGAATAGCCTCCGCCTATTTGGAGAAGTAATCTGTGATTGCGAGTATGAAGCGGTGTCCTCGGGACGAAGACGGAGTGATCAGACAAATGATGTCCATTCTCCATGCCTCAAATGGCCAAGATGCCATCGTCAGATGTAAAAACTCGGATGGCTGGTAGATAAAATCTGCATGGACTTGACAGGCTTTGCATTTTCGTGTATAGTCTATTGCATCCGCAACCATCGTGGGCCAGTAATAGCCCATTCGACGAAGGCGATCTTATAATTTCGGGCCGGGCTGATAGGCCCCACAGATACCATCATGAGCTTCATGCACGGCTTCTTTGGCTTCTGTATTTTACAGACATCGAAGCAGTAATCCATCGTATGATCGTCGATATAGTATTTTTTGTCTCTGTATCGTAGAAGAATCTAAGGGAACGTATTCTGATAGAAGTGGCTTCCTTAGGATCCTCTGACAAGATGTCGTAGACTACAAAGTCGATGAATGGTTGTCTCCAGTCTGGTGCTTCGCCGACTGTCAGAGCGGAGTAACTCTCAACATATTAAACATGATTCCTGGGACAGACCAACTCACGGCCTATGATGTCAACTAGTTGATGAGCATGATTCGGTACTGCTAGGGAAGTGGCAAGGTTAGCTTCAATATTCTGGAGCGTGGGAACATGTTCTATGAAGAACCCTTCCAACGATGAGATGATGTTGATCGCTATTTGGTGATAGGGGATCATGTCTTCATGACGTACTTTGTATAAGCTCCGAATCTGGTTAACGATTAGCTGCGAATTGCCGTATGCTTCAAGGTACTCTACCCCCAGCTCCTTTATAAGTCGGAGGCCAATGACCAAAGCATTGTACTCGGCCACATTGTTTGAACAAGGCTCCATAAGGGAATAAGCCCGATTGATCACTAGCCCGGTGGAAGAAATCAGCACCACTCCGACTCCAGCGACGATGTTGTCCTTGGGCCCAGTTCTAGAAGTGCCGTCGAAGAACATTCGTCATACGGTATCATGGGAGGCCACATTTGAATTGGTGACCTCATCTGGAATCTTCTCGTCTATTCTGGTTGACTCTGATCCTGGATGAGCTGCTAAAAAGTCTGCCAGAGCTTGACCTTTAACAGCCTTCTGCGGGACGAAGATCATGTGGTAGGGAGACAATAAAATCACCCAGGTAGCAAGGCGAAAGCTGAGTGCACCTGGCTTGGTCATGAGAACCCTGAGGGGGTTGACTCTTGATACGACATGGATGGTTTGTCCCGTGACGTAGTGTCGCGTCTTCTGAATGGCGAACACCAGAGCAAGGCACTCGTTTTCTACGGCAGTATATCGGTGTTTCGGCCCCATCATCATTCGGCTGAGGTAATATATAGCCTGCTCGTGGCCTGTATTATTGTTTTGCGCTAGCAGAGCACCGAGAGAATGTTCCATCGCTCTTACATAGAGCAGGAATGGTCTTCCAACAACCGGGGATACCAGGACTGGAGGGTTCGTTAGATATTCTTCGATGCTGTCGAAGGCGCGTGGCATTCTTCATCCCATACGAATGAAATGCCCTTCTTCATGAGGTGGGTGAATGGTTGACATCGTCCGGAGAGGTTAGAGATAAACCTCCTGACGTAGACCAGCCTCCCTTGAAGGCCTCAAAGTTTACGGAGATTTCTTGGGGGACCCATCTCCATGATTGCCTTCGTCTTCTCAGGGTCTATGTGGATACCCTGGGAAGTACTGATGAAACCCAAGAACTTCCCGGTGGATACGCCCAAGAAGGATTTTGTGGGATTTATCTTCAAATTGTGCGCTCATATCAGGTCGAACACTGTCCTCAGATCATGCAGATGATACTTCTTAGAGCGGCTTTTGACGACAATATCATCGACGTAGCATTCCACTGTCTTGCGCAGATGGTCTCTGAAGATGATGCTTATAGCTCTTTGATAGGTGGCGCCAGCGTTCTTTAAACTGAAAGGCATGACTGTGTAACAATATGTGCCAATTGGTGTTCGGAATGATGTATGCTTTTCGTCATCAGGGAACATCTTAATTTGGTTGTACCCCGAGAAACCATCCATGAATGACATACGCTCAAAGCCACAGGTGTTGTCAATCATGATGTCTGTGATAGGGAGGGGGAACTCATCCTTAGGACATGCCTCATTCAGATTGCGAAAGTCGATACAGATTCGAATCTTTCCATTCTTCTTGAGGACTGGTACTATGTTGGCAACCCAGTCTGAATGCTGTTCCTCACGGATGAAGCCGCTGGCTATCAGTTTATTGACCTCAGCTTCAATGGCATTCATGACGTCGGGGCAAAATCGTCGTTGCTGTTGCTTGACCGGTTTTACATTCGGACGAATATTGAGTTTGTGAAGTGCAACCTCGGGGTTCAGTCCTAGCATAACTTCGTAGCTCCATGCGAACACGTCGATGTATTCTATGACGAGTTGCAGTAGCGATTCTCGCTCTTCGTCTGTCAGATTCTTGCTGACAAAAATGGGCTTTGGAGAGGACTCGTCATCGAGATCCACTTGCACATCCTCATCCTCGGTGGGGGGGCTCTCTTTGTTCGAACCGCTTCTTCCATTGCGCATCTAGTTGTTGTGCCCACTGCTCTAACTCAAGAAGTTCAGGAATGTCTTTATCTTCTTCATAGGCGTCGGCAAATGCCATATTGACGGACCAGACTTGCCTGAGCATGTCCCCAATGCTGACGTCCGAATCGGAAGTGGGTGATCCGGTTGAGTGTGAATGCCAGTCACATTCCTCGTCTGAGCTTTCAGGGGTCGTTGTCGGTGTAACATAACCTAGCCCACATCTAGTTTTGTTGTAATAGTCTCGTGGTTTCCCAGCCGGGACCGGCAATTGTAAGGGTAACTGCCGTCCAGTGCTGCAGTTCAAGCCTGGTGTAGTTTCCAGATCATACCCCTGTTTTTGCATGAGGTACTTGGATTGGGAACTATACAGATAAAGAGGCAGTCTTCCGGTGTCGGGTTCGAGATCAACTTCTTTTATCCTGAAGGGTTGTGGGTCATTCTTCCGGCCAAAGATGATTGGATGATCCTCTCCCTCGACTATGCAGTAAGCATCTTCTACTGGAGTAAGTTGGTTTGCGGTGTAGACATTTGTCACTTGTGTGTGCAGGTGGGTGCCTATACCGTGTTCCATAGCATACATTGTACAAAGCTTATTAAGCTCGAGATAATTCAAAGATAGCCTTTATTGATGAAGTAAGGTATCTTTTCCAGTGGGATTACATCATCTGCGGATGGAACATCGGTATGAGCAGCCACATACTTGGCCAGTTCTGACTCTTCTTCAGCAACCCCCTATGTAAATAAAGACTGAGAGGATGACTTAGGCAGCTTAATCATCTGGGGCTCCATAGGTGGAGCATAATATGGAGTCGTTGGCGTACTAGCCACCCCCAGTTTGGTGCTCGGTACTGGGCGGGGAGTTGTTTGTTGGCTAGCTGTAGCTGGCTTAGCGCTCGGCTGCCGATTCATTCTGGGAAAGTGAATCGTCATCGGCTTGACGGAGGGATTGAGCTCCTCTGTTTGTTGCTGGCTAGCTCTAGGCAGCCTGATTGTTAGTGGCTCTGTCGTGGGTCCTGGCGCTTGGTCAGACCTTGGCAGTCGAAGTACCATCTGCCCCTCTTGTGCAGAGAGGCTGATTGTATCCTTCCGCAGAATGGCTGTAAGCGGTACAGTTCTGCCAGGTTTATGGGCTTGGAGATGGATTGTCAGTGGTTCTTCTGATCTATCTGCCGCCTCAGTTTGAGCTTGAGTATCTCCTGCGATAAGGTGCTTTTTCGACTTCTCGTACAGGCATGAATCTGAGTAGCAGGATTCGACCCCTTTAAAGGGATCGATGTCTGCAAATTCTGTCCTCACAAAGCCGTACTTATCGACGTACTTGAAGTACTGGTGCAGTGTGGAGGGCACGATCATGTAATCGTGTATCCAAGGACACCCCAGGAGAATGTTGTAGGAAGTGTCCGCATCTATGACATAACAGGTCACTTCTGACTGAAGGTCGCTGATTTGGCACTTCAAGCGAATCTTTCCGATCGGATAGCTTCTGCCTGAATTAAAATTGCTAATGGTGGTGCTTGTCAGCATCAGACGATGCATTGGGATGCGCAGATGATGTAGTAAGCTCTTTGGGATGATGCGTATGGAGGAACCGTGGTCAATATGCATCCGATCCACCTTGATATCGCCAATGTACCCAGTATAATACAGAGGACGATTGTGCAGGTTGGTCTTGATAAGCATATCCTGCAGAGTGAAGACGATATTAGGCATTGCGCCTGTGCAAGTGCTGTCCTGGAGATTATAGAAGCATAGAATTTCAGAACCCGAAAGTCTATGCGCCAGACTACATGTGCCAAAGCTTGGACAAAGTGTTTCACAGCAAAAAGCAACAAATATAGACATTGAAAGAGGACTTTTTATTTAACATATAAAAATCTATTACCTGTCTAAAGAGAGATTGTACAAAGAAGAATTTCTACAAAGAAAGGATCCTAAGTCTACAGCCAGCAGCCATCATGCGCCCTCCAGTCAGGCGCATCAACTACCATGCGTCCTCAACCAGGCGCATCCCGCCAAGCGTACTCAGCAGGGCACATCCTTTCAGCAGCTCAGTTATGTGCATCCCCAGTTATGTGCATCCCTTCAGCAGCCCAGTTATGTGCCGCTCTTCCAGCCAGGCTCACCTGATAAATGCTTCGACTAATAAAGCATTTAACCCTCTGGCTGGAACCAAGGAAGAGAAGAGTACCGCAAATCTATGACCAGGGGAGGCTTCGAAAGAGCCTCCAAAGGCGAAGGAAGACCGTGATCGAAACCACGGCTAAAGGAGCAGCTTTCAACACAACCAGAGTGGGCAACGCCCACTTTGAAGGAAGAAAGAGCCTAGCACCGTCATTCCGATCTACGGCTCTTCCAGAGTAACGAAAACGAGGCCCGAGCATCCCTATCTTTGGATGCAACAGGCACCTTCCGCCTGCCTCGGAAGCCCTCGACTCCGTCTTTTGGATGTAACAGTCACCTTCAAGTGCATCAACGAAGACACTGTGTCGCATCTTCACCCTCGGGAGCATCTCGTCAACAGAATGCATTCGAGTACACAAGTTCATGTCGGAAAGACGTGAGAGAACGAGAGGCCAACCCTCTCTCCATACCACTATTTATAGGCCGGGCAAATCAAAGCCATGCGCCAAGTGGATGGCTCTTCGAATTCCGTGCAATAAATTTTTATTAAATGGATGAACCGGACGCTTCGAATTCAGCCATGTCAAAACGGCTATTTAAAGCACTCGAAGAACGTAACAGTTGCACCATCAAAGACGTCTCACGAAGCGGATGCGCCGGCCAGACCGCACATCACATAGACGCACCCTTCAACATCAAGCGCATCACACAGACGCGCCCTTCAACATCAAGCGCATCACACAGACGCGCCCTTCAGCATCAAGCGCATCATAGGGGATGTGCCCCCATGCGTCCCCATACGCCTAGTGGAACGCCAACCGACGCGCCCACTCAGCTGTCCATCGAATGTCACAAACATTAAATGCTGAACTGACAGTGTTGGCAGCACGCCTCCCAAAGTCTGAGCAGTCGCCGGCTTTTTCAGAAGACGAAACATCGCCAACGTCAGCATCATTATTACTCCCCTCCGATGGCTACTGCCACGTGGCCACCCAACCATCTCGCATGCGCCTCTGCGGCCATGCGCCCAAACCTGCATACGCCTCAAAAGCTGTGCGTCTCAGACTTTTTACTGATCCCTAAAGACAGAAGGAAAGTCACTGTTACAACTCTGCATGCGCCTCAAAAGCCATGCGCCCCAGACTTCTCCCTGATCCCAAAAGACAGGAGTAAAGTCACTACTGAAGCTCTGCATGCGCCTCAAAAGCCATGCGCCCAGAATAGTTCGTGACTCCTAAAGGTTACGAGCCAAAGTCTCCTCATGCGCCCAATCCTAGGCGCATCTTTCCAGGTCATTCCCTCCACCAAATCCGAGATCTCCAAGCCATGGGTTGACGACACGTGTCCTTTTACTCAACTCATCCAAGATCTCAGCAACAGAAAGATCTTCTTCTCCGCTACGTACCGGTTCACAACAGCAACATGAAGAAGTCAACCCCCTCGATCAGGGTGCGTCGTCCATGCGCCTCCATCAGCAATCAACACGTGGCGTCCCCGCATACAGGCGCATCCTACATATGCGCGCACGAGCAGCCAGCCTGCAAAACTATAAATAGATGGATTATTTCCTTCTTGTAGACACATACGGACCAATCTACGTGCATACATATCAACCTCCACAGCGAACAGACAGAGACTTCGTACCACCCGAGAGGCAAATAAAGACACTCAACGTCTTCCTCCTCTCAGCAAGCTCCAGCACCCAGAGCAATCCAGACCTTCAGAGAACCGATAACCGTCGTCAGATCGTCAACGAAGTCAATGCATTATAACTCACTCCATTGGCACAAGGAACCCAGATTAAACAAAAGTGTACTCCTAGGACTATGTCTAAGTCCTATATTGTGACACTGTTCTGTTTGTATTGAAATTTGAAATCAAAGAATTTTAAAGGCAAACAAGCTGGCGACTCTGCTGGGGACCTCTTTTTCCTCCACCGAGAAAGCTGTGTCGCAGTCCGACGACGTGAAGGTGGGCTCCTCCCACAAGACACTGGTCGTATGCCTCAATCAACAGGCGTATGAGGAGTTCATATCTGAAGGCAGTGCGAGTCCTTCGAAGCGGCTGCCGAAGCCAAAGAAGACCCGTCGAGTCTGGGTGCGCAAGGTCGACGCCTCGGGCACCACCACCGAAGGGGATACGCCAATCCAGCCTTCCCTTCCTGCTGCTGCTGACGTCCTCAGCAACCAAGATGCGCCCGCTGGTGCAGCACATCTCTCGGAGAAACGTGCGGCTAACCACGTTCCCCAGCCATCTTCCTCTCAGGCGAGGAAGATGCGTCGACGGAGCAGGGGCGCAGCCAATGCCCCGCGCATCACCTCTAATACGCCATAGAAGATCTTTATCTTTGACAGACTCACTCGCTGTAGTGGCGAGGAGAATTTGGATTCTGAGTACTACGCACCCCAGTGGCCTGGTACGAAGAAGTCCGGGACAGTACGGGCCATGCGTCCCAAACGTGCTATACCAGCAATAAGCCAGAAGCATGCGCTCACAATCATGCGCGCTGCTGATGGTTAGTTGTACAAGGTCGACTTGAGTGCTGCGGTGCCGAGAACGAGCCGACCTTCAAAGCCCTTGTCTCACTTGGGCGCATCTACTGCATGCACAACTAAGTCTAGCAAGGCAAATCCAGTGGTCTTGAACTCCCGTGCCTCCTTCCGTGGTACGTTTGAGGTCCGTTCAAGTCACTCCAAATGCTGTGGTTCCTCTACTACTGATCGGGATGCCTGTTTGGTATTAGATCAGAGGACGCAGCACTTACTTGACCACCCCGGCGCTTGGCCTTGCCATGCGCCTGAAGGAGGTGCGAAGGTGGCACTCTCCTCCAACGATCTGCGTAACGTGATTACTCACAAGCGCCGATCAGGAGAGTTGACTGACAAGCACGATGCACCTCTCACAGGGCATACTTGTGCTGTGGTCACCATCAACTGTTGTTGCAAAGCGGTAGTCCCACCAAAGCAGTCGATGTTCCAGTGGCTGCAATCATCAACACCTCTCCGACGTCGCCTCGGGAAGAAGGTGTCAACAGAAGAGGAACCAACGGTTGCTTCATGCAACGTGATCTCCAACTCCTCGTCAGACCGAAAGACGACTGGCAGTCTCTCTTCCTCGTCCAAGAGCCAGCCGAGGAAAACCAAGATAGCTGTCTCATCTTCCGAAGTGTTCGAAGGCACTCGAGCGAGGAAGAAGATCTTGGAGGAAGCTGGGGGTAGTCAGACCCTTGTCGAGCCTCCTTCCGAAGACGAGTGTATCCAAAGCACACCTGGGGCAGATCCTCGAGGCGAAGTCAGCCTCCCAAAAGCCCCTGAAGACGAAGATATCCCCCAGAACATAGCTGGGGGTAGTCTAGCATCTGCGGACCCGAGTTTCGGAGACGAAGAGGCCCTTCAAGACGAAGCTGAGGGTAATCAGGCCCTTGCAGATGCGCCTGTGGTGAATGTTCTCCCGAATATAGTCGGGGGTAGCCCAGACGAAGCTCCAGGAGAGGCAACTCCCCTACAAGGGAATGAGGTCGAGAGTGAGGCCTCAACCCATCCATCCACTCCCGACCGCGTCATGACAGTAAACGTGACTGAGGCTGATGTCGAGTCTGATGCGCCACCAACGGACCTTGTCCGGCACATAGATACTCTGGAGGGAGGACTCAAAACCCTCTCTGCCTCCATACAAATACTGACTCAGGCAGTGTTTGAGATACGGTCAGCTTTGACCAGGACACCCTCTACCGGTCCCGATCCGGGGGCCAATGGAGAGTCGAGTGTACCCCTTCAACGGGTATCCTCGGACGCAGGTCGCCAAGAAGCACCTCGGACGTCAGAGCCCTCAAACGCTCAACATCCGGTGGTACCACCTTCCCCGACTCCCTGCTCCACGAAAGACGTGGTCGAGATGATCAGGGACCTGCACGAGCGCTTTGAGTCCAAGACGAGACAAGAGGAGCACCAGAAAATGGGCATCCTCCAGCCTTATCCCCTCGAGTGGAATAAGGTAGTTTATCCTCCAAAGTAAAAACCACAAACACTGACGCCGTACGATGGGAAGGACTCTCCTCGTCGCTACCTGATGTATTTCCAGTCTCAGATGGGACATCTTCCGAAGGAGGACGCGCTTCTTACCAGCATATTTGTTGGGGCACTGAAAGGAGTGGCGTACGACTGGTACTGCAGCCTCCCCAATAATTCAATATCTTCCTTCGACGACCTGACGTGCCTCTTTCTCGACCGTTTCTACGACGGTGGGAAGGACATGACAATGGCGTCCCTTATAGAGATACGCCAGAAGGAGAAGGAAATAGTTCGAGTGTTCATCGAACGATTCCGACAGGCCTACTTCAGACTGCCCCCGGGCATGCCAGAACATGCGCTTCTCTCCTCCTGCAGCATGAACATGCTGCCTGCAGTCAAGCTCTGGCTCAACTCTACTCCTCCTCCCGACTGGAGCTCCTTGATCATTGAAGCAGAAGCCGCGAAGAAGAAGGCAGCCAACGCTCGTCTTCTGGGAGTCAGTTTTTCTGCCTTTGAGGACAAGGGAAAACGGCCTGCAACCAACAACCCCGTACGAGAGGCAAAGGGGAAGCAGGCATTAACTGTCAATGCCTCAAAAGGTGCATCAGCACCTACTCAGAAGCCTCCACTTGCACCGAGGCCGAAGGAAGTTTATTCGTTCAATGACGAAGACACCCTACAGCTCTTTGAGATACTGAAGCAGGGCGACAAGATCAAGCTTCCGGACCCTAAGCGTCCCGATGAGGTTGGGAAAGTGGACAACCCGAGGTATTATCACTACCATCGGTTTGTCGGACACCCAACCAAGGACTGCTATGTCCTCAAGAATTACATCCAGCGCATGATCAATCCGGATGTAATCTCCATCGACTACGAAGAGAAAATGGTGTCGGCCAACGTGGTGTCACTCCAGTTTGGCACCCTGTCGTCGACTACAATACAGGACGGCGTCGTCCCCATCCCTAAGGCGACAATGGAGGTGGTTAACTTACCACCAACCCGTGACAACGTGAGTGGACTCATCCCACTCACCACATCTCGAGGAGAGATCCTGTGGGTTCACCCCGATCTCGTCTTCGAGGTGACTCAATCGGAGGTACGCCCTACCTCTAAGTCTAAAGACAGGAAGATCGAGTCTTGCCGCATGGTCTCTTCTTCAGCGGAAGAGGCACTTCCTGTGCAGACGCGTTCACAACAGAACGTCCAACCCGACGAAGCTGCCGTCGAGATGGTGCATCCTGGCACCGTCCCTTCTGTCCAGAACGAGGGCCCGTCTAAGCCCTCAGCAGCCAATAAACAGAAGCAGATAGAGGCCCGCTTCGATAGGCCTCTACGAAAAGAGAATGCTTCGGGGCTAGCCAAGCCCCACAACTTCGACATACTGGCGCAACTCGCCAGTACTCCCGCCCGCCTATCTCTATTCGAGCTCCTTCGTCTTTCCAAAGACTCCCGAGAAGCTCTATGCGAAGCTCTGAAGATGCTGAATCCTTTCTCAGTCAGGTCAAGCAGCCGGAAGATCTCCCGATTGTGTGCAAGCACTGTCACTGTACGTAGGAGGTTATCCCCAATATAACCTTCACCCAACAGGATATGTTGCTCAAACACAATTGACACAACAGGCCGCTGTATTACACAGGGTATATCAGTTCAGTCAAGGTGAAGCGGATTCAGATCGATCCGGGATCTTCCCTTAGCATCATCCCGAAGACGCTGCTCTCAACACTGGAGATCCCAATGTACCAACTGGCGCCCTCCAACACGACAATCAGTGGTTTCAACACCAGCAAAAGCAAACTACTGGGCAAAATACAACTAAAGTTCCACATCGGTAACCTCAGAACCGAGGTCACTTGTTATGTCGTGGACGCTGAAGTCAACTACAATATTCTGTTGGGTCATCCATGGCTGTATGAGTACATGGTGGTGCCATCCACGCTCCACCAATGTATGAAGTACGTGTCCACCAACAACGTCATCCGTACGGAGTTTGCGGACATCGACCCCTTCAAAGGGATTGAAGCCTACTTAACCGATGCCGACTTATACAAGTCACCTGACGAGGAGGAGGCCAATGATGCTGATGACGAAGCAGAAACAGCAGCAGAGCCGGACATGGAGCCTGAGGTCACTCCCGATGCTCCTTTGAAGATCCGACTCAATGGCAAACCGCCTCAGAAGTTGCCCCCAATGAGCATTAAGCTATCCGGGAGAGCACCAGCTGCTCCTGAAGCTCCCCTGAAGATACGGCTCAAGGGAAAGCCCCCTAAAACATTGGCTCCTCTTGTGGCAAAACTACAGGGGAAGGCACCAGGCACCTGAGGCGCAGCAGAGGCACCTCTGAAGGTGCGTCTTAAGGGCAAGCCGCCGCCATCCCAGCCGCCGGAGAAGGCTCATGTAGTCCTTTCGGACTCCCAGATCAACGCTGTGGTGGACCCTCCCGATCCTACTCCAGTGCTTACAGATGAAGAGTTGGAGGAATATATCTCGGCCGATGTAGATGCCCCATCTCTCGACAATGTAATCCCACGGGATAAAATCTCGCATTTCATCAATAATAGAGTGTTTTTTAATTATTCTAGTCTTCCACATTGGAATGCCATGTATACATTAGATAACGCTCTGCGGTCGTTGTAAACACAAATAACGACCGTCCATCATGTAAATCGAGTAGTCCCGTCCCAAGGGGTCTGTTACATAGTCCCACTTTGGAGTCGAGACGAAGAATCTATCATCTTCGGCAAGGTTGAGCGTCATCAAGACCTCCCGCCACTCGAGCCAGAACCAGATGCCGGCAGAATACAACTCTATCGGTATACGGACAAGGCAAAGTACCTCATCCAAAAGATGGGTTACGACCTAAAAAGCGACAAAGGCCTGAACTACGACAAAGTACGACGTCTCCCTTTCTGGCTTCCAACATCTAAAGAAAAGCCGCAGGACTACTACAACAAAACTCGACGGGGGGTAGGCTATGTCACGCCGTCGTCAACTCCAGAGAGTTCAGACGCAGAGGAAGTTGAACATTCTCACTCATCTGAAGCGTCAACGTGAGATTCGGATACCAGTATTGGATCTGTCTTCAAAAGAGTGCTGTCAGCTAACATGACATCTGCACAATCTCAAGAAGAAGAAGGCGAAGACCAAGCGCCGGAATTCTTTGAAGAAGAACCCTGGGCTCAACGCCTGGGACAACAATGGGAGTCTCGTTTTGAATTACGTGAACCTTCCACCGAAGACGAAGTCGAGCAGATCGACCCTGGGGATGGATCTTCTTCCAAACCCATCTTCGTCAGCAAGAGCCGAAAAGGAGAAGACCGAGAATCTTTAATCCAGCTGGCTAAAGAGTATATCGACGTCTTTGCCTGGAGCTACAAAGATATGCCGGGACTTGATCCCCAAATTACGATGCATAGGTTGAACATCTTGCCTGATGCCAAGCCTATCAAGCAACAACATCGGCGCTTCCGTCCGGACATCATGAACGCCATCGATCAGGAGGTAGACAAACTCTTGACTGGCGGCTTCATCCGTGAAGAGCAACACCCAGATTGGGTAGCCAACGTCGTCCCCATCACCAAGAAAAATAGAAAGATAAGAGTCTGTATCGACTTCAGAGACCTCAACTCTGCTTGCCCGAAGGACGAATTCCCGCTTCCAATCACCAACGTGATGATCGACAACACGTGTGGCTTCGAGTGCATGTCTTTCATGGACGTGTATTCGGGCTACAACCAGATCAAGATATTCCCTGATGACGTAAAACATACGTCATTCAGGACTCCAAAGGGCGTTTTCTGCTACACAGTGATGCCCTTCGGCTTGAAGAATGCTGGTGCGACATACCAACGTGCTATGAGCACCATTTTCCGTCAATACCTTCGCAAGACAGTCGAGTGCTATGTTGACGACATCGCAGTCAAGAGCCGTCTCAAAGGAGAACACCTGCAAGACCTCAAGACAGTCTTCGACCTCATGCGGGCGCATCAACTCAAGATGAACCCTGCTAAATCCTTCCTTGGGGTTTCGAGCGAAAAGTTCTTGGGCTTCATCATCACGGCGAAAGGCATTCATGTCGATCCCGAGAAGACCAAAGCAATTCTTGATATGGACCCTCCGAAGAATCTTCGAGAACTTCGAGGCCTACAGGGGCATCTAGCGTACATCCGGAGGTTCATAGCAAACCTTTCCGACAAATGTCAACCCTTCACCCAGCTCATGAAGAAGGGAGTCTCTTACGTCTGGACAGAGGAATGCCAAAAGGCTTTCGATGACATCAAAGCCTACCTGACGAGCCCTCCAGTTCTGGTGGCACCCGTCGCTGGCAAACCATTCCTGCTCTACGTCCGTGCCATGGATCATTCCCTCGGCGCCCTGCTAGCTCAGAACAACGACACAGGCTATGAGCAAGCAATCTACTACCTAAGCCGAACTCTGATCGGGGCCGAACACTGGTACAACCCCGTTGAAAAGGAGTGCTTGGCTCTGGTATTTACCATCCAAAAGACTCGTTATTATGTCTTGGGCCAGACAATTCATGTCATTTCTCGAGTCAATCCGCTCAGAGTCCTCATGACGAAGCCAGGATCATTGAACTTCCGGCTAGCCACATAGGCGATCTTGCTAACGCCATACAACATGGTGTTCGTTCCACAGAAGGCTGTTAAGGGTCAAGCTCTGGCCGACTTCTTAGCTGCACACCCCATCCCGGAGTCCTCAAGACTCTATGAAGACATCCCGGATGAGGTCCAAGAATCAAACGTCACCGAATAAGGCTCCGTCTGGCGGATGTTTTTCGATGGCGCTTCAAGAACAGGCCCCAAAGGCCAAATCATCGCAGGAGTGGGGGTGGTACTAGTTTTCCTCGATCAGCTGGTCATCCAGCGTGCTTACTCCCTTTCGAAGCCGTGCTCCAACAACGTGGCCGAGTACAACATGCTTATTATGGGACTCCAGCTAGCACAACAGCTGGAGGTAAAACATCTGGAAGCCTACGGTGACTCAAAGCTCGTCGTAAATCAGATCAGAGGGCAATACGAGGTTCGTCATGAAGATCTGATCCCCTACCATGAAGTTGCATTGAACATCATTTCAATCTTCACTGGGTTCTTCATCGAACACGTACCTCGTCTACAAAATCTAGAGGCCGATGCTCTGGCTGGCCTCGCAGCCTCTTTGGCGGCGCCCCTCGGAACTCAACACTACGTCACGGTGGTGGGTCGAGACTTGGTCTGTCCCAAAAACAACATGCACTCACAAGTGGCTTACGCCATGTCAGCGGGTGCCGGTGTTAACGTCCGGGATTGGAGATTCCCGTTCATCAACTTCGCTGTCTACGAAATTCTTCCAGAGGACCCGAAAGAAGCTGTCTCGGTCAGGAGACGCTCTCTTCGATTCTACTACGACACGGCTACTAAAATACTGTACCGACGCTCCTACGATGGACTTCTCCTTCGATGATTGTCTAACGAAGAAGCAGCCGAAGCCCTTCGAGAAGCTCATGATGGAACCTGCGGGGCCCATCAGCCCGGTCCTAAGTTGCAGGATCGACTACGACGCATGGGCTATTATTGGCCAACCATGGCCGCTGATGCTGTTGAATATGCTAAGAAGTGCCATGCGTGCCAGCTTCACGCAGACTTCATTCATACACCGTCCGAACCACTACATCCTACAGTCGCCTCCTGGCCCTTCGAAGCTTGGGGAATGGACATTGTGGGACCAATCACCCCTCTTTCATCGAGAGGACACCGTTTCATCCTAGCAATCACCGACTACTTCTTAAAATAGGCAGAAGCAGTTCCTCTGGCAGAAGTGAAAAGCTCCAGGGTGATCAGCTTCATCAAACACCACGTCATCTACCGTTTGGGGGGACCCCGGAGGATCATCCACGATAATGGTCTCAGTTCATCAGCCATGTCTTCAGCCGATTCTGTGACAAGAATCACATTCAAAATGTGGCATTAACCGTCTACAATCCGGCAGCAAACGAATTGGCAGAGGCGTTCAACAAAACTATCGTCAGGCTACTCAAAAAGGTCGTGTCATCTAATAAATGCGACTGGGAAAAAAAGCTCGGCGAATGCCTTTAGGCCTACCGCACAACGGTACGGACCCCGACAGGCAACACACCATTCTCCTTGGTCTACGGGAGCGAAGCGGTACTGCCTCTCGAGATCCAGATACCCTCACTCCGCGTAGCAATCACAAACCAACTCACAGAAGAAGACAATCAACGTCGTCGTTTGCGGGAACTGGAGGCACTTAACGAAAAGCATCTCCTAGCTCAACAACGCATCGAACTCTACCAAGCCCGTATATCACAGGCTTTCAACAAGAAGGTCAAGTAGAGGACTTTCCAAGTTGGCGACCTGGTTCTGGCAGTCAGGAGGCCGATGGTGTTGACTCACAAAACACCAGGAAAGTTCGAGCCCAAATGGGAATGACCTTTCATCATCGAGACGGTATACTCAAACGGTGCTTACCGTCTTGCCAAACCCAATGGGGACTTGTTCATGATGCCCATCAACGGCAAGTTCCTAAAGAAGTACTATTCTTGACATCCTTCAGACATGTGCTTCCACCAGGGGATCTGTGGACCCAATCATCAGGGCTCACAGACAATTCCTTTCCATAAAATCATACGCTTCTGGAACCCAGTTGTTCCGTAGCATCCTCCAGTAGAAGGACAACCACGTCCACATCACCTCTGAGTTGTCCCCCTACACCCTACAAGGCGGAATCTTATACCCCGTAAGACTACGCTATCCTTCATGTTTACCACGTCCACATTACCTCTGAGTAAACATCCCGTACAGACAACCCCCGCGTTGCCGTACATCGATCGCAGAACTTCCACGTCCACATTACCTCTGAGTAGTTCCGTGCATCTCCCAGAGTCATTCCTACCACGTTCATAACACCTTTGAGTAGGAAGATTCTATCATTTGAACCCCATATTTGCCACGTCCATATTACCTCTGAGCAAATACTTTGGGTCCTTCAAACTTATTATCTGTAACTGAAACCAAGGTACGCAAAAGATAATAGGTCCACACAAATCATCAAAGTTCATGACAAGCAAAAATGAACGCATCGCAGGAAATGGTGTACTTCTTTATTATTTCTAAAAAAAAGGAAGAGTAAAGGATTACACTATCCCCAGCAAGAGTTGCAAAAATATAAAAAATAGAGACTACAAGCCCTAAATATCCCTAGGGTTGGCGGAAAGCTCTGCAATTCGGCGTTTCAAGTCTGCCGCCCGAGTCTCCACAGTCGCCAAGACCCGACGTTCAGCTTCTTGACGCATCGCTTCGACAGCCTCAGCAGAAGTTTCATTCTCGTGCTTCTCATCAAGCTGCTGTCTCTGCTGAGCCAGGGTAAGAGCTCGGAGAGTGAAAGCTGCTTCCTCCTTCTTGAATGCTACGTGTTCAGCCTGGACACGTTCAGCGTCCAATAGGAGTCGGGCCCGCTGAACCTCAAGGCGGCGCATCTGTGCGTCAATCTCTGCGATATTTGTGTACAACGCAGCTCGCGTCTCCACTGTCTCCCGTGTAGACTGAGATAACCGCTCCACTACAGCTTCAGTCTCAGACACTTCGCATTTCCAGACACTCACAGTGGCCTGGTAGGAAGACACAGTCTCGGCGAGCAACTTCTCCTTCTTCGTATCTATCAGGACGGAGAGGTTATTCCGCTAGATGTGCCCTAATTCAGAAAGCCACTGGTCTAACTTAGCCACCATGGCTTCCAGAATGTCGGCTATAGGCTCGTGGCCCGGGTGAACACGGATCAAATTGATATGAGGCAATGCCAGAGTTCTTGCCGTCGTAAAGCTTCCCTTGGCGTCCGTCACCGCCGACACCCCCCTCTGTAGCATTTTGTACACTGCCTCAACGATGAATCTCACATATTCATCTGCGTCCGCCAGCACCTGTGGTGTCATGACAGGAGTTGGAGGAGCTACCTCAGTTGGCGGACTGCAAGAAGACCCGCCAACCTCAACCTGTGAGGCTTGAACCTCGGCATCAATAGGCTCTTCATCAACAGGGGTTGGACTACTGGCCCAAGGAGCCAAGGGAACAGAAGGAGCCGACACATGTGTCGAGATAATACCCCAAGTGGAAGGAGCAACAGAGGGTTCCATCACACCCTTACCCTTCCCGAACTTGGAAGTACCACCGATGTCATCGACCACCTCTCTAATCCCTAACGCGCTATCAACAGCCAATACCTCCCCTGGTAGAACGGAGAGATCAACACTTGTCTCCTGACCCGCCCCAGGAGTCGGGACCGTCAGACGAGTCTCTTCATCAAATCCCTCTACAGGGACAGGATCTGTCACTACCTCCTGATTGGTAGCCACCTCAGCTTCCGCCGCTGAGTCTTGGGTAGGGCTTGGCAATGATGCAGCCGACCTCCCTTCATCATAACAAGGAGGGAAATTAACCCTCTCCTCCGTTTCAATCACATCTGTTGCCCCCGCAACAGGCTCTTGCAACTCTGGAGCAACGTCATCCGAAGACGACGAACTCCACCCCACATCATCATCACGAAGCCCCGTGTCCGCTGGACCCTCAACGTCCAAGGCCCTCACGGCAGCTGGCACCTCCCCGGAAGTTGTTGCAACCTCTGCATCTCTTTTAACAAAGTCTGGAGATAGTAAAACATCTGCGGAAACATCTTCAAGACTCTCCTCTATTGGAGACATTACCATCGGAGGGATGCGCTCATCAGAAGAGCTTGCTACCTCCTTCGGTTTACTGACACCCGGTTTTAAAACAGGGGTCTTCTTCTTCGACGATCCCTACAAGAAGAAAAGCACAAGTCACCAAAATGACAAGATAAGCCAAAGCCACGGAGGACTCCTTACCTCAGCAGGAGCTGATTCTACTAGCGGTATAGGTGGCACTCCCGTTGCCTTTGGATTCGTCGTTTTCCTTGACCTTTTTGGTACAGACAAGCCGGCTTCCGCGTCAGCCCGCCTCTTCCCAACAAGAGGATCTTTCACTGATGCCGCAGCAGCAGCCCAATACCCCGTCGGTTCTGGTGGGCGATATGACCGAACCACCATCAACATGTTCGCCGTGGCCTCCAGCTGAGTTCCAATGATGAAACTAGTCTCTCTGTCATAACCTGGAGACGCAGCATTTATTGTGCAATACAACTTAGCGGCCAAATACAGGATCTGTGGCCGAGGGTTACGAACGGGGGCCGTAAACTGAACACCAGTACACCCGACATAGTAATATTGCCAGCCCCGAGCTCCATCCAGTAAACTACCGATGAACCCCAGACTGTTACTGGGATTCCGTAGCATCAGCTGAGTATAGCCAAACTGGCGAGCGAACCGACTGGGCAGATATGGCTCCAGATAACACCTATTCTGGTTACGATAGACCAAGTGAGAAGGCCGAATACTTTGCAACCAACGAAAACCCCATTTCGGTAGAGTAATCGTATCTTCACCTGAGTCGATTAAATCTTGGTCAGCCTTGAAATCTTTGAAGATGGGGGTGACCTTGACAATCTCCCACCCCTGAAGGTAGGACAAAACTCTCCTGCAAACGGGGACGCCCGTGTGTAACCACTTCCTCTTGTAGAAGCGGCGGATAAAGGCATCCCCTTCAACATGATCCTCCTCCAGACCGGGACTCATCATATTCAGATGATGCAGAATTAGCCATCCCATAATATAATGGAATGGCAATTCAGCCCAGGGAAAGTTGTCATTTTTACCTCTCACCTGGATCACGTCATCAGCAAAAGTCCTCAAACCCCACAATAGTTTACACATCATAGCGGGAAGGAGAGCCAAGGGACGCCCGAAAGCCAACTTTACGACAGGCAAAATAAGGTTCCGGTGTACCCTCTCCACTGCACCAGATCCGCCCGCAAACACACAATCTCGAAGCCATATCATCATGTATGCTGTCAGCAACGCTTTAGACGACATCCGGTGCGCACAGTGCCAGAAGCAGCTATACGCGTTCTTGCCATCCTCATTGGAACGAGGGGTCCTCTCGTCCAGCCGGCTTATCTCAGAAGTCACTTCCGCAGGTTTCAGCTATTGCGGAGTCGTAAACCGGATCCTCGAGGGATCCGCCAAATCCTGCTTGAAAACATAATCCCTCCAAGTAGTCACATGAGGCTGAGTCTTGACTTTGTCCTTCTGATGCATCAAATAATGATGGCTCGCCACTTCCTTGAAAACGGCCATCATCTCCGAGTCCTTATTTTCCAGAACCTGGATCTCTTCATTTGATGGAAAATATTCCTCGTACGGCTCTGAGCCCCAGGGAAGCTTGGACACTTCGTACATCTCGTGGAGAGCCAACCCCAACTCCCCCACGGGAGTGTAGAAGGTACCAGTCTGGGTATTGAACAACTCCAAGAGTATAAGGAACATAGGCTTATTGAGATCCACGCCAGCCTGCGTGGCACGGATAGCGGCTGTCAGCCCAATCTCCTTAAGCTCAGCCATCTCGTCCCACCTCGAGATATGATGACACCAACCTTCGACCCTAAAGCTACCTTTTGGATACATGACCCTCGATGTCAGCATCCGACTCACGAAGGTTGAAGCATTAAAGGCAAAAGTGTCAGTTGGGACTTCACTGTAGAGGCTCCCGGGACGCAAAGTTCGACAACTGAACGAGGGACCGGTTCGTGAAGCAGATAGGGTATCCCTCTGATTCGAGGTAGCATCAATCGAAAGAGCACCTCCTAGGGCCCCTCCCTGAGAAGGAGTAAGATCCCAGGGCATCCTTCTCTTCGAAGCTAGACGATAGAAGGCTGTCAGCGGCAACTGGCGGTCAAGTTGTCGCATGTACAGCACCATGCCTTTTGCAGAAAAGAACCAGTCTTCTTTGACCTTCAGTATCTTCGCTTCCGTGGAGATCAGGCGGTCACCAGACAAAAAGGTGGGTTTCAAGAAGGTCACATCTTCGGATTCAGCAGATTTTAGTTTTTCGCTCTCCGTCATGCTCTGGAGGAAAGTCGACAACTGGTTCTGGATCTACAGTACCCTCTCAGGAGGTTGATCCTGTAAGATAACACCCATGGCAGGGTTGACAACCGCCTCATCAAAATCAACTCCTATTTGACAAAGGAAAGCATCCAGAAGGACCTTATTCAGCAACGGAATCGTCATCGATACTGGCACAACAAAAATTAAAGGTCAGGCAAAAAGACAAGGTGTGTCAAAGCAACCTGGCGCATCATCAGGGTGTAAACCCATGCGCCTCAGTGAAAGGCTTCAGCGCATCATCAGGGCGTAAACCCATACGCGTCAGCGGAGGCTTCGGCCCATTCAGGGTGTAAACCCATGTGCGTCCGCAGTTAAACCTCGGTGCATGATAAAGGCCTAAACCTATGCACGTCGACGGGGTGAAACCTCGGAGAGGACAGAAGTCCATGTACGTCGGAAAAGAGTTAGGGCATGTCAACTCAGTCGCATGATCCAAAGACCGCCGGAACAAAGAAAGTAGTGGAAATGACGACACCCACTGGTCACAGCGGGGCGAACGTCGGCCGGAGTCACAATGGTGATAGGGGCATCCCCCTCGGCATACTCCCCCGGCTCCTTTCCCTTGCCAGCGCCGCCGCGATGAGTCTTGGGAGCCATTTCTTTGAAAGAAGGAAAGTTTGGATTTTTTGAAGAACTCTAAAAAAGCAAGGAGAAGAAGAACTCTCTCTCTCCATCTCTCGCCTATTTATTGGGCTTGGTCGCACGCGTGAACCGATGATGTGTGATCTCAGCCGTCGCCTCGGGTTCTGTGAAGAGATAACCACAAATGAAACCAAAAAAGATCATAATTAATCTTTTTTAGGTTATCGAGGCGTCATTATTTGTACTAACTGAGCGGAGCATGTGCCCAGCACTGACGCGCGGAGTATCTATGCGCCCTGGCGGTCATGTGCCTCCACTACCATGCTTCTTATTCAAAGTATTCCAAAACTTATCCAAAAGTTTTGAAAACTTTGAAAGGGGTCTTGTAGAAGCATGGAATTTTAGAACCCGAAAGTCTATGCACCAGACTACATGTGCCAAAGCTTGGACAAAGTGCTTCACAGCAAAAAGTAACAAATATAGACATTGAAAGAGGACTTTTTATTTAACATATAAAAGTCTATTACATGTCTAAAGAGAGATTGTACAAAGGAGAATTTCTACAAAGAAAGGATCCTAAGTCTACAGCCAGCAGCTATCATGTGCCCTCCAGTCAGGCGCATCAACCACCATGCGCCCTCAACCAGGCGCATCTCGCCAAGCACACTCAGCAGGGTACATCCTTTCAGCAGCTCAGTTATGTGAATCCCCAGTTATGTGCATCCTTTCAGCAGCCCAGTTATGTGCCGCTCTTCCAGCCAGGCTCACATGATAAATGCTTCGACTAATGAAGCATTTAACCCTCTGGCTGGAACCAAGGAAGAGAAGAGCACCACAAATCTGTGGCCAGGGGAGGCTTCAAAAGAGCCTCCAAAGGCGAAGGAAGACCGTGATCGAAACCACGGCTAAAGGAGCAGCTTTCAACACAACCAGAGTGGGCAACGCCCACTTTGAAGGAAGAAAGATCCTAGCACCGCCATTCCGATCTACGGCTCTTCCGGAGTAACAGAAATGAGGCCCGAGCATCCCTATCTTTGGATGCAACAGGCACCTTCCGCCTGCCTCGGAAGCCCTCGACTCCATCTTTTGGATGTAACAGTCACCTTCAAGTGCATCAACGAAGACACTGCGTCGCATCTTCACCCTCGGGAGCATCTCGTTAACAGAATGCATTCGAGTACACAAGTTCATATCGAAAAGACGTGAGAGAACGAGAGGCCAACCCTCTCTCCATACCACTATTTATAGGTTGGGCAAATCAAACCCATGCGCCAAGTGGATGGCTCTCCGAATTCCGTGCAATAAATTTGTATTAAATGGATGAACCGGACGCTTCGAATTCAGCCAAGTCAAAACGGCTATTTAAAGCACTCGAAGAACGTAACAGTTGCACCATCAAAGACGTCTCACGAAGCGGATGCGCCGGCCAGACTGCACATCACATAGACGCGCCCTTCAATATCAAGCACATCATACAGATGCGCCCTTCAACATCAAGCATATCACACAGACGCACCCTTCAGCATCAAGCGCATCATAGGGAATGTGCCCCCATGCGTCCCCATACGCCTAGTAGAACGCCAATCGACGCGCCCACTCAGTTGTCCATCGAATGTCACAAACATTAAATGCTGAACTGACAGAGTTGGCAGCACGCCTCCCAAAGTCTGAGCAGTCGGCAGCTTTTTCAGAAGACGAAGCATCGCCAACGTCAGCATCATTATTACTCCCCTCCGACGGCTACTGACACGTGGCCACCCAACCATCTTGCATGCGCCTCTGCGGCAATGCGCCCAAACCTGCATACGCCTCAAATGCTGTGCGCCTCAGACTTTTCACTGATCCCTAAAGACAGAAGGAAAGTCACTGTTATAACTCTGCATGCGTCGCAAAAGCCATGCGCCCCAGACTTCTCCCTGATCCCAAAAGATAGGAGTAAAGTCACTACTGAAGCTCTACATGCGCCTCAAAAGCCATGCGCCCAGAATAGTTCGTGACTCCTAAAGGTTACGAGCCAAAGTCTCCTCATGCGCCCAATTCTAGGCGCATCTTAACAGGTCATTCCCCCCACCAAATCCGAGATCTCCAAGCCATGGGTTGACGACACGTGTCCTTTGACTCAACTCATCCAAAATCTCAGCAACAGAAAGATCTTCTTCTCTGCTACGTACCGGTTCACAACAGCAACATGAAAAAGTCAACCCCCTCGATCAGGGTGCGTCGTCCATGCGCCTCCATCAGCAATCAACATGTGGCGTCCCCGCGTACAGGTGCATCCTACATATGCGCGCACGAGCAGCCAGCCTGCAAAACTATAAATAGAGGGATCATTTCCTTCTTGTAGACACACACGGACCAATCTACATGCATACATATCAACCTCCACAGCGAACAGACAAAGACTTTGTACCACCCGAGAGGCAGATACACACACTCAACGTCTTCCTCCTCTCAGCAAGCTCCAGCACCCAGAGCAATCCAGACCTTCAGAGAACCGATAACCGTTGTCAGATCGTCAACGGAGTCAACGCATTACCACTCACTCCATTGGCACAAGGAACCCAGATTAAACAAAAGTGTACTCCTAGGACTACGTCTAAGTCCTATATTGTAACACTGTTCTGTTTGTATTGAAATTTGCAATCAAAGAATTTTAATGGCAAACAAGCTGGCGACTCTGCTGGGGACCTCTTTTTCCTCCACCGAGAAAGCTGTGTCGCAGTCCGACGACGTGAAGGTGGGCTCCTCCCACAAGACGTTGGTCGTACGCCTCAATCAACAGGCGTATGAGGAGTTCATATCTGAAGGCAGTACGAGTCCTTCGAAGCGGCTGCCGAAGTCGAAGAAGACCCGTCGAGTCTGGGTGCGCAAGGTCGACGCCTCGGGCACCACCACCTAAGGGGATGCGCCAATCCAGCCTTTCCTTCATGCTGACGTCCTCAGCAACCAAGATGCGCCCGCTGGTGTAGCGCATCTCTCGGGGAAACATGCGGCTTACCACGTTCCCCAGCCATCTTCCTCTCAGGCGAGGAAGATGCGTCGACGGAGCAGCGGCACAGCCAATGCCCCGCGCATCACCTCTAATACGCCACAGAAGATCTCTGTCTTTGACAGACTCACTCGCTGTAGTGGCGAGGAGAATTTGGATTCTAAGTACTACGCGCCCCAGCGGCCTGGTATGAAGAAGTCCAAGGTAGCACGGGCCATGCGTCCCAAACGTGCTACGCCAGCAACAAGCCAGAAGCATGCGCTCATAATCATGCGCGCTGCTGATGGTAAGTTGTACAAGGTCGACTCGAGTGCTGCGGCGCCGAGAACAAGCCGACCTTCAAAGTCCTTGTCTCACTTGGGCACATCTACTGCGTGCACAACCAAGTCGAGCAAGGTAAATCCAGTGGTCTTGAACTCCCGTGCCTCCTCCGGTGGTGCGTTTGAGGTCCGTTCAAGTCACTCCAAATGCTGTGGTTCCTCCACTACTGATCGGGATGCCTGTTTGGTATTAGATCAGGGGACACAGCACTCACTTGACCACCCCGGCACTTGGCCTTGCCATGCGCCTTAAGGGGGTGCGAAGGTGGCACTCTCCTCCAACGATCTGCGTAACGTGATTACTCATAAGCGCCGATCAGGAGAGTTGACTGACAAGCACGATGCGCCTCTCAGACCCCAAGATCAAAGTTGTAGTAGACTCTCCCGATCCAACCGCAGTACTCACAGACGAGAGCTAGGGAAATATATCTCTGCTGATGTAGATGCACCCTCTCTGGACAATGTAATCCCACGGGATAAAATCTCGTATTTCATCAATAATAGAGTGTCTTTTAATTATTCTAGTCTTCCATATTGGAATGCCATGTATACATTAGATGACGCTCTGCGGTCGTTGCAAACACAAATAACGACCGTCCATCATGTAAATCGAGTAGTCCCGTCCCAAGGGGTCTGTTACATAGTCCCACCTCGGAGTCGAGACGAAGAATCCATCATCTTCGACAAGTTTGAGCGTCATCAAGATCTCCCGCCACTCGAGCTAGAACCAGATGCCGGCAGAATGCAACTCTATCGGTACACGGACAAGGCAAAGTACCTCATCCAAAAGATGGGTTACGACCTAAAAAGTGACAAAGGCCTGAACTACGACAAAGGTCGACGTCTCCCTCTCCGGCTTCCAATACCTAAAAGAAAGCCGCAGGACTACTACAACAAAACTCGATGGGGGGTAGGCTATGTCACGCTGCCGTCAACTCCAGAGAGTTCAGACGCAGAAAAAGTTGAACATTCTCACTCATCTGAAGCGTCAACGTGGGATTCTGATACCAGTATTGGATCTGTCTTCAAAAGAGTGCTGTCAGCCAATATGACATCTACACAATCTCAAGAAGAAGAAGGCAAAGACCAAGCGCCGGAATTCTTCGAAGAAGAACCCTGGGCTCAACGCCTGGGACAACAATGGGAGTCTCGTTTTGAATTACATGAACCTTCCACCGAAGAGAAGTCAAGCAGATCGACCTTGGGGATGGATCTTCTTCCAAACCTATCTTCGTCAGCAAAAGCCTAAAAGGAGAAGACCGAGAATCTTTAATCCAGGTGGCCAAAGAGTATATCGACGTCTTTGCCTGAAGCTACGAAGATATGCCGGGACTTGATCCCCAAATCGTGATGCATAGGTTGAACATCTTGCCTGATGCCAAGCCTATCAAGCAACAACAGCGGCACTTCCGTCCGGACATCATGAACGCCATCGATCAGGAGGTAGACAAACTCTTGACTAGCGGCTTCATCCGTGAAGAGCAACACCCAGATTGGGTAGCCAACGTCGTCCCCGTCACCAAGAAGAATAGAAAGATACGAGTCCGTATCGACTTCAGTGACCTCAACTCTGCTTGCCCGAAGGACGAATTCCTGCTTCCAATCACCGACGTGATGATCGACAACACGTGTGGCTTCGAGCGCATGTCTTTTATGGACGGGTTTCGGGCTACAACCAGATCAAGATGTTCCCCGATGACGTAAAACATACGTCATTCAGGACTCCAAAGGACATTTTCTGCTACACAGTGATGCCCTTCGGCTTGAAGAATGCTGGTGTGACATACCAATGTGCTATGAGCACCATTTTTCGTCAACACCTTCGCAAGACAGTCGAGTGCTATGTTGACGACATCGCAGTCAAGAGCCGTCTCAAAGGAGAACACCTGCAAGACCTTAAGACAGTCTTCGACCTCATGCGGGCGCATCAACTCAAGATGAACCCCGCTAAATCCTTCCTTGGGGTTTCGAGCGGAAAGTTCTTGGGCTTCATCATCACGGCGAAAGGCATTCATGTCGACCCCGAGAAGACCAAAGCAATTCTTGATATGGACCCTCCGAAGAATCTTCGAGAACTTCGAGGCCTACAGGGGCGTCTGGCGTACATCCGGAGGTTCATAGCAAACCTTTCCGGCAAATGTCAACCCTTCACCCAGCTCATGAAGAAGGGAGTCTCTTACGTCTGGACAGAGGAATGCCAAAAGGCTTTCGATGACATAAAAGCCTACCTGATGAGCCCTCCTGTTCTGGTGGCACCCGTCGCTGGCAAACCATTCCTGCTCTACGTCCGTGCCATGGATCATTCCCTCGGCGCCCTGCTAGCTCAGAACAGCGACACAGGCTATGAGCAAGCAATCTACTACCTCAGCCGAACTCTGATCGGGGCCGAACACCGGTACAACTCCGTTGAAAAAGAGTGCTTGGCTCTGGTATTTGCCATCCAAAAGACTCGTTATTATGTCTCGGGCCAGACAATTCATGTCATTTCCTGAGTCAATCCCCTCAGAGTCCTCATGACGAAGCTTGGATCATTGAACTCCCGGCTAGCCACATGGGCGATCTTGCAAACGCCATACAACATGGTGTTCGTTCCACAGAAGGCTATTAAGGGTCAAGCTCTGGCCGACTTCTTAGCTGCACATCCCATCCCGGAGTCCTCAAGACTCTATGAAGACATCCCGGATGAGGTCCAAGAATCAAACGTCACCGAAGAAGGCTCCGTCTGGCGGATGTTTTTCGATGGCGCTTCAAGAACAGGCCCCAAAGGCCAAATCATCGCAAGAGTGGGGGTGGTACTAGTCTCCCCCGATCAGCTGGTCATCCAGCGTACTTACTCCCTTTCGAAGCCGTGCTCCAACAATGTGGACGAGTACAACGCGCTCATTATGGGACTCCAGCTAGCACAACAGCTGGGGGTAAAACATCTGGAAGCCTACGACGACTCAAAGCTCGTCGTAAATCAGATCAGAGGGCAATACGAGGTTCGCCATGAAGATCTGATCCCCTACCATAAAGTTGCATTGAACATTATTTCAACCTTCACTGGGTTCTTCATCGAACACGTACCTCGTCTACAAAATCTAGAGGCCGATGCTCTGGCTGGCCTCGCAGCCTCTTTGGTGGTATCCCTCGGAACTCAACACTACGTCACGGTAGTGGGTCGAGACTTGGTCTGCCCTAAAAATAACCTGCGCTCACAAGTGGCCTACGCCATGTCAGCGGGTGCCGGTGTTAATATCCGGGATTGGAGATTTCCGTTCATCGACTTTGCTGTCTACGGAATTCTTCCAGAAGACCCGAAAGAAGCTGTCTCGGTCAGGAGACGCTCTCTTCGATTCTACTTTGATACGGCTACTAAAATGCTGTACCGACGCTCCTATGATGGACTTCTCCTTCAATGTTTGTCTAACGAAGAAGCAGTTGAAGACCTTCGAGAAGTTCATGATGGAACCTGCGGGGCCCATCAGCCCGGTCCTAAGTTACAGGATCGACTGCGACGCATGGGCTATTATTGGCCAACCATGGCCGATGACGCTGTTGAATATGCTAAGAAGTGCCATGCGTGCCAGCTTCATGCAGACTTTATTCATACACCGTCCGAACCACTACATCCTACAGTCGCCTCCTGGCCCTTCGAAGCTTGGTGAATGGACATTGTGGGACCAATCACCCCTCCTTCATCGAGAGGACACCGCTTCATTCTAGCAATCACCGACTATTTCTCCAAATGGACAGAAGCAGTTCCTCTGGCAAAAGTGAAAAGCTCCAGGGTGATCAGCTTCATCAAGCACCACGTCATCTACCATTTCGGGGTACCCCGAAGGATCATCTACGATAATGGTTCTCAGTTCATCAGCCATGTTTTCAGCCAATTCTGTGACAAGAATTGCATTCAAAACGTGGCATCAACCGCCTACAATCCGGCAGCAAACGGATTGGCCGAGGTATTCAACAAAACTATCGTCAGGCTACTCAAAAAGGTCGTGTCATCTAACAAACATGACTGGGACGAAAAGCTCGGCGAATGCCTTTGGGCCTACCGCACAACGGTACGGACCCCGACAGGCAACACACCATTCTCCTTGGTCTACGAGAGCGAAGCGGTACTGCCTCTCGAGATCCAGATACCCTCACTTCACGTAGCAATCACAAACCAACTCACAGAAGAAGACAATCAACGTCGTCGTCTGCGGAAACTGGAGGCACTTGACGAAAAGCGTCTCCTAGCCCAACAACGCATCGAACTCTACCAAGCCCGTATATCACAGGCTTTCAATAAGAAGGTCAAGCAGAGGACTTTCTGTCACGCCCCGCTCCCGTAGGAGCGATCGTCCTCGCTAAGGCGTGATGCCGCACGAGCCTAGATTGCGCTCGTGCAAGGCAGTTCCATAACGGCCGATTACATCAGCGGCGACGGGGTCGTCGTACAGAAGTCCCAAGCAGAAACATTGAATACATTGCAGCGGAATTTAAAGAATATGAACACAAGTCATTCAAAATAAGCTCTTTTATTGATATTGAACACAAGATTACATTTGTGGGTGCAAGGCCAAATTACAAGTCTCTCGTGCTCACTTTTCTCTCGTTTATAAAGTCACTCTCTGCTCTCTCTCTTTATTACAATGCTTGAGTCAGCGGAAGCTTCGGAAGGCGATGTCCATACATTATGCCCTATATAAGTCTTCAGATCACACGGCCGCACGCTTCGACTCGCCAAGAAACTCCGTGCCTCGATGCATCCAAGCAAGCTCTGCGCCACGAGCTTCTCCCTGTGCCTGCACATGAAATACTGTGTGGGTGTCAGTACTACTGTACTAGTGGAGTGAGCTTCTCGCCCACCCATACATAACCGACACGTTTTATTTACTTTGTGCAGCTTAAACCCTTTCGATTATCTTTCTAGTCTTGCCTTAGGATGCATTTTAAACAAGACGTCTCGGTCTATACTTAGCGATGCAATGACAAGGTCGTACAACAATACCAACGTATATTTCGATCGAGGCAGAGCCTCATCGCCTAGGTACTTGACCAAACTTCAACTCGGGACGGCAGGGTCGTGCCATGTTCTATTCGCAACTTAGACATATTCAAGACAATGCTATGCTGAGGAACAACTCATGCGAACTCGGCCGTGCTAAGACCTTTACTTAGACTTTAGCGCCACTAGACTAATTCTCGTACCAACGATTCAAGTGCCAAGGATGGCAAATGGACGACTCGTGCAGGCCGTGCCTCTAGACTTTGCTTAGACTTGACCGTGCTTCAAGATGAGGCTGCGCCTCGAAAGTTATCAAGACTTATCATGCTGCCGCCTTGCGGCTTCTCCTGTTCGACTCATGAATCAACTTAGACAAGACTTGCCAAACCTAGCATCGATCTCATAGACATCCCAACGCCAATCTATCGTGCCAAGCACGGTGCCTATGTTGTAGCCCAGTCTTAGGCCCAGACCTTGTGTTACCGACTAGACCTGCATTCAAGCTCTAGACTCAATCTAAAGGCATATACGCGGTGTGCCGCTATTATCGACACATCTACATGAGTGGTCAATAGCAATTTCAAGCTATCTTGGACTGGCTCGTGGGATATCCACCTGTACCAACACGGGTAGCTAGCCCGGTGGGGTGGAACTCTCCCATGCGGTCATCCAGCATCCTACTTTGAGCCACACTCGCTTCTCCCGGGCCGAATGATCCCAGCACCCCGGTGATCACTCGAGAAGACTACACCTTATCGACAAGTTGCCCAATGACCATGCATACTCGATCAATCCAGTCTATCCAGTCCTTTCTTAACATGACCATGCATTCCTTCTTTCTATCAAGACTTATCGAGACTCCCAAGTATGAGGGACCGATCTCGTGTGCGGAACATTTTAAGACTTAGCGAGACTCCCAAGCCAGGGGACCGATCTCGTGTGCGGGAATATCAGGACGTAGCGAGACTCCCAAGTAGCGGGATCGATCTCGGCGACAACCAGTCGCGGGGACTTACTTTGTTCGTGGCAAGCTTTTCACTAAACCGACCGTAACTCGTGCCTTAGATAGGCCTGGTTCTATAGGCGACGCTAATGCTCAAGTCATAGACTTATACGACGAGCCTTGTTCTCAAGGGACTACGCGACTTGACAACCGCAGATAGAGCGGGACTGTGCTAGAATTGGCTTTGATAACCCAGCACAACACTTGTCTAACTTATTCAGGCGATGACTCGACGAGCGAGGGCTACGCCGAGCTCCACGTCGAGGGAACGTGCTAGACACGGGGTCGACTTGGACAACCAACTTTTCGGGTGCCTAGACTTAAGCCAACGAGCCGTGCGAGACGACTTAAGTTGCGGGACGTACGAAGGCAATGCCAAGCCTTGCGGGATGGGACCGTGCATGCTTTGTTAAGCATTCACGCGGGCGACGCCTATGACTTAGGCTAGTTTGAGTGTCGGGGCAACATGACGGGACCGTGCATGCTTTACCAAGCATTCACGCAGGCGACGCCTATGACTTAGGCTATTTTAAGTGTCGGGACAACTTAGCAACTTAGGCCAACTTCCTTCTCCCAAGCCACGGGAACAAAGGATCGAGTGTCATTTGAAAGCACGCTGAGCCGACTTCTATGTTGACCGTGGGACCATTTTCCATGTTCTAGGACATTCCGACCCGACGGGATTATTCCTTTAGCTATGTTGGTGCGTAGCTTTTAGATTAGCCTACCAGTGCAAGTTGAAAACATGTGCATTATTAAGTGAAGGCTAAGATGAGGCAAGTTCACCAAAACTACCCCACCTGAGCGAGGAGTCGCCTCGGACGAGCGAGCCTTCGAGCAGCCGTTGCAAGGCTAAGTTCCAACACCGTCGGCGTTTCGATTCCTCCGATTGACTTTGCGGGACGGGGCACTACAACATACACCACTCAGAACAAGTCTCGTCCTCGAGACTTTCCTGAAGGCAAGCATTCCTACCATTTCTATGGCCAAGACTTTATCAAGCCTAGACACGGGACTATAACAGTCGAGCAAGGTACGCCTACACGTTTCCTCAATTCCGAGCCACGCTCATACTACAATCAATCTTTCCTTTAACACGGTTCCAAGATCTCGGCACTCTCCCAATTTCAAGTCTTGCTTGAACTCATTGTATCACTTGGCTGGATCGTGCACGTATTCCAAGTGTCCCCAAAATACATGCATTCAGCTAAGCCGTATGATAGAGAATTTGTCATTCTCACTCGAGTCGCATCGTGCACATATCCAAGCGTCCCTGAAATATATGCATGTCAGTCGAGTCTCGTGAGCAGGGTTTCCTACGTTCGTGATTCATGCCTATCCATTCAAGCCAATCCTCAAGATCAATTCTTCGATTGATAACTCTTGTAACAGGGGCATTTCGCCTAATCGCTAGGCCAATATTTTCGAGGCTAAGTCAATGTCAGGATTGGAATCATAGTTTTCCAACAATAATGCCAACACTGACCCCAATCCTAGGGTCAAACCATAGTCGGTAGTACGGGGTTTTCTACCCAAGCTCGCGTTCACTCAGATTTTTAAACACCAAGCATGATCGCCTATTCGCATCAGTACATTTGTTGCGCATATTCGAATCCATTCAAATCACCGATTCTAACCAATTTATGTATTCGATCATGAGGTCGTCTAGCTTTGACAATACGTTGCGCCCCAATCTCACGTGAGTCCGATTATCCAAGGTGGTTCGTGAATCACCACGCAACGCTCCCGCGGAATAATCATTCTCATCGGGGCGTAACTCTTGTTTGAGTCTAGACTCATTCATTTTCGATACGAGGATTGGACCTATACAATCTTCAAATTCGATTCTTTAAGCACCCAAATTCAATCTCGAGTCACCTTCGCGTCAAACCACAAGTCGAAGCATACGAATTACCATGCCATGCAAGTTCAATCACTCCCGCTGTATGAATCACCATACCAGCGCTTACGCGGAGTGATCGTCTCAAGTCGGCGCGACGCGTGTGCGAGGCTAGGGTTGCGCTCGTATAAGACAAGAATGTCGAAGTTGTGGTTATCGACGAAGCAAATCCAAACGTTTCACTTTCATCCAAGCCAAGATTTTAATTTGATAGTCTGTCCGTCATTCATTCAACCAGAAAATCCTCGAGCCAAGTTTTTATCCTTTCTTTGACATGTTTCGATATCCCGAGTATAGCACCCGTCGGAGCAATAACATTTGTACGATCGTTATTAGCCGAGTCAGAGTATCTCCGAGTTATCGCATATCGATCTTTGATACGCCTCAATACGATCGACGATATACGTAACCTGACGATCTTCCTTTGCAACCAATTTTGAGTCGTGCGACTGATGCTATTGTTCGAACCGGATATTCTACAATCTCCTCGATATTCAAGATCAAGTTCGGTCGCTATACCTCAAAGCTCGTTTGAAGTTCGTTGTTCGAAACTCAAGTCACCTTTCATTTGCATCAATCTGATATCGTATGCGCGATCCTCTAAGTTTCCTCGATCAAGACCATTCATTTTCATTCATCGTTCTGAATCATTTCGATATCGTTTTCTAACTCGTGTTGCCTATTCGCAAGTCGTCCAAACGAGATGCTCGTTTGGGACATTCGAAGTCACGACCAACTAAGCGTAACGCATTCTAAGACTTTGCGCGATCGCATCGCCTCGTCGACATACTCGCCGTTACTCGTAATCCTCAATATTTGCTCAAATGATTTCCAAGAAAATCCATACACCACTCGGATTCGAGCCATCCGATCTAGCCTACAATCATGTTCACGTCATACGCTAAGACATCCTTCGGATTCGTTTGACGAATCCCTATCGTAATTGCTCACGTCGCATCGACGTACTAAGTTGTTCGTACTATTTCCTCGAAATCCAAGTCAATCCTCCGTGTATGCCTAAGCATTTGTTCGATAGCGTTCCTATCGATACACATTGTAAGTGCATCTCCGTTCCCGACCAGACGATACTTAATATCGCTCGTAACTCGTTTGCACCAAAAGGTCGAGGTGCGCGATACGTGACGCAACTTAGCCAAAAGGCCATGCACATGGCTATCCCGTGCGGACTACATTCGAGTTTGCACGCTCAATTGCTAAGGTCGATGAGGGACTAGTTAGGCACGCATGAGACATGTTAACTTAGCATATGTTCTCTATCGGGTCAAGTTTAACATCATTTGGCACAAAGGCCTGCCGATACATTCGACGATAGTCTACCGATGCATTTTGGTTGAACGCTTGTACGAGCTTTTGAAAGTATTTAGACTTATTGTATGGACATGCCGAGGGACAATCGAGAGAGAGCGCACAATTCCTTTTTCCAACGACGAGCTTTCAAAACTGAGAAATTTAACGTGAAGTCCAAGGACGTAAAGCCGTGCTCTGATACCATTATGTCACGCCCCGCTCCCATAGGAGCGATCGTCCTCTCTAAGGAATGATGCCGCACGAGCCTAGATTGCGCTAGTGCAAGGCAGTTCCATAACGGCCGATTACATCGGCGGCGACCGGGTCGTCGCACAGAAGTCCCAAGCAGAAACATTGAATACATTACAGCGGAATTTAAAGAATATAAACACAAGTCATTCAAAATAAGCTCTTTTAATGATATTGAACACCAGATTACATTTGTGGGCGCAAGCTAAATTACAAGTCTCTCGTGCTCACTTTTTTCTCGTTTACAAAGTCACTCTCTGCTCTCTCTCTTGATTACAATGCTTGAGTCAGCGGTAGCTTCGGAAGGCGATGTCCATACATTATGCCCTGTATAAGTCTTCAGATCATACGGCCGCACGCTTCGACTCGCCAAGGAACTCCGTGCCTCGACGTATCCAAGCGAGCTCCGCGCCACGAGCTTCTACCTGTGCCTGCACATAAAACACTGTGTGGGTGTCAGTACCACTGTATTGGTGGAGTGAGCTTCTCGCCCACCCATACATAACCGACACATTTTATTTACTTTGTGCAGCTTAAACCCTTTCGATTGTCTTTCTAGTCTTGCCTTAGGATGCATTTTAAACAAGACGTCTTGGTCTATACTTAGCGATGCAACGACAAGGTCGTGCAACAATACCAACGTGTATTTCAATCGAGGCAGAGCCTCATCGCCTAGGTACTTGACCAAACTTCAACTCGGGACGGCAGGGTCGTGCCATGTTCTATTCGCAACTTAGACATATTCAAGACAATGCTATGCCGAGGAGCAACTCACGCGAACTCGGCCGTGCCAAGACCTTTACTTAGACTTTAGCGCCACTAGACTAATTCTTGTGCCAACGATTCAAGTGCCAAGGACAGCAAATGGACGACTCGTGCAGGCCGTGCCTCTAAACTTTGCTTAGACTTGACCGTGCTTCAAGATGAGGCCGCACCTCGCAAGTTATCAAGACTTATCATGCTGCCGCCTTGCGGCTTCTCCTGTTCTACTCATGAATCAACTTAGACAAGACTTGCCAAACCTAGCATCGATCTCATAGATATCCCAATGCCAATCTATCGTGCCAAGCACGGTGCCTATGCTGTAGCCCAGTCTTAGGCCCAGACCTTGTGTTACCGACTAGACCTGCATTCAAGCTCTAGACTCAATCCAAAGGCATACACGCGGTGTGCCGCTATTACCGACACATCTACATGAGTGGTCACTAGCAATTTCAAGCTATCTTGGACTGGCTCGTGGGATATCCACCTGTACCAACACGGGTAGCTAGCCCGGTGGGGTGGAACTCTCCCATGCGGTCATCCAGCATCCTACTTTGAGTCACACTCGCTTCTTCCGGGCCGAATGATCCCAGCGCCCCGGTGATCACTCGAGAAGACTACACCTTGTCGACAAGTTGCCCAATGACCATACATACTCGATCTATCCAGTCTATCCAGTCCTTTCTTAACATGACCATACATTCCTTCTTTCTATCAAGACTTATCGAGACTCCCAAGTATGAGGGACCGATCTCGTGTGCGGAACATTTTAAGACTTAGCGAGACTCCCAAGCCAGGAGACCGATCTCGTGTGCGGGAATATCAGGACGTAGCGAGACTCCCAAGTAGCGGGATCGATCTCGGCGACAACCAGTCGCGGGTACTTACTTTGTTCGTGGCAAGCTTTTCACTAAACCGACCGTAACTCGTGCCTTAGACAGGCCTAGTTTTATAGGCGACGCTAACGCTCAAGTCATAGACTTATACGACGAGCCTTGTTCTCAAGGGACTACGCGACTTGACAACCGCAGATAGAGCGGGACAGTGCTAGAATTGGCTTTGATAGCACAGCACAACACTTGTCTAACTTATTCAGGCGATGACTCGACGAGCGAGGGCTATGCTGAGCTCCGCATCGAGGGAACGTGCTAGGCACGGGGTCGACTTGGACAACCAACTTTTTGGGTGCCTAGACTTAAGCAAACGAGCCGTGCGAAACGACTTAACTTGCGGGACGTGCGAAGGCTATGCCAAGCCTTGCGGGACGGGACCGTGCATGCTTTTTTAAGCATTCATGCGGGCGACGCCTATGACTTAGGCTAGTTTGAGTGTCGGGGCAACATGACGGGACCGTGCATGCTTTACCAAGCATTCACGCAGGCGACGCCTATGACTTAGGCTATTTCAAGTGTCGGGGCAACTTAGCAACTTAGGCCAACTTCCTTCTCCCAAGCCACGGTAACGAAGGATCGAGTGTCATTTGAAAGCACGCTGAGCCGACTTCTATGTTGACCGTGGGACCATTTTCCATGTTCTAGGACATTCCGACCCGACGGGATTATTTCCTTAGCTATGTTGGTGCGTAGCTTTTAGATTAGCCTACCAGTGCAAGTTGAAAACATGTGCATTATTAAGTGAAGGCTAAGATGAGGCAAGTTCACCGAAACTACCCCACCTTAGCGAGGAGTCGCCTCGGACGAGCGAGCCTTCGAGCAGCCGTTGCAAGGCTAAGTTCCAACGCCGTCGGCATTTCGATTCCTCCGATTGACTTTGCGGTACGGGGCACTACACTTTCCAAGTTGGCGACCTGGTTCTGGCAGTCAGGAAGCCGATGGTGTTGACTCACAAAACACCAAGAAAGTTTGAGCCCAAATGGGAAGGACCTTTCATCATCGAGACGGTATACTCAAACGGTGCTTACCGTCTCGCCAAACCCAATGGGGACTTGTTCATGATGCCCATCAACGGCAAGTTCATAAAGAAGTACTACTCTTGACATCCTTCAGACATGTGCTTCCACCAGGGGATCTGTGGACCAAATCATCAGGGCTCACTGACAATTCCTTTCCACAAAATTATACGCTTCCGGAACCCAGTTGTTCCGTAGCATCCTCCAGTAGAAGGACAACCACGTCCACATCACCTCTGAGTTGTCCCCCTACACCCTACAAGGCAGAATCTTACACCCCGTAAGACGACGCTATCCTTCATGTTTACCACGTCCACATTACCTCTGAGTAAATATCCCGTACAGACAACCCCCGCGTTGCCGTACATCGATCGCAGAACTTCCACGTCTATATTACCTCTGAGTAGTTCCGTGCATCTCCCAGAGTCATTCCTACCACGTTCATAACACCTCTGAGTAGGAAGATTCTATTATTTGAACCCCATATTTGCCACGTCCACATTACCTCTGAGTTACATTGGGTCCTTCAAACTTATTATCTGTATCTGAAACCAAGGTACGGAAAAGATAATAGGTCCACACAAATCGTCAAAGTTCATGACAAGCAAAAATGAACGCATCGCAGGAAATGGTGTACTTCTTTATTATTTCTAAAAAAAGGAAGAGTAAAGGATTACACTATCCCCAGCAAGAGTTGCAAAAATACGAAAAGCAGAGACTACAAGCCCTAAATATCCCCAGGATTAGCGAAAAGCTCTGCAATTCGGCGTTTCAAGTCTGCCGCCCGAGTCTCCACAGTCGCCAAGACTCGACGTTCAGCTTCTTGACGCATCGCTTCGACAGCCTCAGCAGAAGTTTCATTCTCGTGCTTCTCATCAAGCTGCTGTCTCTGCTGAGCCAGGGTAAGAGCTCGGAGAGTGAAAGTTGCTTCCTCTTTCTTGAATGCTACGTGTTCAGCCTGGACACGTTCAACGTCCAATAGGAGTCGGGCCCGCTGATCCTCAAGGCGGCGCATCTGTGCATCAATCTCCGCGATATTTGTGTCCAATGCAGCTCGCGTCTCCACTGTCTCCCATGTAGACTGAGATAACCGCTCCACTGCAGCTTTAGTCTCAGACACTTCACGTTCCCAGACACTCACAGTGGCCTGGTAGGAAGACACAGTCTCGACGAGCAACTTCTCCTTCTCCGCATCTATCAGGACGGAGAGGTCATTCCGCTGGATGCGCCCTAATTCAGAAAGCCGCTGGTCCAACTCAGCCACCATGGCTTCCAGAATGTCGGCCATAGGCTCGTGGCCCGGGTGAACACGGATCAAGTTGATATGAGGCAATGCCAGAGTTCTTGCCATCGCAAATCTCCCCTTGGCGTCTGTCACCGCCGATACCCCCCTCTGCAGCATTTTGTATACTGTCTCAACGATGAATCTCACATATTCATCTGCGTCCGCCAGCACCTGTGGTGTCATGATAGGAGTTGGAGGAGCTACCCCAGTTGGCGGACCGCAAGAAGACCCGTCAACCTCAATCTGTGAGGCTTGAACCTCGGCATCAATAGGCTCTTCATCAACAGAGGTTGGACTACTGGCCCGAGGAGCCAAGGGAGCAGAAGGAGCCAGTACAGGTGTCGAGATAGTACCCTAAGTGGAAGGAGCAACAGAGGGTTCCATCACACCCTTACCCTTCCCGAACTTGGAAGTACCACCGATGTCAGCGACCACCTCTCCAATCCCTAATGCACTATCAACAGCCGATACCTCCCCTGGTAGAATGGACAGATCAACACTTGTCTCCTGACCCACCCCAGGAGTCAGGACCGTCAGACGAGTCTCTTCATCAAATCCCTCTACAGGGATAGGATCTGTCACTATATCCTGATTGGTAGCCACCTCAGCTTCCGCCGCTGAGTCTGGGATAGGGCTTGGCAATGATGCAGCCGACCTCCCTTCATCATAACAAGGAGGGGAATCAACCCTCTCCTCCGTTTCAATCACATCTGTTGCCCCCCAACAGGCTCTTGCAACTCTGGAGCAACGTCATCCGAAGACGACGAACTCCACCCCACATCATCACCAGGAAGCCTCGTGTCTGCTGGACCCTCGGCATCCAAGGCCCCAGCCGCGGCCTTTATCATCTCGGAAGTTGCTGCATCCTCAGTTTCCCTTCTGACATAATCCGGGGACGCTGGAATCTCCACGACAAAAATATCCTCCGGATTCTCCTTCATATGAGACATCATAGTCGGCGTGATGCGCACTTCAGACGAACCCGCCATCTCCTTTGGCCTGCTCCCACCAGATTTTGGAGTACGAGGCTTTTTGTCACGACCCGCACCCATTTTTCGGATACGAGACGTGTCCAAGCCAGCCTACGCCGCAGAGTCGGCGGTAGAACGCTGTCAAGCCCACAAGAAATAAATGCTCAAAATTGCAAAATATAATATTTGCTGCTCATTCACAATTCTAAATTATTACAACAGTTACAACATTTATAATTAAAGAGAAAATACAAAGTTTTACAATTAATGAAATTGATACAATTGCTTTCTATTTCTAGGTTGTCTTCATCATACCCAAGTCTTCCCCAGTGCTAAGAGTGATAGCGGCTAAACCTGAAAAATGTTGGTTTCCAGTCAAGAATGGAACAAGTACACAAACCGACGACAATGCAAAAACACAATAGAATTAACAAGACATGAAAATAGCATATGGAATATGAAAGCTAGTAAAAAAACTAATAACGTGGCACGGTAGAGAAGTAAACAAGGAAAAACTAATAAAAGACATCTATCTAGGTGGTGTGAAATATCTGTTTCAATATGTGGACGGCTAGGGGGTAAATAAGGCACACTGCACGTGTCGTGCGCAGCGGCTAGCATTCAAGATTAGACATATTTGGATAGTTCTGGGTAGTCCATATGTGTACTAAGATATTTCTCCTCCCGACTACTCCGTCTGATGAGCGTGTCAACAAGCAGCAAGATATATGTATAGACATGAAATAAAAAGACTACTATGAATCAAAAAGCAATCAGAAAGTGCACTTGCCTGAGGTCCTTAGCTGGAGAAACCAAAATACCATACCACTCAATGAGCCACAATCAGTCAACACATGTAGAAGTCTCCGGATGCTGAAATAAATAGTACCAATATTCTCAGAATAGTCAAATTAGCTAGGGTTTCCTGTCCTTAAGTCCAATTCTGGACACAGGGGTAAAACGGTAATTTCGGGCAAAAACGATGTACGTCGTTGGACCCGTTTTGCACCGAAAAGCGTGCCAGAGTCAACGGTCTCTAAAGTCGTCAAACTACATGTCTACGGATCCAGTTTTTCGATACGAACCCAATCTTATATCCAAAGTTGGATTCCGGCGGGCCGTGTACAAAATCGCCCGTTGAGTGGGACCGTGGGGTCTGCAAAACGATAATTTTATCAACGGTCTCAGAATCGGACCAAACTTGGCATACATGACCAAAAAAATGATACAGTTTTGTTGGTGTAAATTTTGTCTCGATCCGATGAGCGTGCACAAAGTAATTGGAGAATTTGCAAAGTGCACGATACGGTGAATTTCGACGGATACGCATCAAATTCGTCGTGCACACGCGACCAATTTGAATTCCGCCAAAGCCCACATGACCACGAAGCCGATACGCAGCTTTCAATGCTTTCGGTTCACGACCACGTTGCCCGGAATGGCGGGACGGACGTGGTATCGGACAATTTTCAATATTTCTTCTATTTTGAAAACAGGTTTTTGGTCATTTTTAGACGTCGATTTTTCGACGCTCAGTCAATCACTTTGACTTCTGTGAAGTGGGTTGCAGAGCCGTATAGGTTCTTTAGGACTATTTTTAAATAATTTCCTAAAACTGTGGATAGACTGACGGGAATTTGCCTTCCAAAATGGTGTTAAAACCCAAACAACTGTTCTATTTTTGACAGATTTACGCCAGTTTTGGCGTCGATTTCCTGGTTGATCTACCGTGCTTATATACAAAGTAATTGAAAGGACGTGAAGACATACATGTTTACTTCATACCTGAGGAGGAAGATCGCGAAACGATCAATCGATCGTTTCAAAATTGCGCTGCGAAGTGGCTTGCTCGACCCTTGCTACAGCTGCTGCGTTCTCATCTTTACATGCACGCGTGCGGATTTGGCCGTAGTTGGCCGGCCTGTGGCCGTGCACGGTGGCACAACGGGTGGGGGAGGGTAGCCCAGCCAGTGGGGTAGCGTGGCGCTGCTCGAAGAGATTAGGGTTTGCCTCTTTTGCTCTCCCGATCTCTCGTTATATATGTGCGCGGCTTGGTGTGTTACTGCTATTGTATGGGTCGGGTTGGGGAAGTGAAATTATTAGGCTGACTGAGGGGAGAAGCTATGGGGGTTGGGTTCACTTGCTGCTTGGGCTTGAGCTGTGAGCTCGAAAAGCCTGGGGGCTTGGGGTTCAGCCAAGAGCTGAGTAGCTGGGCTCGGGATGGGCCTGGCTTGGCTTGTTACTGCTTCTCATTCTACTTATCCTTTCCTTTTCTTTTTCTATTTATTATTATCACTCTATATGAATATATATGTGAACAATACACACACACGTATATATATTTATATATATGCCTACGTACATACGTATTTTATATACAAACATACACATATATATATATAGTTAGAATTTATATATAATACTACACCTATTTCTTTATTTTATTTAGCACTGCTTCGTATATATATATATATATATATATATTTATTTGACATAAATAATATAATCAACAATAAATTAATATTAAATAATAATAACCTCAACAAAATGATAATAATAATAATAAAATCCAATACATCCATAATAGTGTATATATTCCATCATGGTCAAAGTCATCCACCGTAATAATTAACTAATTAATTATTTACAAAATTCTAAAATCTTATTTAAATCAAATAAATAAATCTAAAAATATTTCCAAAATTTTCGGGAAGGGGAGATACAAATCTACCCACCTTAAAATAATTTCGTCCTCGAAATTTCCAATTCATTACTATTCCTTAAATTCAAGATCCTTAATCTCCTCAAATTTAATTCCTCAAAAATAGTTTACAACCTTCCCCTAGCAATTTTGTAACTACGAAATCTCGAGGACTTCTACCCACCTTTGGTCACACTACTCCTCACACTAAAATCTTAAAATCTTCTAACTGGTGCTAACAATCCTACCAACAAATATCTAGGCGTATGTTATCTAGAATCCTCTCCCATCTATCACACAACCCAAAAATCAACAAGCACGAATTTATACGAGTAGCTAAGAATATTGATAAACTCTAATAAGCATGACTATTCGTCGCTCCGAAGTAGAAAGGAGAGGAAGATAAGACAGAATAATCGGAAGCAACTGTGAAGTTTCAAGAGCAGTGGAGAGTATCCAATGTTACAGATGGAAAGGGAGTATATGAACCACTGCCTTATTTGCTAGATTGGGCTACTCTAGTTCAGTCACCTACTATGTCGAAGAGCCCTTCGTTACATAGAGTAGCATGCAATCCGTGCAATACAGAAGTCTCGTTCTCGAAATTCTAATTCAAACAAGGTTCCATAATGGAACGAAATTTGAAAAATCAAGATTGTGACCTTAATGGGTTCTCTATTTGGGCATCAGTCGTTGGTTGGATGAACCTTGGATTTCAATCTATATTGACTGAACAAGATCCTAATGATGAAACTCTTCCTACTAGATTAGGGTATCCTAGAATAGGTCTCTATCCAAGGACTGAGCTAGTTGCTAGTCGGGTTGGTTAGTTAGGTCCCTAAAGCCCAAAATGCGCTCTCGGTGACTTTTGTGTTTAAGTAGCACATGAGGCCTCAATTGGGGGGTACCTTAGTGGCAGGTGTGTAGTGGGCTTCGAGTTGATCACAACCATATATTGGGTCGAGAGAATCGAGTCAAGGTTGAGGCTCTAGTGGAAGTTGGGAAGTATATCGGTACTATGGTAAGGGTTTTAGCTATTGCTTTTGTCCTGAAAGTCGTACCATAAAAATAGAGTATCAGGGGACGGGTTTGAGTGGGACATGATATACCTAGATGAAGGTGGACTCGTCTAGATCTTGTATATAAAATTTGTGGGGAGGTAACAGCTAATCTCGTGCTCCGAATATTAATGACACGGTCGGGGTCACAAAATGATCTAAATGAAAAGTGGGAGTCCAGGGGCACTAACTATCAGCCTAATGGGAAATTATCCTAATCAATCGGTAGTCTTCGTACATCCTAAATTTTTTAGAAAGCTTACAGTCTACCCACCTTAGAGGCTAGGATATGGTGGCAAGGTTCCTGTCACAGGACTGGCCGATGGTAGCTACACTTGCATATACAACTATCATAGACATGGGGATACTCTGTATCTATCTATAAATTATGAGCTTTCGTCTTTCCAATCAATGAAAGACAAAATCAATGAAGGGTTCAAGGGAGATGTCACTGAACACAATTACGCGATTCAAAGGCGAATGTATAATTCAAGAGGAATTGTCAAGGCAGTCATGGATGAGATCCTAGAGACAGTTACATCTCAATCTACATAGGGTAATTAGATAAAGAGCGAACCAATGCATCATGGTTGATCAGACCGTAATATAATAATTCTGATTAGACAATATGTTAACGGGCGTCCCCAATAAACATATGTCTTGAATCAAGCTCGATAAAAGAGTAAGCTTGCAAAACTAGGCTGTAATAGCAGCATTGGTCAAGATAGTCAAAATGTAAGTAGGCGAGATTTTTTTGGAAGAAAAATAAGAAGTTCGAGTTTTGAGAGGGTCAAATCCTTACGTGGTGTTCTTGCTTATACAGTCAACCTATTATCTTCTATCTATAAGGCCTTGGTCGACTAATGGGTTATGGAATTCTAATTCCTATAGTCGGGATAAACCTGTTATTGTCAGTCAATTACCTTGTTAATAGGTCACAAGGGCCACGGGTTGGGAGACATGCTACTCGACTTACAGAACTTACACTAGTATTGGTCTTGGATCTTAGGGTCATACAGGGCAGTCTCTATTCTCTATAATATCCTAAACTTGTAATCACATCTGAAATCGTTTCACCAAGAATTACGCCTTGCCCGTATACTCTGGCTACGGCAAACCCTTGGTTTCGTGATTCAAATGTGACAGGCTATCAGACACTCTACCTATATTGACACAATGGTATCTAAGATTTAAAGAAGCCAACGAGAACATAGTTTCTGCAAGGTTCCATAGACTATGATTCTTCGAATCGATTTCAATTCTATGGGCTGTGCCTCGTCAGTGCGTTGCTGGCTGCAGTGAACCCACATCTCCACTCTCAGCTAATTGATGAGAGTGCGCTGCTGTCTAAACATTATGGGTTAGCTAATATTTCTCTAACTATAACCGTAGCAATTTATAAGCTTCTAGAGATTCAAACAAGTTGACTAAAAATAAAGCGTAGGTATTCGTCCTGTCAGTCACAATACTTAAAATAAAAGATTTATCAAGGAGGAAATAACTAAAGATGAAAGGAATACAAACATTCTAATATCTTTTTCATATGCATTTCAATGGTTGAGGGAAATCTCGAATCAGTCTGCCACGAGATTTTATACAAATAAAAGAATCAGTAACTATAAATCAATTCCTTACATCAAAATAGAATTTAAAATAGGCAATTCTAATTTATGTTATGATGTTATATCTAATAGAGCAAAAGATAATTGAACAGATTATCAAGGTGAAGGCCTAACTAACCAAGCGATTAGTGGATCCACATGGGATCATAATGTCATATCAAAAGTAATAGTGTACCTATAGGGATCTAGCAAGCAATCTAAATTTAATGGTTCTAAATTGCATGGCCTATTTAACTACCCAATCGGTGAATTTAAACAAGGGACTCCTAGTCCTAGTTATTCTCCTAAATTATTTTAACCCTAGTTGTGAATGAGCATTTCTTAGGCGCAGGCTCGCAATAGTACGACTAACGTACCATCACGAGTTCGTAATCTTTTACGAAAACTGACCTGCATGGGCCACCACAAAAACTTGTCACGACCCGCACCCGCTTTTCGGATACGAGACGTGTCCAAGCCAGCCTACGTCGCAGAGTTGGCGGTAGAACGCTGTCAAGCCCGCAAGAAATAAATGCTCAAAATCGCAAAATATAATATTTGCTGCTCATTCACAATTCTAAATTATTACAACAGTTACAACATTTATAATTAAAGGGAAAATACAAAGTTTTATAATTAATGAAATTGATACAATTGCTTTCTATTTCTAGGTTGTCTTCATCATACCCAAGTCTTCCCCAGTGCTAAGAGTGATAGCGGCTAAACCTGAAAAATGTTAGTTTCCAGTCAGGAATGGAACAAGTACACAAACCGACGACAATGCGAAAATATAATAGAATTAACAAGACATGAAAATAGCATATGGAATATGAAAGCTAGTAAGAAAACTGATGACATGGCACGGTAGAGAAGTAAACAAGGAAAAACTAATAAAAGATATCTATCTATGTGGTGTGAAATATCCGTTTCAATATGTGGACGGCTAGGGGGTAAATAAGGCACACTGCACGTGTTGTGCGCAGCGGCTAGAATTCAAGATTAGACATATTGGAATAGTTCTAGGTAGTCCACATGTGTACTAAGATATTTTCTCTCCCGACTACTCCGTGTGATGAGCGTGTCAACAAGCAGCAAGATATATGTATAGACATGAAATAAAAAGACTACTATGAATCGAAAAGCAATCAGAAAGTGCACTTGCCTGAGGTCCTTAGCTGGAGAAACCAAAATACCATACCACTCAATGAGCCACAATCAGTCAACACATATAGAAGTCTCTGGATGCTGAAATAAATAGTACCAACGTTCTCAGAATAGTCAAATTAGCTAGGGTTTCCTGTCCTTAAGTCCAATTCTGGACACAGGGGCAAAATGGTAATTTCGGGCAAAAACGATGTCCGCCGTTGGACCCGTTTTGCACCGAAAAGCGTGCCAGAGTCAACGGTCTTTAAAGTCGTCAAACTACATGTCTACGGATCCAGTTTTCCGATATGAACCCAACCGTATGTCCAAAGTTGGATTCCTGCGGGCCGTGCACAAAATCGTCCGTTGAGTGGTGTTTGCCATTGATTGTAAAAGAACAGAACAATTATCGGAGGACTGAACTTAGACTCACAATACAAACTCGTTCGTACAAAGAAAGCCTTGGGACAAAAACCTAGGTACAGCAGACTAAGTACGATTGTTTATTTTTGATTCTGGGGGTGACGATAGAGGCTCGGGAAAGCGACGACCGCTCTGCCTTACTCCTTGGACGATCGGTATGCAGCCTTGGCTCGGGGAAGATCTGCTCGGCGTTGACGAAGAAAGGCTCTTCTTGCTCTCCTCGGATTGCTCTCCTGGCTTCTCTCTCTCTGTGATTATCAAGAAGAAAGGGGGAGCTCTTTCTGTGTAGATCTCTCTCCTCTTATTTTTTTTATTCTTTTGTTGCCGACCTCTCCTCTTTTTTTTTTTTTTTAAGGGAATGATGCTGGCTATTTATAAGAGTGGGGGCATCATTAGGGTTTAGATGATTACCCATTCTCAAAGTGGCGGCGGCCTGATGGTTAACCAATCTGGACCATTAGTCTTGAACATGAAAGATCTGGGCCGTTAATATGGATTATGCCAAATCCCATCAACAATTAATGTTGATTGCAATAAATCTTCGTCATGATGATTTGCTGACATCTGCAAATCTTAATGAATAAATTTAATTCATTCTTCTGCCACGTGTCCCAGATTATTGGAATTTCGCCCAAGATTTGATTGACTTTAGGACACGTGTCCAGTCGTCAACGTTGAGCCGCATGAGGAGTGTCGATGTTTGGGCCGCATGAAGGTCGTCATGACCGAGCTGCATGAAAGATTTCATGACCGAGCCGCATGAATAGTCTCTATACTCGAACCGCATGAAGGTTGTCATGACCGAGCCGCATGGATATGTTCATGACTGAGCCGCATGGGAGTCTTCATGGCCGAGCCGCATGAGAGTCTTCATGGTCGAGCCGCATGGATCTCTTTATAGCCGAGCCGCATGGGGGACCTTCATGGTTGAAACGCATAGGTTTCTCTGCATTGGCCGCATGAACTCGTTTATTCTTGGCCGCATAAGCTCGCCTCAAAACTTTGGTAGACAGCGCCACTTTAAAGATTTTCCTTATTCCCGAAGTACTGCTTTTCGTGTCAGTCATTATGACAACTTTATGTCAGGTCTGTCACTTGTCAGGTCTGTCAGCCGTCAGAGCATTAAATGCGTCCACACGTTGGGTACAGCTGTTTTTGAAGACCACGTGGCCTCTCTCTCTGGGCCGCATGGAGTTTACTCGAGCTACCTATGTGCGTTGAGCCGCATGTCCATGTTGGTGACTTTTGAGCCGTATGATACTCTTGAGCCGCATGAAGCTCGTCTGATTTTGAGCCGCATGAAGCTTCCTGGGTTCTGTGCCGCATGAAGAATGTCTCATGACCGAGCCGCATGAAGGACGTCTCATGACCGAGCCGCATGAGGAATGTCTCATGACCGAGCCGCATGAGGAATGTCTCATGAGTCGCATGAGGAATGTCTCGATCTGCCCGTGCACTCGCTTTGTGGGCCCGGGTATCCCGAACACACGAGTGCGTAGGTATCATGTTTGCTCCCTAATGTGGGGGCTAATAGAAACACTTGCCCTCGATCTTTGTTGGGAGACACTTGAAAACCACTCTATCCGTTTGCCGCCGGGGGCTGGACACAGGCGGCTCTGTACAACTTTCCATCAGAGGCCCGCTTAGCGGGACGCTCTTGATGGTCAGAGGTTGGGACAGCTGACTGAGCCCGATGAGCCCGCGCTGCCCTAGACTTCTTCTACTTAGCACCCGAAGGTGCGTAATAGGAAGAGTCCGAGTTTGGAAGGAGAGAAGAGAAGTTGGTGCCCTTTTCAAAGGAGGTAAGGGGGCTCTATTTATAGAATGGAGTAAGCCCTTTCTTCTTCTCCTTTCCGATGTGGGACTAAAAGCAATATTTTCCATGCTTCTACAGGACCCCCTTCAAAGTTTCCAAATTGCAAATTTGGAACACTTTGAATAAGAAGCATGAAAAGTAGATTTGTTTAGGTGTGGCAATCCAATCAGAGGTAGCATGGACGTGATAGGTTTGGGTACTTCTGCTGGGAATTTTATGTGGACTTATCATCCTTGGCGTACCTTGGTTTTAGGTACGGATAATAAGTTGAGAGAGGGAACCATCATATTTACTCAGAGGTGGTATGGATGTGGTAAATATAAGGTTGATGGTAGAGCTTTCCTACTCAGAGGTGATATGGACATGGTAGGAGCGAACTCGAATGAGGATACATAGAACAACTCAGAGGTGCTATCAACATGGAAGTTCTATGCATTGGGTGAAAGAATGCTATAGAACAGCTGGGCTCCGAAAGCATGTGATGATGAGGAAAGATGTGGATGTACTAAGGGACCTAGTACGGCATTTGTGGTCAGCAGAGGACATTTGTGGGCCTATTATCCTTGGCATACCTTGGTTTTAGGTACAGATAATAAGTTAGATAGGGATACCTAGGACAACTCCACGGTAAGGCGGATATGGAGGTTCTTGGTATCGGGCGAAAGAATACCATGGAGCAGTGAACAGTTTTCTGTTTTCTTTCACTGTTTTTCTTTTCTTTTTGTCAAGGGATGTGATCCCAGATGATGTAGTACTTTGAATTTTGAATAAATGAGCATGTTTCAACTCATCTTCTCTTTCTTGTACTTGTGGTATTTGTGGAATTGGACCTGCTGGGGAATTATTTGTGGACCTGTTACCCTGGGCGTACCTTGGTTTTAGGTACGGATAACAAGTTTGGTCAGGATATCTGGAACAGCCATGGCAAAGTGGTCATGGATGCTCTCGATATTGGGAAAAAGAATGCCATAGAGCAGCTGGACTCTCGGGGCATGGTGAGATGGTGGATTTATGCTAAGAAGCTTAGCAAGGGATATTTGTGGACCTATTATCCTTGGCGTACCCTGGTTCAGGATACGGATAATAGGATGAAAGGAAACCAACATATTTGCTCAGAGGTTATGAGGACATAGCAAGCATGAGGGTTTTACCGTAGAATCTTCCTGCTCAGAGATAATGAGGACATGGCAGGGGAGACTTCACGAAAGATATTCGTGGTCAACAGAGGACGTTTGTGGTCAACAGAGGACATTTGTGGTCAACAGAGGACATTTGTGGGCCTATTATCCTTGGCGTACCCTGGCTTAGGATACAGATAATAGGATGAAAAGGAACCAACATACTTACTCAGAGGTAATGAGGACATGGCAAGCATGAGGGTTTTTGTTTCACCGCGGAATCTTCCTACTCAGAGGTAATGAGGACATGGTAGGAGAAAACTCAACGGAGGATATTTGTGGACCTATTATCTTTGGCGTACTCCGGTTGTGGGTACAAATAATAGGTTGAAAGAGAATCGACATACTTACTCAGAGGTAATGAGGACATGGCAAGTATGAAGTTTTCTTCGACGGAGCCTTCCCACTTAGAGGTAATGAGGACATGGCAGGAGTGGGCTCAATGAAGAGGGGTACATAGAACGACTCAGAGGTAATGAGGACATGGAAGTTCTATGTAAAGGGGTGATTTGTTTTTGGCGGAAATGGAACGACTCAGAGGTAATGAGGATATGGCCGTTTTGGAAATTTGTGGATCTGTTACCCTTTTTGTGCACTGGGAGTGCGGGTAGTGGATCATGAGGGAGGATCCCTTCCAGGAAAAAAGTTCAGAGGTATGTTTATACATAACGTTCTCCCTAAAAGAGTGACCGGGATATAAGTTCAGGGGTACCAGCGGGTACATAACTCGACAATCCATAAATTTTGTGATCAAAGTGTAACTTCAGAGGTACCAACGGGTACATGACTTGGTAGTTTGGGATTTTTGTGGAAGGAGGAGGTGAGTTCAGCGGTACGAGAGGGTATATGACTCGAAAATCTGGAATATTGTGGATATGAGTTCAGCGGTACCAGCAGGTACATGACTCGGTGATCTGGAGAGAATGTGGATGTGAGTTCAGTGGTACCAGCAGGTACATGACCAGATAATCTGGAGTGGATGTGAGTTCAGCGGTACCGGAGGGTACATAACTCACCTATCTAGGAAATTTGGAGGCGGAATATGAGTTCAGCGGTACCGGGAGGGTACATAACTCACCAATCTGGGAAATTTGGAGGCGGAATATGAGTTCAGTGGCACCGGGGGGTACATAACTCAATCATCGGGGACCCTTTTTTTTGGATGTCGTTTCGGACGTAATACTTCTTCAGGAAGTTGCCGTTGATGGGCAACATGAGCAAGTCTCAGTGTGAGCAGCCACATACTTGGCCAGCTCTAACTCTTCTTCAGCCACCGCCTGTGTAAATGCAGACTGAGAGGATGATTTGGGCAACTTGATCATCAGGGGTTCAGTTGATGGAGTAGATCGTGGAGTTGTTGGCAGACTAGCGACCCCCAGTTTGGCACTTAACGTGGAGCGAGGAGTGGCTGGTTCACTAGAAGTGTCAGACCTTGCATCGGGGTGACGACCCTTCTTGGGAAGGCGTATCGTCAGTGGCCGATCGGAGGGATTGAGCTTCTCTGTTTGGGGTTGACCGACTCTCGGCAATCTGATTGTCAGTGGCCCTATTGTGGGTCTCGGCACTTGGTCCGACCTTGGCAGCCGGATTATCCTTTGCTCTTCTTGTGCGGAGAGGCTGATTGCATCCTTACGCAGAGTGGCCGTAAGGGGTGCAGAATTGCCCGGTTTGCGAGCCTGAAGGTGGATCGTTAGAGGTTCTTCTGATCCTGTAGCCGTCTTGTTGTGAGCTTGCACATCTTCTTCGACCAGATGCTTCTTTGATTTTTCGTACAGACAGGAGTCTGAGTAATAAGATTCGACCCCCTTGAAGGGATCGATATCGGCAAACTCTGTCCTCACGAAGCCGTGCTTATCGACATATTTGAAGTACTGGTGTAGCGTGGAAGGCACGATCATGTAATCGTGTATCCAAGGCCGCCCCAGAAGGATATTGTAAGAAGTGTCGGCATCTATGACATAACAGATGACTTCTGATTGGAGATCGCCGATCTGACACTTCAAACGGATCTTCCCTATTGGGTAGCTCCTGCCCGAATTGAAACCGCTAATGGCGGTGCTTGTAGGTGTCAGGCGATGCATCGGAATGCGAAGATGATGTAGCAGACCCTTCGGAATGATGCTTATAGAGGACCCAGGATCAATGTGCATTTGGTCCACCTTTACGTCGCCGATGTATCCAGTGTAGTATAGCGGGCGATCATGCAGGTTAGTTTTGATGAGCATATCTTGCGGAGAGAAGATGATATTGGGCATTGCTCCCGTACACGCACTATCTTGGAGCTCTGCAGGTTGGTTATCTCCCGTGAGGTTGACCTGAGCCAAGTATGCGTCGGCATTTTGGAGCGCCTCATTTAAAGACGTGCGGACATCCTTTGAGAGCCTCAGGAGTTCATATAAGGACAATTTGGTCGGGGTATTAGCTAATTGTGCTAAGATGTCGAAGTTGTAGGGCCTTTCCAGCCCCTGAGGTGTCTCCTTCCGGAGGGACTTGTCGAAGCGAGTCTCCTTCGGCCTAGGCTTGTCGGTCGTCGAAGGCTGAGCCGGTCCCGGAGCATCAGTTGTAGTGGGCGGATGATCATCAGTCGCGCTTTCCGTTACCGGTTGGGCTTGTGTTCCGGACCGAGTAGTGACGGCCGAGACTTCCTCTTCTTCCGCCGAGGCAGTACAGCAGGATCTGACTTTTTCACTTTTCCTTTTAGAAGGTGGAGAGGGCTGAGTTACCTCGTGGACTAGGTCCGGATGGACCCATATGATTTCCCCTCGTGATGTGGTGAGGGGTATTAGACCAGCGGCTTGATCACGAGCAGGCGGCAGATTAGCAATCTCCATTGTTGCCAGAGGGATGGGTATAACCCCATCCTGAGTCTCTGTTGGAGGGAAGCTGCCGAATTGTACGGACACCATGTTGGCTGCCACGGTTACCTCTTCGAAATCGATGGCCAGGACGTTCGAATCGATGAGGTTTTGGATATACCGTTTTAGTTGGTAGCAGTCGTGTGTAGTATGGTGGACGTAGCGATGGTAATGGCAGAACTTTGGGTTCTCCAGATCAGCCGGCCGAGGCTCCCGTCTTAGTGGAGGAAGCTGAATCCTATCTCCTTGTATAAGCATGTCCAAGATAGGCTTGACGTGGCCGTCTTCAAAGGAATAAATGATTTGAGGCCATTGTTTGTCTGCTGGCTGTGGCTCGGGCTTCTGGGCTGTATCGGTTACCATAGCCTGCTTGCCTTTGTTGTCCCGGTTGTTGGAGGGGCTACCCCCATTGTCGTTGCTGGTGTTGGGACGCTTGCTCTTGTTCTCTCCCTCTGAGATATGCAACCCCAGTTGGCGAGCCTTCTTCAATCGTTCTTCAGCACCTGTAGCACTGATGATAAAAGCCTTCCAGTCCTTGAACTGACTTTCGCCCATCCAGAGACTAATTGTTGGAAGTAGTCTCTTTTGGCAAATTTCAATCAAAGAAGAGTCCGGGTTGCCAGATGGTAACTTCATTGCGGTTTGACGAAACTGCTCAATATAATTTCTCGTCTGTTCTTTCTCTCCTTGAACGACGTCCATGAGGGTAGACATCGTCACGTCCTGTCCTACCTCATAGAACCTCTCCAAGAACAAGCGTTTGAAGCCAGCGAAGGAGTGGATGCAATTGTCTGGCAGATTGCGGTACCAATCGAAGGCGACTCCTTCCAATGCCCCAATGAATAACCGCGTGAGGATAGCATCATCATGGGGCAAATGGTCGGTAGTGACCTCAAAGTAAGTGATGTATCGACTTGCTGAAGTCTTGCCATCATATGGGTTGATATTGAATGGCTTATATCTTGGCGGAAAGGGAACATCCCTCCATTCAGCAGGATATGGTTGCCGTATTCTGAGGTCTTGAGAGTTTTCTCGGGCGTGGAACATTGCTCGGAGCTCCTGAACCTCTCTTCTTACTTCTCGGGCCTCATCTGTCGCGGTAGGGGCCGTTATCTCGGAAGGATTATTGCCATGGTTTGGCGCCACTGAATTTGAATCTACGTTGATTGCAGGACCCGTGCTTGTCTGGCCAGGTGTCACTCCCTGCAGGGTAGGAAGTGCCGCTTTGATCTCGTCTACAGACTTGACTAAGGTATACAATATGGCCTCCAAAGTGTCGATGCGCTGGCGATCGCTGGAACCGCCTTGATTGCTGTCTGTCATGAATACCGTCTTCACGTGAGGAGTGACAGAGGGAGTGGTGGAGGATGTACCCTCCGAGTCGTACCCATGCGTCGAGAAATCATCTGGATATGTGGGGATGTTCTCTTCAGGTTCGGACTCGGAAGGAACACTACCCCCAGCTTCGGAGGTTGCTTCGTCTAGAGAATCATGGATGTCCTCGGGGACATCAGCATCTGTTATACCCGATGGGAGGGTTGTTTCTCGGGGTTCGTCTCCTTGAAACATTGGATTATTGTGGACGTTCGGAGGAGTACTACCCCCAGCTCCTACGCCCCTCAGGGTCGGGGACGATGAGCCTCCTGTTGCAGCAGATTTTGTCTTCGAACTGGTGTGTTGGTATACTCCGGTGGAGGGTAACCGTTTAGCCGACAACTTCTTAGCTATAGTGGCTGATATCTTTGGAATGGAGATGCTTGTCTTCTTCCCTCTCCCCTCGGCGGGGACCTTCTGGGCAGAATTGCAGGAGACAACAGGAGGTGCCTCATCTTCTGAGTTCGGGTGCTGTAGTCTGTGGAAGACGGACGGACGATCTTCCGTCACTGCTGCGTTGTTGCAGCAGCAGTTGACGATGATCTGGGTGCAGTGACGTCCATGTGAGGATTCTTTGTACGCCGAGGCCCCTTCTCTTTCCTTGCGCTTGTGGAGGATCGTCTCCCGCAGGTCAGAGGGACCACTCTGTCCGTTCGCCGCCGGGGGCTGGACTCGAGTGGTTTTATACAACTTCCCGTCAGAGGCCCGCGTGATACTCAGCGGGACGCCCCGATAGTCAGAGGTTGGGACAACTGTCTGGACTTGATGAGCCCGCGCTGCCCTAGACTTTTTCTTTTTAGCACTTGTGGGTGCGTAATAGGAAGAGTCCACATTAGGTATCACAGAGTCTGGATTTTCATCCAGAAAGTGATCAGAGTTAGGACCGCATGAGGGTCGGTCGAAAACTGATCGAGAGAAGCGCGGTAGAGACGCTATGCGGCTAGCGTTGGGTGCCGTACAGGCTATCTGCATGCGACTGTCTTCTGTTGTGGGACGAGTTCTTATGCGGTTAGGAGTCACGGCCGTACAGGCTGTCCGCATGCGGTTGGCATCTGTGGCCGCATGGGTTTTCTGCAAGCGGTTGACTTTACTAGCCGCAGGAACCTCATCCATGCGGTTGGAAACTGTAGCTGCATAAGTTATGCGGCTGACAGAAGTGACCGCATGAGTTTTCTTCGTGTGGTTGACGGTTGTGGCCGCATGGATTTTCTTTCTGCGGCTAATACCCCTCTGTGGCTCAGGTTGAGCAGAGACCCTCTTTGCCCCTGCAAGTCCAGCATCATAGTATTTTCTTCTGTCGGACTTAGGGACAGCAGAGGTGTCTGCGATCTGAAGTGGGGCCGCAGGAGAATCTTTCTCACCGTCTTGAGCGACCGAGGGTATCCCATCGAGGGCTTGGGGAGGAGCAAATGACTTTGGCCTCCACTCTTTGCGAGCCTTCGTGGTGCGGGTGCGTTTCTGGACCGGGCCAGCGCTGTCTTCAGAGAGCATCTCTTCGAACGCCTGTTGGTCGAAGCGGACGACCATCTTCTGTTGTGTGGAGCCAAGTTTGGCTGCATCCGATTGCGTCACCAACTCCTCAGCCGTGGAGAAGTTAGTCCCCAGCAGAGTCGCCATCGTGTTTGCCATTGATTGTAAAAGAACAGAACAATTATCGGAGGACTGAACTTAGACTCACAATACAAACTCGCTCGTACAAAGAAAGCCTAGGGATGAAAACCTAGGTACAGCAGACTAAGTACGATTGTTTATTTTTGATTCTGGGGGGTGACGATAGAGGCTCGGGAAAGCGACGGCCGCTTTGCCTTACTCCTTGGACGATCGGTATGCAGCCTTGGCTCGGGGAAGATCTGCTCGGCGTTGACGAAGAAAGGCTCTTCTTGCTCTCCTCGGATTGCTCTCCTGGCTTCTCTCTCTCTGTGATTATCAAGAAGAAAGGGGGAGCTCTCTCTGTGTAGATCTCTCTCCTCTTATTTTTTTTATTCTTTTGTTGCCGACCTCTCCTCTCTTTTTTTTTAAGGGAATGATGCTGGCTATTTATAAGAGTGGGGGCATCATTAGAGTTTGGATGATTACCCATTCTCAAAGTGGCGACGGCCCGATGATTAACCAATCTGGACCATTAGTCTTGAACATGAAAGATCTGGGCCGTTAATACGGATTATGCCAAATCCCATCAACAATTAATGCTGATTGCAATAAATCTTCGTCATGATGATTTGCTGACATCTGCGAATCTTAATGAATAAATTTAATTCATTCTTCTGCCACGTGTCCCAGATTATTGGAATTTGGCCCAAGATTTGATTGACTTTAGGACACGTGTCCAGTCGTCAACGTTGAGCCGCATGAGGATTGTCGATGTTTGGGCCGCATGAAGGTCGTCATGACCGAGCCGCATGAAAGATTTCATGACCGAGCCGCATGAATAGTCTCTATACTCGAACCGCATGAAGGTTGTCATGACCGAGCCGCATGGATATGTTCATGACTGAGCCGCATGGTAGTCTTCATGGCCGAGCCGCATGAGAGTCTTCATGGTCGAGCCGCATGGATCTCTTTATAGCCGAGCCGCATGGGGGACCTTCATGGTTGAACCGCATAGGTTTCTCTGCATTGGCCGCATGAACTCGTTTATTCTTGGCCGCATAAGCTCGCCTCAAAACTTTGGTAGACAGCACCACTTTAAAGATTTTTCTTATTCCCGAAGTACTGCTTTTCGTGTCAGTCATTATGACAACTTCATGTCAGGTCTGTCACTTGTCAGGTCTGTCAGCCGTCAGAGCATTAAATGCGTCCACACGTTGGGCACAGCTATTTTTGAAGACCACGTGGCCTCTCTCTCTGGGCCGCATGGAGTTTACTCGAGCTACCTATGTGCGTTGAGCCGCATGTCCATGTTGGTGACTTTTGAGCCGTATGATACTCTTGAGCCGCATGAAGCTCGTCTGATTTTGAGCCGCATGAAGCTTCCTGGGTTCTGTGTCGCATGAAGAATGTCTCATGACCGAGCCGCATGAAGGACGTCTCATGACCGAGCCGCATGAGAAATGTCTCATGACCGAGCCGCATGAGGAATGTCTCATGACTCGCATGAGGAATGTCTCGATCTGCCCGTGCACTCGCTTTGTGGGCCCGGGTATCCCGAACACACGAGTGCGTAGGTATCATGTTTGCTCCCTGATGTGGGGGCTAATAGAAACACTTGCCCTCGATCTTTGTTGGGAGACACTTGAAAACCACTCTATCCGTTTGTCGTCGGGAGCTGGACACAGGCGGCTCTGTACAACTTTCCATCAGAGGCCCGCTTAGCGGGACGCTCTTGATGGTCAGAGGTTGGGACAGCTGACTGAGCCCGATGAGCCCGCGCTGTCCTAGACTTCTTCTACTTAGCACCCGAAGGTGCGTAATAGGAAGAGTCCGAGTTTGGAAGGAGGGAAGAGAAGTTGGTGCCCTTTTCAAAGGAGGTAAGGGGGCTCTATCTATAGAATGGAGTAAGCCCTTTCTTCTTTTCCTTTCCGATGTGGGACTAAAAGCAATATTTTCCATGCTTCTACAAGTGGGACCGTGGGGTCCGTAAAACGACGATTTTATCAACGATCTCAGAATTGGACCAAACTTGGCATATAGGACCAGAAAAACGATACGGTTTTGTTGGCGCAAGTTTCGTCTCGATCCGATGAGCGTGCACAAAGTAATTGGAGAATTTGCAAAGTGCATGATACGGTGAATTTCGACGGATACGCATCAAATTCGTCGCACACACGCGACCAATTTGAATTCCGCCAAAGCCCACACGACCACGAAGCCGATACGCAGCTTTCGATGCTTTCGGTTCGCGACCACGTTGCCCGAAATGGCGGGACGGACGTGTTATCGGACAATTTTTAATATTTCTTCTATTTTGAAAACAGGTTTTTGGTCATTTTTAGACGTCGATTTCTCGACGCTCAGTCAATCACTTTGACTTTTGTGAAGTGGGTTGCAGAGCCGTATAGGTTCTCTAGGACTGTTCTTAAATAATTTTCCAAAACTGTCGATAGACTGACGGGAATTCGCCTTCCAAAACAGTGTTAAACCCAAACAACTGTTCTATTTTTGACAGATTTACGCCAATTTTGGCGTCGATTTCCTGGTCGATCTACCATGCTTATATACAAAGTAATTGAAAGGATGTGAAGACATACATGTTGACTTCATACCTGAGGAGAAAGATCGCGAAACGATCAATCGATCGTTTCGAAATCGTGCTGCGAAGTGGCTTGCTCGACCCTTGCTACAGCTGCTGTGTTCTCATCTTTACATGCGTGCACGCGGATTTGGCCGTAGTTGGCCGGCCTGTGGCCGCGCACGGTGGCGCAACGGGTGGGGGAGGGTCGCCCAGCCAGCGGGGGAGCGTGGCGCTGCTCGAAGAGATTAGGGTTTGCCTCTTTTGCTCTCCCGATCTCTCGCTATATATGTGCGCTGCTTGGTGTGTTACTGCTACTGTATGGGTCGGGTTGGGGAAATGAAATTATTAGGCTTACTGAGGGGAGAAGCTATGGGGGTTGGGTTCACTTGCTGCTTGGGCTTGAGCTGTGAGCTCGGGAAGGCTGGGGGCTTGGGGTTCAGCCAAGAGCTGAGTAGCTGGGCTCGGGATGGGCCTGGCTTGGCTTGTTACTGCTTCTCATTCTACTTATCCTTTCCTTTTCTTTTTCTATTTATTATTATCACTCTATATGAATATATATGTGAACAATACACACACACACGTATATATATTTTTATATATGCCTACGTACATACGTATTTTATATACAAACATACACATATATATATATAGTTAGAATTTATATATATAACTACACCTATTTCTTTATTTTATTTAGCACTGCTTTGTATATATATATATATTTATTTGACATAAATAATATAATCAACAATAAATTAATATTACATAATAATTACCTCAACAAAATGATAATAATAATAATAAAATCCAATACATCCATAATAGTGTTTATATTCCATCATGGTCAAAGTCATCCACCGTAATAATTAACTAATTAATTATTTATAAAATTCTAAAATCTTATTTAAATCAAATAAATAAATCTAAAAATATTTCCAAAATTTTCGGGAAGGGGAGCTACACTTTCTTTTTAGCGGCTCCTGTACAAAAGGGAAGCATTGATTACATAAAATGTTGAACCCAAACCAGACTATGTGGGGCATCCTTACCTCTGCAGATGCTAAATCCGATGACACCGTCGGTGACGATGTCTTCTTTAGCTTCTTTGACGCAGGAGATCCAGCCCCAGCATCTGCACGTCGCTTCGGTTGATCAACCGAAGGTGCAGCCTGACCCCCTGGGGGTGCGATGGGGGTACCGTGATGACCCACCCCTGGTGGACGGTGTGTTCCAGCCCTAGCCGATACAAGCCCAGTTACCGCTAACGAGGTGCCTGCAACGAGACTCATCTTCCTATCATACCCGGAAGGCGCAGCAGCCATAACACAGTAAAACTTGGCGGCTGAGTAAAGAATGGGCGGCCGCGGATCCTGGGCAGGCAGCGTAAAGCGAGCTTCGGTACATCCAGCATTATAGTAATGCCAAGCTCGTGCGCCATCCAGCAAACTTCCAGCATACCCCAGGGTGATACTGGGATTGTCCAACATCAGCTGCGCATAACCGAATTAACGTGCAAAGCGGCTCGATAAATACGGTTCCAGGAAGCACTGATTTTTGGTCCGGTACACCAGGTGGGATGGCCGAATACTCTGCAACCAGCGAAATCCCCACGGAGGCAGAGCGGTGGCATCTTCACTTGAATCTCTTAAGTCTTCGTTGGCCTCAAAACCCAAGAAGATCGGACCAACTTTGGTGATCTCCCATCCCTGAAGATGGGATAAAACCCTTCTACAAACAGGGACGCCAGTGTGCGACCAACTCCTCTGGTGGAAACGGCGGAGGAATGCATCTTCGGCCCTGTAGTCTTCTTCTGAACCTGGACTCATTACGTTGGGATGGTGTAAAATTAACCACCCCATCAAATAGTGAAACGGCAGTTCAGTACGCGGGAAGTTATCTTTTCGACCTTGGTCATGAATCACATTTCCCGCGAATTCGCGTAAACCTCGCAGTAAATTACATACCATCGTGGGGAGTAGAGCCAAGCGCCGGCCAAAGACCAACTTCACAGCTGGCAGGATCAAGTGCCGGGTCACTCTCTCTACAGAGCCGGATCCGCCCGGGAAGACATAATCCCGAAGCCAAACCATGAGATACGCGACCAATACTGCTTTTGACGACATTCGATGAGCAAGATGCCAGAAACAGCTGTAGGAGCGTTCATCAGACTACTGGTCCTTGTTTTCTCGGGGATTCTTCTCATCTAACATGCTCATCTCAGAGAGCACTTCGCTACGAGAGAGCGCCGGCGGAGTGGAGAATTACGAGGGATCCCCCTTGTCTTACCTAAAGACATAATCTCTCCAAGCAGTCACATGAGGCTGCAACCCACTCTTGTCCCTCTTCTGCATATAGTAATGATGACTAGCCACTTCCTTAAAGACGGCCGTCATCTCCTCAGCCTTGTCCCCCAGGACTTGAAACTCTTCATTTCGGAAAATACTTTTTATAGGGTTCCGATCCCCAAGGGAGCTTTGATACCTCATACATCTCATGAAGTGCAAGCCCTAACTCCCCCACCGGAGTAAAAAAGGTCCCGGTATGGATATCAAACATCTCCAAGAGTGCGAGGAACATATGCTTGTTAATGTCAACACGTGCCTGGGTGGCACGAATCGCGGCAGTCATCCCAATTTCTCGGAGCTCAGTCTGGAACCGTGACAAAACCCAGAGTGTCAGTTTATCCTATTTGGAAGCATAATAACACCAACCCTCTACCCGAAACTTTCCTTTCGGGTATGAGCGTTCCATCAACAGCATACGATGTGCAAAATTTAAGGCACTATGGGCAAATTTATCAAGGGGAACATCACTATAAATGCTCCCAGGGCGTAGAGTCCGCCAGGTGAAAGAAGACCCAGACCGCACTGCGGTCAAAGTATCTTTCTGATCGGAGGTTGAATCAATTTTGATGATGCCAGTCACCTAGCTCTTCGTCTGTGAGTACTGGGGTTGGATCGGGAGAGCCCACTACAACTTTGATCTTGGGGTCTGAGAGGCACATCGAGCTCGGTACTGTGCGGGGAGTTGTTGGTTGGCTAACAGTACCCGACTTAGCGCTCGGCTGCCGATTCATTCTGGAAAAGCGAATCGTTATCGGCTTGACGGAGGGATTGAGCTCCTCTCTTTGTTGCTGGCTAGCTCTAGGCAGCCTGATTGTTAGTGGCTCTGTCGTGGGTCCTGGCACTTGGTCAGACCTTGGTAGTCGAATTACCATCTGTCCCTCTTGTGCAGAGAGGCTGATTGCATCCTTCCGTAGAATGGCTGTAAGTGGTACAGTTCTGCCAGGTTTATGGGCTTGGAGATAGATTGTCAGCGGTTCTTCTGATCCATCTGCCGCCTCAGTTTGAGCTTGAGTATCGCCTGCGACAAGGTGCTTTTTCGACTTCTCGTACAAGCATGAATCTGAGTAGTAGGATTCGACCCCTTTAACGGGATCGATGTCTGCAAATTCTGTCCTCACGAAGTCATACTTATCGACGTACTTGAAATACTGGTGCAGTATTGAGGGCACGATCATGTAATCGTGTATCCAAGGACACCCCAGGAGAATGTTGTAGGAAGTGTCCGCATCTATGACATAACAGGTCACTTCTGACTGAAGGTCGCTGATTTGGTACTTCAAGCGAATCTTCCCGATCGGATAGCTTCTGCCTGAATTGAAATTGCTGATGGTGGTGCTTGTTAGCGTCAGACGATGCATTAGGATGCGCAGATGATGTAGTAAGCTCTTTGGGATGATGCTTATGGAGGAATCGCGGTCAATATGCATCCGATCCACCTTGATATCGCCAATGTACCCAGTATAATACAGAGGGCGATTGTGCAGGTTGGTTTTGATAAGCATATCCTGTAGAGTGAAGACGATATTAGGCATTACGCCTGTGCAAGCGCTGTCCTGGAGATCTACAGGCGAGCTTTCCCCATTGAGATTGTATTGAGCCAGATATGCGTCGGCATTCTGGAGTGCCTCGCTTAGTGCGACGCGGACATCCTTGGAGAGTCTCAGAAGCTCGTATAGCAATAATTTGGCTGGTGTATTAGCCAATTGCGCCAAGATGTCGATGTTGTAGGGCCTCTCCAACCCATGAGGCGTCTCTCTTCAGAGCGTCTTGTCAAAACGAGTCTTCTTCGGCCTAGGCTTGTCAGTCATCGAAGGCTGCGAGGGTCCTGGAGCATCAGCAACTGTCGGCTGATGATCTTCAGCCGAGTTACCCGGTGTAGGTTGGGATTGTACACCCGACCGGGTGACGACAATCGTAGTGTTGACACAAAGTCACAGTCAACCAAATATTGACTATATTGACCAAATAATATTTGTATTAATTCAATACGACACACGACGACTGCATTCAGTTCAAGACAGATGACAGCTTAGTCTCCGGCTCTCAATGTGTTCTGGAGTCTGTATTTTATAATTTCATTGAGTCTAGATTTATGTACTCTGAGTCTTGCTGAGCTCTTGGAACTTAGTCTATAACCTACCCAAAATCCCAAGCTCCACTGAACCAAAAACTGCCCACTGGTCCCCTTAGAACCACTCTGTGCTCTGGAGACAGAGTTCGGGCCGAACTCTGCCTCCACACAGAGTTCGGGCCGAACTTTGTCCCCTAGAAATCAGGAACCCTAATTTTAGGGATAGCTGGTTGCTAGTTGTCCAACGGCCAAATTTTTGAATATTCCTACCCGAATTCTGGCCGAATTCTGCCTATAAAAACACTATAAATAGGGCATGAATTCTCTCATTTCAATCCATCCAATCTTCTCTTCTCTTCTCTCTTATAAGCTCAATAAGCCATACCCTTCCCATCTACTAGCCACAAGCCTCCTAAGTCTCGAGTGCTCAGCATCTCTCAGTTAGGATTCTTGTGCAAGAGTTGAAGAAGTCGCTTGGACAATTCCAAGCAAATCGCCACTGCGATCCTCTGTTAAGAAGTTGACGTGCTCTTCTGAAGAAAAGGCACGGGTTGTAAACTACTATTTCACAAATAGTGGATTTAATCCTGAGCTAGAGTTCTCAGGCCTGGACTAGTCCTCCACGAGGGAAACCAGGTTAAAATCGCTGTGTTTGCGTATGCTCTTCTGCTCTTCATTTATTTTCTGCACTTTACTCTGATTATTTATTGTTGGTGAAAGAGTTATTTTTAATTGGCTATTTTTCTCTATAAACTCTATTCACCCCCCTCTAGAGTTGCCAAACTGTTCTTCAATTGGTATCAGAGCTCTGTTCTCTTTACAAGGATTAACATCCTAAGAGCTGATTCATGGCAACCACACAATCCTTGATTTCCAATCATGGTGAAGGTCAGTCCACTCATAGGCCTCCCCTATTTGATGGGACTAACTACACATATTGGAAAACAAGGATGAGCTTCTATCTTAAGTCTCTAGACTTTGACCTGTGGACTGTCGTCACTGACGGTTACAAAAAGCCCTCCAGGATAGTTGTCGATGGTGACCTCATTGAGAAACCACACGACAAATATTCTGTCGAGGAGAAGAAACAGGCAAGTCTAGATGCTAGGGCTATTAATGCTTTATTCTGTGCTATAGACAGGAATGAGTTCAACAGGGTTTCTACTTGCACCACTGCTCATGAAGTATGGAGACTTCTAGAAGTGACGCATGAAGGAACCACACAGGTCAAGGAATCTAAAATAAGCCGTCTCACTCAAGAATACGAAGCCTTCAAGATGAAGCCAAGTGAGACGATCACTCAAATGATCACAAGATTCCTCGACATCATTAATCCTCTATCTTCGCTCGGAAAGCAGTACTCAAACCACGAGAAGATTCGTAAGCTGCTCAGAGGGCTACCAAAGATTTGGAACCCTAAGGTGACAGCCATCATAGAAGGAAACGATCTCACAACAATGTCAATGGAGACCTTGATGGGTAAGCTTATGACTCACGAGCTTGACCTCAAGGACTTCGAAGAGCCTGCTCCGAAGACCAGGGAGATCGCACTCAAAGCTCATCAACGAAGAGCTAATCATGATGAGACCGAAGAAGATAATTCGGATGATGAAGACCAAGCTCTCATGGTTCGCAACTTCAGGAAATTCCTTCGCTTCAATCGAAGGAAGAAGGAATCTCAAGAAGACGATGAAGAAGAACCAACGTGTTACGGTTGCAAGAAAACTGGACATGTCCGAAAAGACTGCCCATTCATGAAGAAGAGCAACCGCTATGAGAAGCCATACAAAAAGAACTCATCAAAGAAATATGCCAATACAGGCATCTGGCATGAAAGTGAAGCAAGTGACTCTGAGGAAGAAAAGGATTCTCCTCAAGATGCAGCAAATGTGTGCCTGATGGCAACTTCTAACAAGGTATCTAACGAAACTCTGGATGACTTCTCTTTTGATGAACTTGGCGATGCTTTCACTGATTTACTCGATGATCATAAAAAGGTCATCGGTAAATATAAACATGCCAAGGACAAAATCAAAAGTCTAGAAGATGAGATACAAAGAATTTCCTTACTTCTTGATAATGTTAGAGACACATCACCCACTAATGACACTGATGAAGTATCCAAGCTCAAATTAAGCTTGCATGATGCTGAAGCACGTATTGAGCAACAAACTCAAGAAATCACTACACTCAACACGTTGCTTGCTGAAGAAAAGAGTAGACACAAGATTTCCATGACTAAGATATATGGCTTAAATATTAAGGTTAATGAACTGCAAGCTGGTACCAAAAGATTAGAAACCAAATTGGGTAAACAGGTTGTTCAACCTCAAACCCAATCACATGAGCACAACACCACTCATGCTAGTCAACCACGTCATTCTCATACAGCACATAACCATGCATTCATATACACAAACTTTCACAAATCACGTGCATGTAAGAACAATTCTCACTCAGTACACAAGCATCATGCACAAAGACACAATCAACAGCACTTCACACATAAAAACCCTCATATACCATATAGACAAGACCATCATGCAATGCCATATAGACAAGACCCTCATATACCATATAGACAAAATCATCATGTCATGCCATATAGACAAAATCATCATGCCATGCCATCTAGACAATATCAGCATGTCACTCATCATAGACAATACCATCATTCTATGCCTCAAAGACACCATCACCATGCCACTTATTCCATGCATAATCATCCTCACCATGCTAACTCTTCACATCATGTCCATCCTCATCCTGTTGCTTATAAATACTATTCTCATACTCCTAGTATAAACAAGAATGCTATCTGTACTTATTGTGGATTACATGGACACATCTCACCACAGTGCAGAGTTAGAAGACTTGTAGATAAAAGGATATATGCTTGGTTCCCAAAGACTAACTTTTTAGGACCCTCAAGAACTCGGGTACCAAAGGTCACATCTACTCTTGATGTAGGTGGACCTTCCCTCCTCAACTGAAAGTAAGTGGATTCTCGATAGTGGATGCTCGCGACATATGACGGGAGACGCAAACCTTTTTGCATCACTATCGATGAAGAGAGAAGGATACGTATCCTTCGGTAACAATCTCAAAGGGCACATTATAGGTAATGGTATCATTGGTCATCCTCCCTCTCCTGTAATAAAGGATGTCTGCCTAGTGACCGAGTTAAAGCATAACCTGCTCAGCATTAGTCATCTTGCTGATCATGGATATGACATTAACTTTGGACAAAACAGTTGCTACATCTATGATAGGTCAACAGGAGACATTGCTTTTGAAGGAAAAAGAGAGGATAACATCTATATTTTCTATCTTTCTATAAATACTAACAATGCAGGTAGATGTTTATATGCCCACAAAGACGAACGACTACTTTGGCACCAGCGTCTTGGTCACGCCAACATGGATGCTATATCCAGGCTTTCTACCAAGAAGCTAGTGAGAGGATTGCCTGACATCACATTCAAAAAGGACACGGTATGTGCCGAATGTGAACTAAACAAGGCAACAAAATCCTCGTTTCATTCCATCAACTCTGTAAGTACTACTAGACCCTTGCAACTACTTCATATGGATTTATTTGGTCCTAGTAGAATAGCTAGCCTTGGTGGCAAACTGTATGCATTTGTTATTGTTGATGATTTTTCAAGATTTACTTGGGTTTTCTTTCTCGCTAATAAGAGCGATGCTATTTCTGCTTTCAAAGTTTTTGTAAAGAAAGTTCAAAACGAAAAAGGCTACATGATTACTCGAATCCGAAGTGATCATGGAGGCGAATTCGTAAATTATGATTTTGAAAGTTTTTGTAATGCAAATGGTTTTGATCATGAATTTTCTTGTCCTAGAACTCCTCAACAAAATGGTGTTGTGGAGCGGAAGAATAGAACTCTCGGCGATATGGCCAGAGTCATGTTGAATAAATTTTCACTTCCGAAATACTTTTGGGCAGAAGCTGTTAGTACAGCATGCCATATTTTGAATAGGGTGCTGATTCGTCCCATTACGAAGAAAACACCCTATGAGCTTTGGTTTGGGAGAACCCCCAATGTTTCTTATTTTAAAGTTTTTGGTTGTAGATGTTTTATCCTTAACACCAAAGACAACTTAGGCAAATTTGATGCCAAAGCTGACGATGGTATCTTTCTTGGTTATGCCGCCAAGAGTAAGGGATATAGAGTTTTCAATAAACGCTCACTTATTGTGGAAGAGTCAACAAATGTGACTTTTGATGAAGACAACAGTGCAACAAGTACTCTTGATGATGACGTTGAGCCATCAACTTCTACTCCAATGAATACTTCAACCGAAACTAATTCTCTGGAGGGTTTGCCTAAGAAATTCTCTTTCAAACCTTCTCATCCAGAAAATTTAGTTATAGGAGAAGTTTCACGTGGAGTAACTACCAGATCATCACTAAGAGACTCTGTTGCTAGCACTGCCTTCATTTCACAAGTAGAGCCTAAAAACATTTCTGAAGCTTTTAATGATAAATTTTGGATTTCTGCTATGCAAGAAGAACTCAACCAATTTGAGAGAAGCCAAGTATGGGAACTCGTTCCTAGACCGGTTAATCACTCTATAATTGGTACTAAATGGGTTTTTAGAAACAAAGTAAATGAAGATGGTTCAGTCACACGTAACAAAGCTCATCTAGTAGCTCAAGGATACAACCAAGAGGAAGGTATCGACTACGATGAGACGTTTGCTCCTGTTGCTAGACTAGAATCCATTAGGATGCTTTGTGATTTTGCTAATTTTTAAAACTTTAAATTATTTCAAATGGATGTGAAAAGTGCTTTTCTGAATGGTTTTATTAAGGAGGAAGTTTATGCAAAACAACCTCCTGGCTTTGAAAATCACAAATTTCCCGACCACGTGTTCAAGCTAAAGAAAGTACTTTATGGCCTCAAACAAGCCCCCAGAGCTTGGTATGAAAGGCTAAGTAGCTTCTTACTTGAGAAAGGTTTTTCAAAAGGGAAAATTGACACAATACTGTTTATAAAATCTTTTAAAGACACTATTCTGTTGATTCAAATTTATGTTGATGATATTATTTTTGGGTCTACTGATGAAACTCTTTGTCAAGAATTTGCCAAGTGTATGCAGACAGAATTTGAGATGAGCATGATGGGAGAGCTCAACTACTTTCTTGGCCTGCAAGTAAAGCAACTGGCAAATGGAACTTTCATCTGTCAATCGAAGTATACCAAGGACATGCTGAAGAAGTTCGACCTTGACAACGTCAAACCAATTAGCACGCCAATGGCTACTTCAACCAAACTCGAACCAGATGAGAGCGGCAAACCCGTTGATCAACGTAAGTATCGAGGTATGATAGGCAGCTTACTTTATTTAACTGCTAGTCGCCCCGATATCATGTTTAGTGTTTGCCTATGTGCTAGATATCAAGCAAATCCTAAGGAATCTCACATGACCGCGGTTAAGCGTATCTTTCGATACCTTAAGGGTACGGTTACAGTGGGCCTATGGTATCCCAAGTCAACATCATTTGACCTCATCGGTTACTCTGATGCTGACTTTGCTGGATGCAAGGTCGACCGTAAAAGTACGAGCGGCACGTGTCATTTGTTAGGAAAGGCTTTAGTCTCATGGTTTAGCAAGAAGCAGAACTCTGTCGCACTATCCACAACAGAAGCTGAATACATAGCAGCTGGGCGTTGTTGTGCACAGATTCTGTGGATGAAGCAAACCCTTGAAGACTATAAGTTATCTTTCATGCATATTCCTATATTCTGTGACAATACTAGTGCCATCAATTTGACTAAGAACCCTGTCTGCCACTCACGTACTAAACACATTGAGATCAGACACCACTTTTTACGTGATCATCAGCAAAATGGCACGATTAACTTAGAATTTATTGACACTGATCATCAGCTAGCAGATTTCTTTACTAAGCCATTATCCGAAGAGCGCTTCAACTTTCTTTGTCGTGAACTCAGAATTTTGGATGAAGCAGTTATAAGTTGAGACTTACTTGCGTAAATATCGAGTATATTTTGATTCTTTTATGACAAATTTATTATGGGTACAAGCCGAAAGGGTCCTTCTGACAAAAAGGCATAAAAGCCTAAGCGACACGGTGCACTAGTCCTCAGGACTACCGCTAGCTGGGATCCGGCCCCTGCAGCTAACCCATGGCAAATTTGAAATACTGAATTACAATATATTTCCTTATTTATTATATGGTGTGTTACGATTTATTATTGCCAAATTGATCTTCCTAAAGTTCATTCTGACCATTGTGAATCTCTCTATGTACTTTATTGGATTTATCAAAATTGTATCTCTTTTTGTTCAACACTTAATCATTTTTCAGCCCAACTTTTGTTCTGGACCACTGATCCAGAACTCGGGCCGAACTCTGCCCCTAACAGAGTTCGGGCCGAGTTCGGTCCCTAGGTTCCAGAATCGGGATCTGGCTCTGCCGTTGGATCTATTCTAATCCAATGGTCACTATTCTACCCTAACCCTAGTTTTTGATCTAGAGTGCTCCATTGCTCCTCAAAATCAAGAAAAAAGGGTTTCTCATCATTCTCTTCTACTGTTTGGTATTACTTTGAGGTATCATTCTTGTCTTCTATACTTCACTCTATCAATTGTTTTTTTGGCTCCTTGCTTGTTCAATCGTGGAAAGAGAATTCGAACTGAGAGTGTTTCATCTTCGGATACTCCTCCGACGAATGAACAAATCATTGAACAACTTCAACCACCTCATCCGTTGTTCAACCCACCTCGTCCTCGAAACCATTCTACCTATGACAACCGATTGTTTGTTTCACTAGAAGCCTCAAACAACTGGTTCAGTGACTATCGGAATCGTCAGGTATTCGCAGGACATCCTATTAATTTTTCTATCTTTTCTCAATATGATTCCTTGTTTCATGACCTCTACTTTGATGAGCTTGTCACTTCCACTTCTGCCATCTATCGTCATGCTGTCCAAATGTTCTACTGCAACATGACCTTTGATGATCTCCATATCTATTCCCGGGTTGCAGGTATCAATATTTCTTTTGATGACTTTGACTTAGCCGAATATCTTGATCTTCAAGAGCCCACTTCTTGGGAAAAGCTAGTTGACGCTCGCTCATTCCGTTTTCCCGACGGAATTTCCCTTGAGAGCTTCAAGGACGATTTGTGTTCTCCATATACACGTCCTCGCAAGCTCACGGCTAAATATCTCAACCCATATTTTTCTGACCTTCATTGGATTATTTCTAACACCATTCTACCCAAAACAGGTTCCCATGATGACATCACTTATCTTGAAATATCCGCTCTTTATCATCTTCACTTTGGAATTTCTTTCAATCTTCCACGTACAATGATGGACTGGATGATTCACTGTAGGAAGAAACCACGACCTCTGGTTTATCCTCTGTTCCTTCCTATGATCTTTCGTGCATTTAATATACCACTTGATATCTGTCCGTTCTTGCCTGCTCCTGCCTTTTTGTCCAAGGCATGACATACTCACACAGTTGTCGCCTCTCCTGATGTTTCTGAACATTCTGATGATGCGGAGCCTGACGCCCCTCATTTTGGTCAGGATGCACCTCCTCCACCTGCCACTCTTGACTCCATCCAGACCATGCTCCAGGATCGTTTTTACTTAGAGGCTGATCGGTGGGCTCAGATGGACTACCGCACTACCCTGCAGATGAGTGCACTCTGCAACTCGTTGCATGATATTCGGTACTCCATGTCTCATCATCCTACTTTGCCCACTCCCATGCAGCGGGATCTCGATCGTGAGGGATACCGCATTGATGATCCATGGGTCCTGCGTTACCTGGATCCAAGTGCTGCTCTTGTGGATCCCAGTCGTTCCAACTCTCCTGGACCTTCTCGTGCTCCGTGATGGAGATTGGCTACCATCTGCTGCTGCTGCTACTGATGATGATCTTAGTTACTTTTGATTTCAGTTATTTAGTTTCTTATGGATTTATGTAGCTGGTTTATGTACTCTGTTTATGAGTTGGTCACTTGGTTTGGTGGATGACATTATCTGTCTTTATTATCATTTTATTTCAGTGACTTATTTTGCTTAGTATTTCACTGTTTCTTCTCTGCTTGGTGTGGTTGCATTACTATTCATTGCTTCTTTATATTGCTAACTGCCAAAAGGGGGAGAAATAATGTATATTTTTGTGCTTGTTTTGCTTTTGGGAGATATTATCTATCAGGCCACTGGTTCTATGTATTCGTATATCTGTGTATATCTGTACTTCTTGCTCTGGAAAATATTATCTATCAGATCACAGGTACTACACATTTTGTACGGGGGAGAGCTATAGCTTCTAGCTCGACACCGTTCATGGTTTACGGGGGAGCTATTTTCTCTTAGCTCAGGCATCGTTTATGGGGGAGCTATGTTACAATCAACTGTGTCCAGGTATGAATATTGAAATATACATATATTATTTTGTCAATTATCAATATGGGGGAGATTGTTGACACAAAGTCACAGTCAACCAAATATTGACTACATTGACCAAATAATATTTGTATTAATTCAATACGACACACGACGACTGCATTCAGTTCAAGACAGATGACAGCTTAGTCTCCGGCTCTCAGTGTGTTCTGGAGTCTGTATTTTATAATTTCATTGAGTCTAGATTTATGTACTCTGAGTCTTGCTGAGCTCTTGGAACTTAGTCTATAACCTACCCAAAATCCCAAGCTCCACTGAACCAAAAACTGCCCACTGGTCCCCTTAGAACCACTCTGTGCTCTGGAGACAGAGTTCGGGCCGAACTCTGCCTCCACACAGAGTTCGGGCCGAACTCTGTCCCCTAGAAATCAGGAACCCTAATTTTAGGGATAGCTGGTTGCTAGTTGTCCAACGGCCAAATTTTTGAATATTCCTACCCGAATTCTGGCCGAATTCTGCCTATAAAAACACTATAAATAGGGCATGAATTCTCTCATTTCAATCCATCCAATCTTCTCTTCTCTTCTCTCTTATAAGCTCAATAAGCCATACCCTTCCCATCTACTAGCCACAAGCCTCCTAAGTCTCGAGTGCTCAGCATCTCTCAGTTAGGATTCTTGTGCAAGAGTTGAAGAAGTCGCTTGGACAATTCCAAGCAAATCGCCACTGCGATCCTCTGTTAAGAAGTTGACGTGCTCTTCTGAAGAAAAGGCACGGGTTGTAAACTACTATTTCACAAATAGTGGATTTAATCCTGAGCTAGAGTTCTCAGGCCTGGACTAGTCCTCCACGAGGGAAACCAGGTTAAAATCGCTGTGTTTGCGTATGCTCTTCTGCTCTTCATTTATTTTCTGCACTTTACTCTGATTATTTATTGTTGGTGAAAGAGTTATTTTTAATTGGCTATTTTTCTCTATAAACTCTATTCACCCCCCTCTAGAGTTGCCAAACTGTTCTTCACGTAGCCTCCTCGACCTCCGTCGAGATTGTGCGGCATGATTTGACTTTCCCACTCTTCTTCTTGTTGGTGAAGGAAGGTGCGGACTGAGTCACTTCAGGTACCAGGTCCGGATGGACCCACATGACCTCCCCTCGTGATGTGGTAAGGGGCACTAGGCCAGCATCCTAGTTTCGGGAAGGTAGAAGGTTAGCGACCTCCATCCTTGCTTTGGGGACGAGCACTACTCCATCTTGAGTCTTTGTCGGAGGGATGCTGCCAAATTGTACTGACACCATGTTGGCTGCTACGGTCACATCTTCAAAATCGATGGCCAAGGCCTTAGAATCGATAAGATATTGGATGTATAGCTTCAGTTGGTAGCAGTCTTGTGTAGCATGGTGAACATAACAATAGTAGTGGCAGTACATGGGGCTCTCCATTTCTGCAGGACGAGGTTTACGCCTTGGAGGAAGGAGCTGAATTCGGCCTCCTTGTATGAGTATGTCCAAGATGGGCTTGACATGGCCGTCCTCGAAGGAGTAGGTCATCTGAGGCCACTACTTTTCTGCCGGCTTTGATTCGGGCTTTGGGGCTGTGTCGGCCACCATAGCTTGTTTGCCCTTGTTGTCTCGATTGTTGGAGGGGTTACCACCATTGTTGCTGTTGGTGCTAGGGCGTTTGCCCTTGTCCTCTCCTTCTGAGACGTGCAATCCCAATTGGCGAGCTTTCTTTAATTTGTCTTCTGCGCTAGTGGCACTGATGATGACGTCTTCCAATCCTTAAACTGACTTTCGCCCATCCAGAGGCTGATTGTAGGAAGCAGCCTCTTTTGGCAAATTTCAATTAAGGAGGAATCAGGGTTACCGGAAGGAAACTTTATTGCGGTTTGGCGAAACCGCTCGATATAGTTTCTTGTCAGCTCATTTTCTCCCTGAACAACGTCCATGAGGGTAGACATTGTCACGTCTTGTCCTACTTTGTAGAACCTTTCCAGGAACATACGTTTGAAGCCAGTTGTTTGTCATTGATTATAAAAGAACAGAACAATTATATGGGAGGACTGGACTTTTACTTCACAACACAAACTCGCTCGTACAAAGAAAGCCTAGGGACAAAAACCTAGGTACAACAATCTAAGTACGATTGTTTAGTTTTGATTCTGGGGGGTGACGGTAGAGGCTCGGGAAAGCGACGGCCGCTCTGCATTACTCCTTGGACGATCAGACGTAGCCTTGGCTCTGATGAAGAAATGCTCTCAGGATGGAAAGACTCTTCTGTGCGCGCTTTTTTGTCTCTCTGTGTGTCCAGCCGGGTGGAGAAGATCTCTTTTGCAAGGGAATGACACCTTGCTGTATTTTTTTGTTTCTCTGGATCCGATCATTCTGCAAGGGAATGGCACCTTTCTATTTATAGGATTAGGGTGTGATCATTAGCGTTTGTAATGATTCCCTTCTTGAAAAGTCGACGGCCAATTATCTGGGCCATTAATCTTGATTGCATTACATCTGGACAATTGATTCTTGATTGCGCCAAATCTGTATGGACAATTAATGCTGATTGTAATGAATCCTCATAATATGTTATGACAAGCTCGGATATCCTGCCACGTGTCCCATTTGCTTAATCACAACAAATCTAATTTGATTTGAGTAATAATGGTGATTGTACTAAATTTGGTTGTCAGGATTTGCGAGCAGCCATAAGTCCGAGGGGATAAGACAGCCACATGTCTCAACTTGTCATGAGGATCACCACATGTCTCAACCGCCATGAGCAGGGTGTCTGGCAGAGCCGCATGAGTGCGATCTAAGTGAACCGTATACGGGTGACCCCCAAGTCCTAGTTGTATGAAGGTAACCGCCGCATGGAGGCAGCAGCTTCATGAAGGAGGCAGCCGCATGAAGGAGGCAGCCGCATAAAAGACGCAGCCGCATGAAGCGGGCAGCCGCATGAAGGACACAGCCGCATGAAGTGGGCAGCCGCATGAAGGGCGCGACCGCATGAAGCAGTCAGCCGTATGAAGGACGCCACCGCATGAAGCGGGCAGCCGCATTAAGGGTGTCTCATGACCGAGCCGCATGAGGAATGTCTCATGACCGAGCCGCATGAGGGACGTCTCATAGCCGAGCAGTATGAAGGACGTCTCATGACTGAGCCGCATGAGGAATGTCTCAATCAACCTGTGGACTCGCTTTGTGGGCCTGGGTATCTCGAGCATACGAGTGCGTAGGTATCATGTTTGCTCCCTGATGTAGGGCTAGTAAAAACACTTGCCCTCGATCTTTATTGGAAGACTCTTGAGAACCACCATGTCCGTTTGCCGTCAGGGGATGGACAAGGGCAGTTCTGTACAACTTTCCATCAGAGGCCCGCTTAACGGGACGCTCTTGATGGTCAGAGGTTGGGACAGTTGACAGAGCTTGACGAGCCTGCACCGCCCTAGACTTCTTAGACTTAGCACCCGTAGGTGTGTAATAGGAAGAGTCCAAGTAAGGAAGGAGGGAAGAGAAGTTGGTGCCCTTTTCAAAGGAGGCAAGGGGGCTCTATTTATAGAATGGAGTGAGCTCTTTCTTTTTCTCCTTTCCGATGTGGGACTAAAAGCAATATTTTTCATGCTTCTACAAGACCCCCTTCAAAGTTTTCAAATTTAAAATTTGGAATACTTTGAATAAGAAGCATGGAAAGTAGAGTTGTTTTGGTGCAGAGATCCAATCAGAGGTAGCATGGACGTGATAGGTTTGGGTACTTCCGCTGGGGATTTTGTGTGGACTTATCATCCTTAGCGTACCTTGGTTTTAGGTACGGATAATAAGACGAGAGAGAACCAACATACTTACTCAGAGGTAATGAGGACATGGTAAATATAAGGGTTTCTTCAATGGAGCCTTCCTACTCAGAGTTAATGAGGATGTGGCAGGAGTGGGCTCCATAAAGGGTACATAAAACAACTCAGAGGTGCTATCAACGTGGAAGTTCTATGCATTGGGTGAAAGAATGCTATGGAACAGCTGGGCTCCAAAAGCATATGATGATGAGGAAAGATGTGGATGTACTAGGGGACCTAGTACGGTATTTTGGTCAACAGTGGACATTTGTGGTCAACAGAGGACATTTATGGGCCTATTATCCTTGGCGTACCCTGGGGTTTTTTTTGGTACGAATAATTAGTCGAGAGAGAACCAACATACTTACTCAGAGGTAATGAGGACGTGGTAAATATGAAGATTTCTTCGATGGAGCATTCCCACTCAGAGGCAATGAGGACATGGCAGGAGTGGGCTCCATGAAAGGAATATAGAACAACTCAGAGGTAATGAGGAGATGGAGGTTCTATATGAGGGGCGATTTGTTTCTTGATGGAAGGGAAACAACTCAGAGGTAACATCGACGTGGTTGTTTTGGAAAATCTGTGGATCTGTTACCCTTTTTGTGCACTGAACGTGCGGGTATTGGATCATAAGGAGGGAGCTCTTTTAGGGAAGAAAGTTCAGAGGTATAACCATACATGACTTACTATCTAAAAGACGTGGTATAGATTCATCTGTAGTGATCAGAGTGTAAGTTCAGCAGTACCTGCAGGTACATAACTCGACAACCTGGGGGATTTAGAGTCGGCATGTGAGTTCAGTGGTACGAGAGGGTACATGACTCGTCATTCTGGAAGATTTGTAGTCGGGATGTGAGTTCAGCGGTACCAGAGGGTACGTAACTCATTGCTTCGGAAGATTTATTTTCGGGATGTGAGTTCAGCGGTACCAGAGGGTACGTAACTCATCACTGTGGCAGATTTGTAGTCGGGATGTGAGTTCAGCGGTACCAGCAGGTTTATAACTCAACACCCCAGCAGATGTTATTTTAGACGTAATACTTCTTTAGGAACTTGCCGTTGATGGGCAACATGGGCAAGTCTCCATTTTGTTTTGCGAGGCGGTAAGCTCCATTGGAGAATACAGCATCGATGATGAACGGGCCTTCCCACTTTGGCTGGAACTTGTCGACGATTTTGTGAGTCATAACCATCGGCCTTCGAACTGCCAGAACGAGGTCGCCCACATAAAATGTTCTGATTTTAACCTTCTTATTGAAGGCTCTGGAGATGCGTGACTGGTACAGCTCGATTCGTTGTTGAGCTAATAGGCGCTTCTCATCCAAGGCCTCCAACTCTTGCAGTCGGCGATGGTGATTATCATCTATTGTCAACCGATAGGTGAGGGCGACGCGGAGCGAGGGGATTTGAGTTTCCAATGGGAGAACGGCCTCACTTCCATATACCAGAGAGAATGGCATGTTTCCAGTGGCCTTCCGTACTATAGTACGGTATGCCCACAAGCATTCGCCGAACTTTTTATTCCAGTCGCGTTTGTTTGATGACACAAACTTTTTGAGAAGCTTGATGATTATTTTGTTGAATGTTTCAGCCAGACCATTAGCCGCTGGATTGTATGGTGTTGAAGCAATATTCTGGATTCGATGTTTGTCGTAAAACCGATAGAAGGCGTGGCTTGCGAACTGCGGACCATTATCATGGATGATCCTTCGGGGCAGTCCAAAGCAATAAATGACATGATGCTTAAGGAAGCTGATCACGTTTGAAGTCTTTACTTCTGCAAGCGGAACAACCTCTTCCCATTTGAAAAAGTAATCTGTGATTGCGAGTATGAAGCGATGTCCTCGGGACAAAGGCAGAGTGATCGGACCGATGATGTCTATTCCCCATGCTTCAAAGGGCCAGGATGACACCATCGGATGTTGAAACTCGGATGGCTGGTGGATTAAATCTGCATGGACATGACAGTCTTTGTATTTTCTTGCATAGTCTATCACGTCTGCAACCATCGTGGGCCAGTAATAGTCCATTCGTCGAAGGTGATCCTGTAGTTTTTGGCCAGGCTGATGGGCCCCATAGATGCCATCATGAGCTTTACGCACGGCTTCTTTGGCTTCTATGTTCGACAGACATCGAAGCAGTAATCCATCGTATGATCGTCGATACAGCATTTTCGTCTCTGTATCGTAGAAGAATCTGAAGGAACGTCTTCTGATAGAAGTGGCTTCCTTCGGATTCTCTGGCAGGATGTCGTAGACTACGAAGTCAATGAATGGTTGTCTCCAGTCTGGTGTTTCGTCGACGGTCAGCGTGGAGTAACTCTCGACACCCTGAACATTATTCCTGGGATAGACCAACTCACGGTCTATAATATCAACCAGATGATGAGCATTATTCGGAACTGCTAAGGAAGCGGCAAGGCCTGCTAGGGCATCGACTTCAATATTCTGGAGTCTGGGAACATACTCTATGAAGAACCCTCCCAAGGACGAGATGATGTCAATTGCTATTTGGTGATAGGGGATTATGTCTTCGTGGCGAACCTCGTATGAACCCCGAATCTGATTGACGATTAACTGTGAATCGCTATATGCTTCAAGGTGCTCTATCCCTAGTTCTTTTGCAAGTCGGAGGCCAATGACCAAAGCATTATACTCAGCCACATTATTTGAATAGGGCTCTGTGAGGGAATAAGCTCGATTGATCACCAGCCCGGTGGGAGAAATCAGCACTATTCTGACTTCAGCGACGATGTTGCCCTTGGGCCCAGTTCTAGAAGCGTCGTCGAAGAACATTCGCCATATGGTACCATGGGAGGCCATATTTAAATTCGCGACCTCGTCTGGAATCTCTTCGTCTATTTTGGTTGACTTCGAACCTGGATGAGCTGCTAGAAAGTCTACCAGAGCTTGACCTTTAACAGCCTTTTGTGGGACGAAGATCATGTGGTAGGGGGACAGTAATATCGCCCATGTAGCGAGACGAGAGCTGAGTGCGCCTGGTTTAGTCATGAGGACCCTGAGGGGGTTGAATTTTGATATGACGTAGATGGTTTATCCTGTGATATAGTGTCGCATTTTCTGAATGGCGAAAACCAGAGCAAGGTACTCTTTCTCTACGACAGTATATCGATGCTCCGACCCTATTATCATTCGAATGAGGTAATATATAGCTTGCTCATGCATCGTTGTTTTGTGCTAGCAGAGCACCGAGAGAATGTTCTATTGCTCGTACATAGAGCAAGAATGGTCTTCCAGCAATCGGGGCTACCAGGACCGGAGGGTTCGTCAGGTATTATTTGACGCTGTCGAAGGCACGCTGGCATTCTTCATCCCATATGAATGAAACGTCGTTCTTCATGAGGTGGGTGAAAGGCTGGCATCGTCTGGAGAGGTTGGAGATAAACCTCCTAATGTATGCTAGCCTCCCTTGAAGGCCTCGGAGTTCACGAAGATTTTTCGGGGGACCCATCTCCATGATTGCCTTCGTCTTCTCAGAGTCTACGTGGATACCCTGGGAGTTAATGATGAAACCCAAGAACTTCCTGCTGGATACGCCCAAGAAGGATTTTGTGGGGTTCATCTTCAAATTGTGTGCTCGTATCAGGTCGAACGTTGTCCTCAGATCATACAGATGATCTTCTTTAGAGCGGCTCTTGACGGCGATGTCGTCGACGTAGCATTCTACTGTCTTACACAAGTGGTCTCTAAAGATGACGCTCATAGCTCTTTGATAGGTGGCGCCAGCGTTCTTTAAACAGAAAGGCATGATTGTGTAACAGTATGTGCCAATCGGTGTTCGAAATGATGTGTGCTTCTCATCGTCGGGAGACATCTTGATTTGGTTGTACCCCGAGAAACCATCCATGAATGACATACGCTCGAAGCCGCAGGTGTTGTTAATCATGATGTCTGTGATATGGAGAGGAAATTCATCTTTAGGACACGCCTCATTTAGATTGCGAAAGTCGATGCAGATTCTAATCTTTCCACTTTTCTTGAGGACTGGTATTATGTTGGCGACCCAGTCAGGATGCTGTTCCTCACGGACAAAGCTACTGGCTATCAGTTTGTTTACCTCGGCTTCAATGGCATTCATGATGTCAAGACGGAACCGACGTTGCTGTTGCTTGACCGGTTTTGCGTCCGGACGGATGTTGAGCTTGTGAAGTACAATCTCGGGGTTCAGTCCTGGCATATCTTCGTAGCTCCAGGCGAACACGTCGTTGTATTCTCTGACAAGTTGCAGTAGTGATTCTCGCTATTCGTCTGTCAGATTCTTGCTGACGAAGATGGGCTTTGGAGGGGACTCATAACCGAGATCGATTTGTACAACCTCATCCTCGGTCGGAGGCTCTCTTTGTTCGAACCGCTTCTTCTACTGCGCATCTAGTTGTTGTGCCCATGGCTCTAGCTCAAGAAGTTCGGGAATGTCTTCATCTTCTTTGTAGGCGTCGACAAGTGCCATATTGACGGACCAGACTTGCCTGAACATGTCCCCAATGCTGACATCCAAATCGAAAGTGGGTGATCCGGTTGAGTGTGAATGCCAGTCGCATTCCTTGTCTGAGCTTTCAGGAGTTGTATAGCGATAGTTTGGCCAGTGTGTTGGCCAATTATGCCAAGATATCAAAGTTGTACGGGCTCTCTAGCCCATGAGGCATCTCCCTTCGGAGCGGTTTATCAAAGCGAGTCTCCTTCGGCCTAGGCTTGTCGGTCGTTGAAGGCTGCGAAGGTCCGAAAGCATCAGCGGCTGTCGGCTGATGGTCCTCAGCTGAGTTACCTGGTGGAGGTATGGTTTGTGCGCCAGAGCGGGTAACAACAGCAGTAGCTTCTTCGACCTTTGTCGACATCGTGCGGCATGATTTGACTTTCCCATTCTTTTTCTGCTGGTGGAGGGAGGTACAGACTGAGTCACCTCAGGTACCAAGTCCGGATGGACCCATATGATCTTCCATCGTGATGTGGTAAGGGACACTAGACCAGCAGCTTGGTCTCGGGGAGGTGGAAGGTTAGCGACCTCTATCCTTGCTCGGGGGACAGGTACTACTCCGTCTTGAGTCTTTGTTGGAGGGAAGTTACCAAATTGTACTGACACCATATTAGATGCTACGGTCATCTCTTCGAAATCAATGGCAGGGCTTTAGAATCGATGAGATGCTGGATGTATCGCTTCAGTTGGTAGCAATCATGTGTGGCATGGTGGACATATCGATGATAGTGGCAGTATTTGGGGTTCTCTAAGTCTGCAGGACGAGGCTCACGCCTGGGAGGAGGGAGTTGAATTCGTCCTCCTTGGATGAGCTTGTCTAAGATGGGTTTAACATGGCCATCCTCGAAGGAGTAGGTCATCGGAGGCCACTATTTTTCTGCAGGCTTTGATTCGGGCTTTGTGGCTATTTCGGCCACCATAGCCTGCTTGCCCTTGTTGTCTCGGTTGCTGGAGGAGTTAACGTCGTTGTTGTTGTTGACGTTAGGGCATTTGCCCTTGTCTTCCCCTTCCGAGATGTGTAATCCCAATTGGCGGGCTTTCTTCACTTTGTCTTCTGCGCTAGTGGCACTGATGATGAACGTCTTCCAATCCTTGAATTGACTTTTGCCCATCCAGAGGCTGATTGTGGGAAGCAGTCTCTTTTGGCAAATTTCAATCAAAGAGGAATCATGGTTACAGGAAGGCAGCATCATCGCAATTTGGCGAAACCGCTCGATATAGTTTCTTGTCAGCTCCTTTTCTCCCAGAACAATGTCCATGAGGGTGGACATTATCATGTCTTGTCCTACTTCATAGAACCTCTCCAGAAATATACGTTTGAAGCTGGTGAAGGAGTGGATGCAATTGTTCGGCAAGTTGCGGTACCCATCGAAGGCGACCCCTTCCAATGCTCCGATGAACAGCCGCATAAGGATGGCATCGTCATGAGACAGATGGTCGGTTGTGACTTCTAAGTAGGTGATGTACCTGCTTGCAGATGTCTTCCCATCATATGGATTGATGTGGAATGGTTTATATTTTGGTGGGAAGGGAACATCTGTCCATGCAGCGGGATACGGTTGTCGTATCCTGAGGTCTTGGCAGTTTTCTCGGGCATGGAACATGGTCCGGAGCTCCTGGACCTCTCTTCTTGCCTCCCTGGCCTCGTCTGCAGCGGTAGGAGCCGATATTTCAGGAGGATTATCGCCCGGGTTTGGTGCAGCTGAGTTCGAGTCCGCATTGACCGCGGGACCCAAGCTTATTTGGCCAGGCATTCTTCCTTGTAGAGTTGGAAGGGCTGCTTTGATCTCGTCCATAGATTTGACCAAAGCTTGTATTATGGCCTCCAGAGTGTCGATGCGTTGGCGATCACTGGGCCCTCTTGGTTGCTATCTGTCATGAATATCGTCCTCACATGAGGAGAGATGAAGGAACGGTAGAGGACGTGCCCTCTGAGTCATACCCTTGTACAGAGAAGTCGTTCGGGTATGTGGGAATGTTCTCCTCTGGTTCGGACTCAGAAAGAGTGGTACCTCCAGCTTCAGAGCTTGCCTCATCTTGGGAGTTGGGGACGTCCTCGGGGACGTCGAGGTCTGCTACATTTGTTGGGTGAATCGTTTCCCCTGGATTGTCTTCTTGGAACACCGAATTATCGTAGATGTTTGGAGGAGTGCTACCTCCGACTCCGATGCCTCCATGTGTGGCAGATTTCGTCTTTGAGTGGGTACCTTGGTAAACTCCTCCTGTAACGGTGGTAGACAACCGTTTAGAAGAAAGTTTTTTGGTTATGTCGGTTGAAATTTTTGGGCTGGAGACATTTGTTTTCTTCCCTCTACCGCTGCCAAGAATCTTCAGAGCAGAATTGCAAGAAGCGACGAGAAGCGCTCCGTCTTCTGAGCTTGGGTGTTACAACCTTTGGAAGACGGACCGCCGGCTTTTTGTACTGCTACCTTGTTGCAGCAGTAGTTGACAATGACTTGGGTGCATTGATGTCCTTGACAGGACTCTTTTTACGTCAAATCTTCGTCTCTTCCCTTGTGCTTGTGAGGAATCACGTTGCACAAGTCACCTTCTTTGTGGGCTGGGGAGTCCAGAGCAAATGAGTGTGTTGGCCTCCTGCCTGCTCCCTGATGTAGGGGTAGCACGAGTACTTGCCCCTGATCCTTGTTGGGATATTCTTAATAACTATCCCGTTCATTGGCCGCCGGGGGCTGGACACGGGTAGTTCTGTAAAACTTTCCATCAGGGGCCCGCATGATAGTCAGCAGGACGTGCTGGTAGTCAGAAGTTGGGACAGCCGACTGAGCTTGTCGAGCCCGCGTTGCCCGAGACCTCTTCCTTCTAGCACCTGAGCGTGCGTAGTAGGAAGAGTCTAAGATGGTCACAACAGAGTCTGGCATATGCTCCAGAGAGCCTCAATGGTCAGGACCGTATGAGAGGCGGTCAAAGACTTACCGTGAGCCGTATGGAGTAGATAGTATGCAGCTGGGATCGGTGGCCGTGCAGGCTGTCTGCATGCGGCTGGTATGTGTAGCCGTGCAGGCTATCTGCATGCGGCTATCCTTTGTGGCCGCATAAACTTTCTGTATGCGGCTAGAAGTCATGGTCGTGCAGGCTGTCTGCATGTCGCTGGAAGTTCTGGCCGTATGAGTTTTCTCCATACGGTTGACTTTTGTGGCCGCATGAGTTTTCTCCATGCGGTTGACTTTTGTGGCCGTATGAGTTTTTTCCATACGGTTGACTTTTTTGGCCGCATGAGTTTTCTCCATGCGGTTGACAGTTGTGGCCGCATGAGCTTTTCCCATGCGTTTGGCGCCCTTATGCAGCTTGGATTACAAAGAGTTCCTCTTTGACCCTACAAGTCGAGCATCATAGTGTTTTCTTCTGTCGGACTTGGGGACAGCAGAGTCCTCTGTGGTCTGAAGTGGGGCCGCACGCGAGACTTCTCCGCTGTCTCGGGCAACAGAGAGTACTTCTTCGAGAGCTTGGGGAGGAGCGAATGATTTGGGTCTCCACTCCCTGCGGGTCTTCTTCGTGCGGGCTCGCCGTTGGACCGGGCCAGCGCTTCCGTCGGAGAGCATTTCTTCAAATGCCTGCTGGTCGAACCGGACGACCAGCATTTGTTGAGTGGAGCCAAGTTTGGCTGCGTCTGATTGTGTCACCAACTCCTCAGCCAAGGAGAAGTTAGTCCCCAGCAGAGTCGCCATCGTGTTTGCCATTGATTATAAAAGAACAGAACAATTATATGGGAGGACTGGACTTTTACTTCACAACACAAACTCGCTTGTAAAAAGAAAGCCTAGGGACGAAAACCTAGGTACAGCAATCTAAGTACGATTGTTTAGTTTTGATTCTGGGGGATGACGGTAGAGGCTCGGGAAAGCGACGACCGCTCTGCCTTATTCCTTGGACGATCAGATGTAGCCTTGGCTCTGATGAAGAAATGCTCTCAGGGTGGAAAGACTCTTCTGTGCGTGCTTTTTTGTCTCTCCGTGTGTCCAGCCGGGTGGAGAGGATCTCTTTTGCAAGGGAATGGCACCTTGCTATATTTTTTGTTTCTCTGGATCCGATCCTTCTGTAAGGGAATGGCACCTTGCTATTTATAGGAGTGGGGTGTGATCATTATGGTTTGCAATAATTCCCTCCTTGAAAAGCTGGCGGCCAATCATCTGGGCCATTAATCTTGATTGTATTACATCTGGGCAATTAATTCTTGATTGTGCCAAATCTATATGGGCAATTAATGCTGATTGCAATAAATCCTCATAATCTGTTATGACAAGCTCGGATCTCCCGCCACGTGTCCCATTTGCTTAATCACAACAAATCTGATTTGATTTGAGTAATAATGATGATTGCACTAAATCTGGTTGTCAGGATTTACGAGCAGCCATAACTTCGAGGGGATAAGACAGCCACATATCTCAACTTATCATGAGGATCGCCACGTGTCTCAACCGCCATGAGCGGGGCATTTGGCAGAGTCGCATGAGTGCGGTCTAGGTGAACCGCATACGGATGACACCCAAGTCCTAGCCGCATGAAGGTAACCGCCGCATGGGGCAGCAACTTCGTGAAGGAGGCGGCCGCATGAAGGAGGCAGCCGCATGAAGGATGCAGCTGCGTGAAGCGGGAAGCCGCATGAAGCGGGCAGCCGCATGAAGGACGCAGCTGCATGAACTGGGCAGCCACATGAAGGGCGGGACCGCATAAAGCGGGCAGCCGCATGAAGGACGCAGCCGCATGAAGCGGGCAGCCGCAAGAAGGGCGTCTCACGACCGAGCCACATGAGGAATGTCTCATGACCGAGCCGCATGAGGGACGTCTCATAGCCGAGCGGCATGAATGACGTCTCATGACCGAGCCGCATGAGGAATGTCTCATTCAATCTGTGCACTCGTTTTGTGGGCCCGGGTATCCCGAGCACACGAGTGCGTAGGTATCATGTTTCCTCCCTGATGTGGGGCTAGTAAAAACACTTACCCTCGATCTTTGTTGGAAGACTCTTGAGAACCACCCTGTCCGTTTGCCGCCGGAGGCTGGACACGGGCGGTTTTGTACAACTTTCCATCAGAGGCCCGCTTAACGGGACGCTCTTGATGGTCAGAGGTTGGGACAGCTGACTAAGCTTGACGAGCCCACACTGCCCTAGACTTCTTCGACTTAGCACCCGAAGGTGCGTAATAGGAAGAGTCCAAGTTTGGAAGGAGGGAAAAGAAGTTGGTGCCCTTTTCAAAGAAGGCAATGGGGGCTCTATTTATAGAATGGAGTGAGCCATTTCTTTTTCTCCTTTTCGATGTGGGACTAAAAGCAATATTTTCCATGCTTCTACACCAGCGAAGGAATGGATGCAGTTGTCCGGCAAGTTGCAGTACCAGTCGAAGGCAACCCCTTCCAATGCTCCAATGAACAACCGCATAAGGATGGCATCGTCATGAGGAAGATTGTCGGTTGTGACTTCGAAGTAGGTGATGTATCTGCTTGCAGATGTCTTCCCATCATACGGATTGATATTGAATGGTTTATATCTTGGTGGGAAAGGCACATCTCTCCTTGCAGCAGGATACGGTTATCATATCCTGAGGTCCTGGCAGTTTTCTCGTGCGTGGAACATGGCCCGGAGCTCCTGGACATCTCTTCTTGCCTCCCTAGCCTCGTCTGCAGCGATGGGAGCCGATATTTCAGGAGGATTATCACCCGGGTTTGGTGCAGCTGAGTTCGAGTCCACATTGACCGTGGAACCTAAGCTTGTTTGGCCAGGCGTCCTTCCTTGCAGAGTTGGAAGGGCCGCTTTGATCTCGTCCACGGACTTGACCAAGGCATGAAGTATGGCCTCCAGGGTGTCGATGCGTTGGCGATCACTGGGGCCGTCTTGGTTGCTGTCCGTCATAAACACCGTCCTCACATGAGGAGAGATAGAAGGAACGGTGGAGGATGTGCCTTCTGAGTCATACCCTTGTATAGAGAAATCGTCAAGGTATGTGGGAATATTCTCCTCTGGTTCGGACTCAGAAGGAGTGGTACCCCCAGCTTCAGAGCTCGCCTTGTCTTGAGAGTTGTGGATGTCAGGATCTGCTGCATATGTTGGGTGAACCGTTTCCACTAGATTATCTTCTTGGAACACCAGATTATCGTAGATATTTGGAGGAGTGCTACCCCCGGTTCCAATACCTCCCAGAGATGTAGACGACGAATCTCCAAGTGTGGCAAATTTTGTCTTTGAGCGGGTACCTTAGTAAACTCCTCCTGTAACGGTGGTAGACAACCGCTTAGAAGAGAGTTTCTTGGTTACGTCGGTTGAGATTTTTGGACTGGAGATATTTGTTTTCTTCCCTCTTCCGCTGCCAGGAATCTTCAGAGCAGAATTGTAGGAGGCGACGAGAATCATCTCATCTTCTGAGCTTGGGGGTTGCAGCCGTTGGAAGACGGACTGCCGGTCTTCATGTACTGCCGCCTTATTGCAACAGTAGTTGACAATGACTTGGGTGCAGTAATGTCCCCGAAAGGACTTTCTGTACACCGAGTCTTCGTCTCTTTCTTTGCATTTGTGAAGAATTACGTTGCACAAGTCACCCATTTTGTGGGCCCGAGAGTTCTGAGCACATGAGTGTGTTGGCATCCTACCTGCTCCCTAATATGGGGGTAGTACGAGTACTTGCCCCTGATTATTGTTGGGAGATCCTTGGTAACTATCCCGTTCGTTGGCCGCCAGGGGCTAGACACGGATAGTTTTATACAACTTTCCATCAGGGGCCCGCGTAATAGTCAGCGGAGAAGCCATGATAGTCAGAAGTTGGGACAGCTGTCTGAGCTCGACGAGTCCGTGCTGCCCGAGACTTCTTCCTTCTAGCAACTGAGAGCACATAGTAGGAAGAGTCCACAGAGATTGGCACATGAGAGCATCTGGGGACAGGATCGCCTGAGAGGCGGTCGAAGACTGACCGTGAGCCGCATGAAGCAGATGGTATGCGGCTGGGTTTGGCGGCCGTGCAGGCTGTCTGCATACGGCTGGCATGTGTGGCCGCATGACCCTTCTGTATGCGGCTAGGAGCAGTGGCCGCATAAGCAGTCTGTATGCGGCTGGCAGGCGTGGCCGCATGAGCAGTCTGTATGCAGCTGGTAGTCGTGGCCGTATGAGCCTCCTTCATGCGGCTGAAAGTTCTGGCCGCATATGCCTCCTGCATGCGGCTGGCTTCTGTGGCCGCATGAGTTTTCATGTGGCTGGCGCCCTTGTGCGACTTCTTCTTGGACCGCACAGAGTTCCTCTTTGTCCCTGCAAGTCCAGCATCGTAGTGTTTTCCTCTGCCGGACTTGGAGACAGCAGAGTCCTCTATGGCCTTAAGTGGGGCCATATGAGAGTTTTCTCCGCCGTCTAGAGCAACAGAGAGTACTTCTTCGAGAGTTTGGCGAGGAGCGAATGATTTGGGCCTCCACTCCCTGCGGGCCTTCTTCGTGCGTGCTCGCCGCTGGACCGGGCCAGCGCTCCCGTCGGAGAGCATTTCTTCAAACGCCTGCTGGTCGAACCGGGCGACCAGCATCTTTTGAGTGGAGCCAAGTTTGGCTGCGTCCGTCTGCGTCAACAACTCCTCAGCCGTGGAGAATTTAGTCCCCAGCAGAGTCGCCATCGTGTTTGCCATTGGTTATAAAAGTACAGAACAATTTTATAGGAGGACTGAACTTAGACTCACAATACAATCTCGCTCGTACAAATAAAGCCTAGGAATGAAAACCTAGGTACAGCAATCTAAGTACGATTGTTTATTTTTGATTCTAGGGGGTGACGGTAGAGGCTCGGGAAAGCGACGACAGCTCTTCCTTACTCCTTGGACGATCGGACGTAGTCTTGGCTCTGATGAAGAAATGCACTCGGAATGTGTGGGGAGACTCTTCTGTGCGTGCCTTTTTCTCTCTGTGTGTCCAGCCGAGGGTCTCTCTCTCTTTTTGTAAGGGAATGACACCCTGCTATTTATAGGAGTGGGGTGTGATCATTAGGGTTTACAATGATTGCCCCTTGAAAAGTTGACGGTTTGGGGATTAATTACCAATTTTTTTTATCCTGTCTTGTTGGCAATTAATCTGGGCCGTTGATCTTGATTGCAACAAATCTGGGCAGTTAATGTTGATTGCGCCAAATCCATATGGGTAATTAATATTGATTACCACGAATCTTCGTTATTTATTATGACAAGCTCGGATCTCCTACCATGTGTTCAATCTGCTTGATTGCAATAAATTTGATTTGATCCGGGTAATTATGATGATTGTACTACCTCTGGTTGTTGGAATTTGTTGATAAATCTTGATTGATTCGGTGCCACGTGTCCAACCATCATTCTGCTGCGAGCCATAGGGACATGAAGGAAACTGATCTTCTGTCACGTGTCCTAACCGCGAGCCACAGGGACAGGGTGTTTTGACTGAGCCGCATGAGGGTGGCTTCTCAGGATTTGAACTGTCTGAAGGTTGCAACCGCATAGGTGTGGCTTCCGAAATCTGAGTCGCATGAGGGTGGTTTCCAACTGAACCGCATAAGGCTGGCCACGTGTCAAGGCTGCATGGATGTGGCCTCTCAGCATTTGAGCCGCATGGAGATGGTCCCCATAATCCGAGCCGTATGAGAGTAGAGGCCGCATGGGGGTGGCTTCTCAAGATTAGAGCCGCATGGAGATGGTCCCCATGATCCGAGCCGCATGAGAGTAGCGGCCGCATGGGGGAGGCTTCTCAAGGTTTGAGCGGCTTGGAGATGGCCCCATGATCCGAGCCGCATGAGAGTAGCAGCCGTATGGGGGTGGCCTCCACCTGAGCCGCATGCGGCTGGCCACGTGTCAAAGCCGTATGGAAGACTTTGGGATATGATGGATCGTGCCAGCTATAGAGAGAGATTTTCTTCGTTTCCCTAGGAGCACGCCATCATGTTAGAGTCATCATTGCAGCTTTATGTCAGAGCTGTCAGTTCACTTTTATGTCAGAGCTACCTTGTTGTGTCAGAGCATTAAATAGGGCCGCTGCTTAATGGCCAGCTGTAGAGACGAGCCGCATAAGGCTACGTGGCTTTTATTCGAGCCGCATGGCTAGGTCCTGAGAGCTTCTTTGAACCGCATGAGACTCCATCTGTTTTGAGCCGCATAGATCTTTCTGTTTCTTTTCCATGCTTCTACAACTACAAAGACGACAAGGATGCAGATGTGTGCAAATTTTGTGGTACTGATGGCTATAAGACAACTAGTACATAAAGGTCTACCAGTGCAAGAAGACCGACCGATTCAATGTACTACTTGCCTTTAACGCCGTAGTTGTAAAGATTATTTATGGTGAAGAGACGGCCAAAAATATGAGTTGGCATATGCGAGAACAGATTGAAGGAGTGTTGGATCACCCATCCGAAGCGTGGAAGCACTTTGATCGAGTTTATTCTAATTTTGCTTCAGATTCACGTAATGTCAGGTTGGGGATATCTTCTGACAGTTTTACTCCTTTTGGTCTTTCGAAATCCCAGTATTCGTACTGGCCAGTGATTGCCACTCCGTATAACCTACCGCCTTGGATGTGCATAAAGACCCAGTACATGTTTCTAACCGTTATAATTCTTGGTCCGAACAATCCTAAGAGGAATATTGATGTGTACTTACAACCTTTGATAGATGAGTTGAATCAGTTATGGAAAGTAGGCGCTAACACGTACGATGTTTCTAGGAAGCACAATTTTCAGATAAAGGCAACCCTTATGTGGACCATCAACAACTTTTCGGCCAATGGAATGTTATCTGGATGGAGCACTCATGGCCGTCTCTCATGTCCGTATTGCATGGACCGTACTAAGGCTTTCCGTTTGAAACACAGAGGAAAACCGTGCTTCTTTGATTGTCATCGGCAATTTCTGCCAAAAGATCATCCGTTCAGAAGGAACATGAATGCATTCCGTGCCGGCGTTGTAGAGAAGGGTGATCCACTGCCAAGGTGGTGTGGAACTACGATATGGGAGGAGGTTAAAGATTTTCCAAGTGCTATCGAAGATCCTACAACTGGGTACAAGTGCGATAGATTTGGTAGAGATCATAACTAGACAACGAGGAGCATATTCTGGGATCTGCTATATTGGAGTACCAATCCGATCAGACATAATCTTGATGTCATGCATATTGAGAAGAATGTGTTTGATAACATAATTAATACTGTGATGGACGTAAAGGGAAAAATGAAAGACAATCCCAAGGCCAGGTTGGACTTAGAAGAAATATGCAAATGCCCTGTGTACCATTCTGTTCCCGGTCCATTACCAGGACAGGACAGTTCCAGAAGGTTGGCGACGGGGATGACAAATATACCTATGCTGGGTTATAAGCGATGATCGGATATACAAAGGAGGTGCTGCCCAAATTTTAAAAAAATATAATGTATATTTTTGTGATAACGTGTGTCTGTGTTTACAATGTATGTGAAATGCAGTGTTCGGAACCATCGATAGTTTTGATTACTGTTGTATGTTTTATCTTGGACAGAAAGAGCAACAGTTCAGGATGTAATTCTGAGAGCTTCATTTTCACATCCTTCTTTTTCTTGGAACGTCGTAAAGGATCCTGAGAAGGTGAAGGACGTGAAGAGGAAGCTCTGAGAAGTGCACCCTGACCTGTTGCTCTTTCTATCCAAGATAAAATATAGAACAGTAAGCGAAACTATCGATGGTTCGAACACTGCACTTCACACACACTGTAAACACAGACACACAGCATAACAAAATAACATTATATTTTTTTAAAGTTTTTTATAATATCTGCGACGTATAGCGACAATCTGCGACGTATAGCAACGTATCCTGACGTCGCTAATTAGCGCCGTTACGTCGCTATACGTCGCTCAGTAGCTGATGTGGCAGAGAGTTGACGTTGCTAATTTGGTCGTTGTACGTCGCTACACTACTGACGTGGCAGGCATGCCATGTCATCACATAAAAAGAAATAACATCGCTAAGTAGTCGCACTACATCGCTAATTTGGCGACGTAAAACTTTGTCGCCCTCCGTCGCTAATTTAGCGACGACCCAGCGACATTGTGGTGACGTCGCAAACAGCGACGGAGGGCGACGAATTTGTCATCTGCGACTAGCTTTTCTACGACCTTAATATTTCGTCGCTAAAGTCGTCGCTAATTACGATTAGCGACATATTTTTCTTAATTAGCGACGTATCCTGACGTCGCTAATTTGTCTTATTTTAATAGTGATAGCATCTGTGCACATGGCGGCTGATGACAATGAAGAATCAAGCGGAAGTGCTGATAAGCAGAAACGCATTGAGGCTCTCGAAGAAAGTCTTAACGCATTGAACATATCCATACAGACTTTAGCCTCTGTCTTTCTGGAGATCAAGGACAGATTGGTTCCCACTGCCTCCATACCTACGGCTCCGATGGTTCGTGATGGGTCTAGTACCCTGCCCGTCATAAACCAAGTCGCACAGTCGTCGGCCACTCCGTCGACCATCAATCCAGTAGTATCCAATGGAATTCAACAAGCACTCGAGGAGTTATACGCTCACCACGATGCCAAAAAAGCGAGCAATATTCCGAAAGATGGGCATCCGGCAGACTTATCCTGCTGAGTGGGACGATGTGGTTTATCCTCCCAAATATAAACCATAAACTATCATCCATTATGATACTAAGGAGTCGTCCAGATGATACTTGAGGTACTTTGCCTCAGTAACAGGACATCTGCCAAAAGATGACACCCTTATCACCAGCATCTTCATTGGAGCTCTATAGGGGGTGGCAATGAATGGTTATGCAGTTTGCCCGACAACTACATTAAATCTTTTGAAGACCTGAAGAACATGTTCCTGGAACGGTTCTATGAAGGAGGGCTGGACATGATGATGTCTACTCTCATGGATATTGTTCAGAAAGAAAAGGAGCCCGTACGAGCGTACATAGAATGCTTTTGCCAGGCCACCCTAAGGCTACCTTCAGGCATGCCTGAGCCCATGCTCATGGATTTATGTCGCTAGAATATGCTCCCTACAATCAAACTATGGCGTAGTGCTCCCTGCATCGAGTGGACGCCCTTCATTACTGATAGAGACGTAGCTCGGAAGAAGGCATAGGACACACGACTCCTGGGTCTGAACTTCCCTTCTATTGAAGATAAAGGGAATTGAGTAAGAGACGGTAAAGGCAAGCAAGCTATGGCCGTCAATATTATAAAGGGTCCAGCTCTCGTGAGCTTCAAGCCAGTCGAAGTGCAGAAGCCGAAGGAAACCTACTCCTTCAATGACGAAGACACTCTCAAGTTATTTGAGATGCTGACCAAGGGCGGCAGGCTGTAACTTCCACCTGCCAAGTGTCCTGACGAAGTAGAAAAGGTGGATAATCCTAAGTACTGCCATTACCACCAGTATATCTACCCTCAATACGCGACTGCTACGTATTGAAAAGACAGATTCAATGTCTTATCGATGCCAAAGTCATCTCCTTCGATTACGAGGAAAAGACTGCGACGACCAACATGGTCATGATACAGTTAGGGAGCTTTTCGATAGTCGAGACTCAAGATGGCGTCGTCCCCATCCTAAAGGCAATGATGGAGGTCGTCAACCTTCCACCTGCCAGGGATATGGCTCAGGGCCTCATCCCCTTCACAACACCGCAAGGTGAAGTAATGTGGGTTCATCCAGATCTTATTCCTGACATGACTGTGCCAGCAACACGGCCAGCTAAAGGGAGGAAGGCCAAGACATGTCGTATGGTCTCCTCCTCGGTAGAAGACACCAGGGTGACCACTCGTTTGGCTCTATAGCGAGAGGAAGATCAGGCTCCTGAAGAAAAGATACCCTCGTCGGTGACCCATTCTACACCCGATATAGCACAAGCCGGACCTTCTCAACCTCCTGTCGCAGATAAGCAGAAATAGAAGGAGGACTGCTTCAATAAGCCTCTACGAAATGATTTGGCAGTCGGCCTGATCAAGCCCTATAAGTTCGATATATTGGCGGTACTGGCCAACATGCCAGCTCTGTTATCACTCTTCGAGCTTTTTTGGCTCTCTAAAGTGACTCCGGACGCCCTGAGCGAGGCGCTGCAGAATGCAGAGGCTTACCTCGCGTAGTTGAAGCAGCCCAAGGAAGACCCTGCGGCATATCCGCATTGCCATAGTATGATCGAGGTGATTCCTAAGATCACTTTTGCGCAGCACGATATACTACTAAAGAACAACCGGCATAACCGACCCTTGTACTATATAGGATATGTGGGTGCCATCAAGGTCGATCACATTCACATCGACCCGGGCTCATCGTTCAGCATCATACCCCGAAGTCTGCTCCAAGCTCTAGGGATCCCGATGTACCGTCTCACGTCATCGAACACCACCATCAGCGGCTTCAATACGGAAAAGAGTGAGCCTCTGGGCAAGATCCGATTGAAGTGCCAAATAGGTGATCTTCACACTGAGGTTACCTGTTACGTTATCGATGCGGACATAAACTACAATATATTGCTTGGGCGGCCATGGATCCATGAGTACATGATCGTCCCCTCCATCTTTCACCAGTGTATGAAGTACGTGGCAGTGGCACAACCGTTAAGACGAAGTTCGCTGATATCGACCCGTTCTGAGGTCTCGAAACATACTGTACGAATGCCGATCTGTACGAGCCACTCCCTTGGAACGACGAGTCCTACGATGTCGATGACGAAGCAGAAGCTGCAGCAGTCACAGAAGGACCCATGAGGGTTCGACTGAAGGGAAGCCACCTAAGACTCCAGCCCTCCTGGTCATCAAACTCCGGGGCAAGGCTCCAGCACGACCGCCTCCGACGGCATCAAGCCCGGAGCCCCTGCAAATAAAGCTCTCCCGAAAGGCCGTGATACCCGCTTCAAAACAGCAGGTATCACAAGATGACGCAAAAATCTCCTCCACCTCCTTCTAGAGGAGCTCTTGCCCACAAGGAATTACAAGATGACGTCTGCGCCAATACTGAGGCACAGTCTTTAGATGGTGTAATCCCTCGGGATAAATTTTTGCATTTTATTAATAGAAAGTTGTCTTCGAATTACTCCAGTGCGCATTGGAACACTAAGTACTTCTTAGATAATGCTCTATATACTCTATAAACACAAGTGACAACCGTCAACCTTGTAAACCGAGTTGTCCCCTCCAAAGGCTCCTACTTTCTAGTCCCACCAAGGAACCCAGAGGAGCAACCTATCGTCTTTCGTCGACTGGAACATCCGTAGCGGCCAGCCCTAGGAGAACCGAAACCCTGCGATGGCAAGATGCAGCTCTACCGCTATGCTACTCAAGCCAAATATCTCATCCAGAAGATGGAATACGACCTGAACAACAACAAAGGGCTGAACTACGACAAAGGTCGACGGCTTCCCTTACGAGTTCATACTCCGAAGGGGAAGCCTCAGAACTACTACCAACGTACTCGCCGGGGGTTGGGGTATATTACTCATATGACCACTTCGGAGAGTTCAGAATCGGAGGCTCCTCTACACTCGCATTCTTCTGACTCTTCAACCTGGGATTCTGATACCAGTATAGGCCGGGACCTCCAAAAGGTACTATCCGTCAACATGGTTTCCACAGACGACGCCGTAGAGGAAGAAGACCACGCACTCGATTTCTTCAAAGAAGAGCCCTGGGCTCAATGCCTTGGCTCTCAATAGGAATGGAATTTCGAACAGCAAGAGCCTTCCACCGAGGACGAAGTCGTCCAGATCGACATAGGGAATGAAACTTCCCCTAAACCCATCGTTGTTAGCAAAAGCCTGACAAGAGACGACAAAGATTCTCTTATACAGCTGGTCCGAGAGTATATAGATGTCTTCGCCTAGAGCTATGAAGATATGCCGGGTTTGGACCCACAATTCGCCATGCACCGGCTCAACATTCTACCTGACGCTAAACCTGTCAAACAGCACCAGCGTCGCTTTCGTCCCAATTTATGGACGCCATCGAAGAAAAAGTCGATAAACTCCTTGAGAGTGGCTTCTATAAAACCCCTAAATTTTTACTTTTTTTATTATTAAATTTGGTACTGATTTAAAATTTTGTATTGTACGTCGCGTAGTCGTATTGTACGTTGTGCGCAAAATTTTGTTTTTTTTGAATTTGCTCGACGAGTGAGAATATGTGTGAGCGTGCATATTTTTGAAAAATATTTTTCTATTTTTTTGGTTTTAAAATAATATACATAATAATTATTTTGTTATTGTTCCAAAATTTCCAAGTTTGTTATTTTATTTATAAAGCCTTTCATTTACACAGTTATAATAATAAATAATTTTTCCTATAAAACGGTATATTAGAAAAGTATATTTATGTAAATATTATTTGGACATGCATATATAATTAGTAATTATTTATTAGTTTATTTTTAAATAATAATGAATTTTTGAAATTTTTATTATTAATATTTTTGGAAAATATATTTTGGAATTATTGTGGCAAATTAAATCCTTGATTAGATTTTTGGATTTAATTTAAATAGTTTAAATTTAAAGATAGAATTTTTAATTTGAGTTAGATTATCTAGAATTTGGATTTGGATTATTTTTGATTGGATCGATTTAAGTTGATTTAAATTGAATTACGAATTATCTATTTTGGGTTTAAACTAATCATAATCCTTATCTTAATGGGAATTCTCACATCCTATAAATAGGTAGATACTCCTCCATAAAATTTCATAATCCACAATATTCCTCCACCACAACCAAACGTGAGTGCATCGTATCCACGTCGCCTCCCGTCCATATTTTATTCCATCTTTTTTTACATATACATCACCCCCTTCGTGTCGACAATTCCGACACAATTAATCCCTAACCTATCCCTATTCTAAACCCACGCAACCCCGATACGCTGTTCCCCGCTCCACCACCAGACTTCCTTTTCCTGTCGTCACCCCTGGCCGTACCATCTTCGGCAGTCACCAACACCTGTGGCGGACAACAACGTCCTTCCCCAACCAAGTCCCAATAACCACCTACCACTACACTAGGCGTCCATCGTCGACGACCCTACGAAACTCCCTTCGGCCCGACAGTACGCAGATTCAAGCTAACCACCGCCGCTAGCGTCGACCACCACCACCAAAAACCTACACCATCACCAGCACCACCGCCGGCCCATACCGAGCCGCCCCACCGATACCACAGTACCCCGTAAGACCAGTCTGACATCACCCACGCAACCACGACCATTTCCTCTCCGGCCACCGGAGAGCAGCCACCAACCCACCACTATAACCGACCACCACTACCCGAACCACAACCACCGCCACCGCAGCCGGCCACCCCCGCCGTGGCCGGCATATCCAAACCCAAAATCCCCCAAAATTTTACCACCACTTACCTTCCAAGGCCGATGAACCCACTTGACTCTGCCTCCCTCTGCCACCGTCGGAGCAACAGCCGGTGTCCGCCTCCACTACTCCTCCTCCTCCACCGTTCGAGCCCGGTGCACACGTCTTTTGCTGACCTCCTTCCCAAACCTCCGACTCTCGATTCCCCATCCGCAGCCTTCTTATTTCCCTCGAACTCCGGCCGCCGGCGTGCCCTAGCCGCCGCGCGTGCGCCGATCTCCACGCGCACCTCCACCGCTCTCTCCGCCTCCTTCCAACGCCGGAGCCGCCACCGCTGTGTCGCGCCAATCTGCTTCCACCGGCAAGCCGACGCCGCAACGAGCGCCTGTAGCCGCCACGAGAGTGGCTTCACCCATGCGTCCGACTCCATTCCTCCGTCGTGCCTCCCTTTCCTCTCCGATCCGCCGCCGCCCCACTCCTCCGCGGCCGGCGAAGACCCTGACAACCATCTCTCCGCTCACTCTCCTCCCCCTTCTGTTTCTCTTTTTTTTCTCACAGAACAGTACATGTACTGTTAGGTTTTTGTTTATTATTATTATTATTATTATCATTATTATTATTATAATAATAATTATTATTATTATTATTATTATTATTATCAATATTATTATCATTATCATTATCATTATCATTATCATTATCATTATTATTATTAGTATTATTATTATAATTATCATTATTATTATTATTATTATTATTATTATTATTATTATTATTATTATTGTTATTTTTATAATGTGATTCTTATTACTTTATTGTTGTTTTTAGAAAACTAGTTATATATATATTTCACATGTTGTATAATAATAATAATGATTATTAGCATTTTTGTGAAATTAATATTAGTATTTTGGTTTGATTGCTAACGCTATTATTATTTTTTTGAAGAGTCATACATATACATATAATATAATATAGTTTTAAAATGTTTATAAATATTCCTTGATTTTTAAAATAGTCAATAAAAAGCATAGCTTTTACCAAAAATTTATTTTTACAAAATATGGGTTTAGTCTTAAATACTACTTTGACAAACTTAGAATTTTTGCCGAAAACGGTTTTCTCGACTGTAAGTATTTTTGTATTTCTCCTAAAAATATTTTGACTCATGAAAAATAGTTTTAGGAATTATAAATATTTTCTAAAACTCGTATATATAATATTTATCCATCAATTCTTTAATTTTTCTCCTGTCTGTAACCAGTCCTATTATTCCTATTCCTTCGCCCATTTCGAGACTACCTTATGTCCACCCTAACTAATTTGACCCTTCTGGACCTAATAGAACTGTCCAGTCACCACCCGAGGTCACCTTGCATAGTTGTTACACCGAAGATGCAGTTCATGCCACCTTGATCATCGTAGCACACCAGGCGTCCTACCAGGCAAGACACCTTACCATTTGCTGTTTATTTATTTTAGCTCATATTTTATGCATTATTCATTATTTCTTTATGCAAAATAAACTGTGATACATGGCATAACCTGTTAGAACTTACTGTTCAGTTATATTTCTTGATATGTATTATTTTTCTTACACATTAAACGTAGATTTAAGGGACCACCTTGTGTGTTGCATTCATTGGCCTTGACACGTTGTACCACGAAGTTGTGTGTTGCATGTAGAACACGAACATACGTGACTGGCTGGCCACCGGTCCGTATAAGCCATGCGATAGGAATAACCGCTAATAGAGGTTGCATGCTTAGTTTGACTTAGCGGTTATAGAGGTTTTCTGTTGTGGATACAACATAGTAGGCATTGGACGGGGAGGACAATTCCTTAGCGTATAGGCTTCGATGCACTTTTCCTTGTGACCCGAAAGCTCCGCTAGAGATACGGGGTTGATGACCCATAATTACTGACGGCCACTGGCGTTTTGCGGAACGTCATGCTCTTATTGATTGGGCCTCTGGTGCCCCAAGGGGGGACTACGACGATCCTATTTAGCCAGGGCCCATGCGTATGAAGGATTGTTCTTAACTACATTTTACTTAGAACGGTTAGGCACCTTTATCCGTTAGGTACGAGTACTTTTGGTTTGGGTACTTGAATCTGACCGTAGCTTGGAATAATAACTTGTCGTGGATTAGTTCATCACATCTTGTCCTTGTTTGGTTGTAGGTGTGAACTATACTTCGATGAGAAGGTATTGAACCTTATTGGGGTCCGGATACCATATTAGATTCATAGCATGGAAAGATATGTCACCGTGAATTAGTTTACCATCTCTTGTCCTTGTTTGGTTGGGGGGATGGTACGCTCTTTCAATAGGTGTGTATTGGACCATGTTATAATTCAATTGACTTATTTATTTGAGCAATATTTATTCAATTTATATGGCATGATATTATGTGTCTGGTTACGTCCCTCTGAGGACCTAGTTATCTTGCCAGGTGTGTGCTATTGTCTTTCGCAGGTGTTCTAGCTCTAGCCGTGATCATTGTAATTTTTTCGAGGATGATTGCACTTGGATCGTTTTCGCTTCGCTCGTCAAAATCATTTCTTTTCTCATGTATTTTTTTCCTTACTTGTTGGTAGTGGATTTGTCTCCGCCCAACATATCATATCAAGACAATTCATTATCATTATATGATATATTTTATTCATTTATTTTGTGTGGATGCAATACATCAGTACCGAGGCAAGATTATTCATTCCCCCTAGGTAGATTCGATTCCGATGCCCCAGATATCGATTCGAGGAAAATCAAACTTGTGCACAAGCTATCTATGACCATGCCAATGCGTGAACAATCTAATATATGCAAACAGTTTTGTATAACGCAAATAGTATTGAATGACATTATTATTTCTCCCCACTCATGCAACGATTCATTTTCCCCAAAGCCGTACTCCCGATTTAGTGTCCCGTAGGCACCAAATTTCTTGAGGCATCATAACCCACGATCGACGTTTCATATTATTTTCCAACACGTGAAATAGTCTATCTTTTTACTAGAACCTTAAACTTTCTCGTTTATGTGAGAAACTTGTATTTTTCAGAGTAGATCACTCTAAATCGATACATTTTTTCCGAGTTCTTGAGCTTAGTGGACTGGCATGCATTTAACTTGGCATCGTCAATTTGAATGAATTCGAGGCAAAGGAATTTTTGTTTGCAGGACAGAGTAGAAAAGAAGGGGCCGAATCATCCACCAAGTTCTTTGATCGTGCCGACCGTCGAAGCGCTTCGTAATATTCAAGCTTTAGTTACACGAGCTCCTGCAATGGCACCAACACTTAGTTAGGATTTCTGTCTTATTCCTTCGCATCGAAATTCGTAGATTGCATCCAAAAAATAACACGAGCACTTCATCAAAACTAAGCGACAAAAGCTCCAAGAAAACCATACAGCAGTCCGGTCCCGTCGAATGAACTCTTATATAGAGCTCATTTATCGAGATGTAGCCTGCTACATCTAGGACTTATTCTAACAGAAGTCATTCCATTAGTTGGATCGATTCTCGTAACATCCGTCCTAATCGATTTGATCGATGTCGCAAGGTATTATCGTTTACTAAGCTCAGCGATCGAGCCAGAAGTCCATCTCAGTTTTTGACCGATCTGACTCGCCGCAAGCATATTGTGAAGTCTGTCGTCTATCGAAAGCGGGGCACTACATAATATACCACTAAGAAAAAGTTTCGTCCCGAAACTTAAGAATAAGAGTCTGACCTTAAATTAGACAAACAATGCAGGGTACTTCTCCTTCATCTCCGCCTCTATTTCCCACGTCCAACTGAATGGTTCCACCAAAGCACGCGGACCAAGGACATTGACCGATTTCGTAATACCTTCTCTTTATGGTCAAAAATTTGAATAGGCTCCTCCGAGTAAGACAAGTCAGTACGTAGCTCCAACTGATCGAAGCTAACCACGTGACTTGGATCGTGTACGTATTTTCAAAGTTATAAAACGTGGAAAACATCATACACATCAGCCAAGGCAGGAGATTGTGCGATCCGATAAGCAACAGTTGTAACTCGCTCGATGATCTCGAAGGGGCCTACAAATCTCGGGCTCAACTTGCCTTTAACGCTGAACCGCAACACACCACGCGTGGGCGTTACTTTCAGAAACACATGGTCCCCGACCAAGAATTCTAGCGGTCGTCGACGAAGATCTACGTAGCTCTTTTGTTGACTTTGTGCGATACGGAGTCTATCTCGGATCAAGCGGACCTTTTCGACGGCCTGCTCCACCAGTTCTGGTCCAAGCACTTGTCGCTCTCCGACTTTATTCTAGCATATTGGTGAACGACACTTCCTTCCGTAGAGAGCTTTATATAAAGCCATCTGAATGCTCGACTGATAGCTGTTGTTATACGCAAACTCCGTAAGCGGCAAATGTGTATTCCAACTAGTCTTTAGATCGATCGCACACAAACACAACATATCCTCTAAGATTTGATGTATCCTCTCTGTCTGACCGTCTGTCTGGGGGTGGTACGTAGAACTAAAATTTTGTTTGGTCCCCATCACTGCTTCCAGGCTCGTCTAAAAACTTGATAGGAATCGCCCATCTCTATCCGAAATTATTGAGGATGGTACCCCGTGCAGTCGAACAATCTCGTCGATATAGATTTGTGCTAACCGATCGACGCTCCATCCTACTTTAATTACGAGGGAGTGAGCTGACTTGGTCAATCTATCAACAATGACCCAAATCGCATCATTCCCTCGCGGCGTACTCATTTCTTGGCCGTGATTGATGGATGGCGTCCCGTCTAATCTTGCCTAGGCAAGACCAGTACATGGTTATTTTAGCACATTACTGTTATGCTTTACTATTATCGATAATTAGTTGGAGACTAAGTTTTGTTCAGGTGAAGGGTTACAACCCTGGTCCTTGTTTGGTTTACGGGTTGTAACTTGGCTACCGAAACAGTCCCTTAGTTGTCTTGTCGTTTATCACCTTGTTTTCTCTAACCCTTGTCTTTATTTATCAAATATGTCTTTTGTGCTAATATGCTGGTTTTAGTTCTTAAGTGAAACCTCCCTTGTGGCACTTGCTCTTTCTGGGGTCTGACCTAGCTGGTTTTTTATGGCCAAATTTTATAGTAGCACCCGAGGATCTTCCAGCCAGATGGTGCACACTAGACGCAACCCTGGCAACGAGTGGGTTTTATTTTGCTCTCCCACTCTATTATAAATTATTCTTTTAAGGCGTTTAGCCACCGAGCAAGTGTTAGCTCGTGTTAAATTTATATTCTTGTCTGCCTAATGGCTGTAACATGATTGACAGATACTAGGGTTGATCATGTATGACTTAAACTCTTACTAGTCTTCGCATTTTGTATGACTAGCTTCATGATCATCTGAATATGTAATATTTGGGACGCCTTACTTTGTATGTCTGATGATCTACCATCTTGTTACATTTACTTGCTTGCTTGATATTGAGACACTTGGCTTGTTCTTGACCCTAAGAGACTAATGGCTTGTAGTAAACCCTCATGCATCTAGACTGCCGTGACCGTATTACGAGGTGGGATTCACTTTAATGTACGTAGCTGGCTGTGTCTGTCCCCCGCTCTCCAGTATTCTGGTTCTGGGGTGTGACATGGTTTAAGTGGTGGCCCATACAGGTCTTGTAAATCAAGATGTGTGAGGATTTCACTAAATACATGTCTCAATCAGCACTTTCCCTTGATCTCTACTCGTTTCTTCTAATCCTTCTGAAATTTTGACCTGATCACATGTTTATATCCTAGATCTATCATGGTTCTTCCTTATTATTCCCTACGTCATTTCTTCAGCGGCATTGTTCCTGGTCCTACCGATCAGCAAGGCGGAGCACCTCCAGTGGACCAACAGCAACCTGGAGACCAAGCCCAGCTTTCAGGAGTCGCCTCTAGAGTCATGCCTACCGGGGGTCAAGAGCCACCAGTTCAGCCCGTCCAGCCTGCAGAGCCCGACAATGGATCCCTGGTGGGTCTCATCAGGGAATTGCTTGTATCTCAAAATCGTCAGGGCGATGCCCTGCACCAGACAGTACAAGATGCCATGGACAGAGTTAGTTACAAGGAAACAACGCGGCCAACAGCTTCAAGCGTCTGAACCCTCCTTTCTTTGACGGTACTGAAGATGCTATTGCTGCTGATACATGACTTCAGGATATAGAGGTTATCCTGGAAGCAGTTAGGATTCCTGAGAATGAGAAGGTGGCCATTGTGCGCCAACAATTATTGGACTTAGCCCGCAGCTGGTAGGCGATGCTAGCAGTTGGATTATCGACACCTGTCTCATGGGCGGTGTTCAGCAACAAGTTCCAGACCAAGTACTTCGACGCAGTAGCTCGGTATGATCTGCAGACGAGATTCACTAATCTTAAGCAGATGGACAGGACGGTCGATGGATATGCGGCCGAGTTTTCTAGACTCAGTCAGTTTGCTCCTACCTTGGTGGCAACCGAATTGGATCGAGCCCAGCAATTCCAGCAGGGGCACACCTAGAGATTATCATATCAGTGGAGCAATTTGAGCACCAGACGTTTGATGCCATCTTGCGAGTAGCGAAGAGGCATGAGTATTCTTCGCAGAGGATTATAGATAAAAGCGGAGGAAGAAAGAGGTCTCTTGGGCAGATGTCCCTATCTTCAGCACCAGCCTCGGCAGCTAGGGCTTTAACTATTGGAGATCCTAGGCGAGCGACCACAGTTTCATCAGTTCAACACTCGACGCCGGCATATCCTCAGCAATAGAAGCAGAAGTAGTCTTTCGCAATAGGCTGTACTCATTGTGGGAAGCCAGGACACGTAGTATCAGAGTGTCGCAGAGCACAGGGATTGTGCCTGGCTTGTGGGGCACCGGATCACAAGAAAAGGTCATGTCCGAATAGAGAAAGTTCGTCGTCATCAAACCTAACCAGTCCATCGGTTACGGGTCCAGCACCTGTGCAGCAGCAGTATCAGCGTCCGAGGTCATTGCCGTCTCAGACTCAATAGTATGCCCAAGTTCAGATTCAGAACCAGCAGAGAGGTCACCAGCAGAGGGGACCAGCACCAAGAAGGCATGGTCAGGCTATGGCTTTGACCGTGGAGGAAGAGTTAGCTTCAGGTGAGGTGGTGGTAGGTACCATTCTTGTCAACTCTTTTCCAGCATCAGTATTATTTGATTCGGGTGCATTGCATTCATTTATGTCTGTACGATTCGCTACACGGATAGGACTGGAGTCCGAGTCATTATCAGTAAGGCTTAATATACTTACTGGTAATGGTCTTGTGGGAGTAGATAGAGTATTTTCCTCGTGTCGAATCGTAGTTAGCGGTAGAGGGTTTCCCGCTTGGTTGATAGAATTCCCGATGGTCAATTATGATGTGGTCCTAGGAATGGATTGGTTGAAGGAGCAATGTGCAAGAATAGACTGCCAAATCGGCAGGATTATTTTTAGTATTCCCGATGAGACAGATTTTTCATTTTCTAGAGGCGAAGTAGAACCTTCTCCACCTATATTGCGGATGGCAGTAGCAGTGGCAATTCAGTTTTCTAGAATCATAGAAGAGTTCCCAGACGTGTTTTTCGAAGAGCTTCCAGGTATGCCTCCAGAGAGAAAGATAGAGTTCACCATTGATTTGCTTCCAGGGACGGCACCAGTGTCAGGGGGAGTCTACAGGATGGCGCCTTCAGAGTTAGAGATTTTGTATAATATGATTGAAGAACTCAGAACCAAGGGATTCATTCGTGCTAGTGGATCACCTTGGGGAGCTCCGATACTTCTTGTAGAAAAGAAGGATGGTACGTCAAGATTATGTGTTGATTATCGTACCTTGAACTCTGTAACAGTTAAGAACAGATATCCTCTACCAAGGATAGATGATTTATTTGATCAACTCAGAGGAGCGGCAGTATTCTCGAAGATTGACTTACGATCAGGATACCATCAGATCAGAGTTAAAGAATAAGACGTCCCGAAGATAGCATTCAGATCCAGATATGGGCATTGGAAGTTCCTTGTTATGCCATTTGGAGCGACCAATGCGCCAGCCGTATTCATGGATCTCATGAATCGTATCTTCATGCCCTATTTGGTCTAGTTCGTGATAGTGTTTATAAACGACATATTAGTCTATAGCAAGAATGAGGCAGATCATGAGCAACATCTTCGTGTAGTTCTTCAGATTCTCAGAGAGCACCAGTTGTACGCAAAGTTTAGTAAGTGCGAGTTTTGGATCGATCGTATCTCATACTTAGGTTACATTATCACCCAAGGTGGAGTAGAAGTGGACCCCCAGAAGATAGTGGCTATAGAGTCATGGCCTGTTCCCAGTACCGTCGCAGAAGTTCGGAGTTTCCTAGGATTGGCTGGCTATTACCGGCGGTTTGTCTCAGACTTTGCTCGAATTTCAGCACCACGGACGTAGTTGACCTGCAAGGATGTGCAGTTTGCTTGGACAGCAGAGTGTCAGAGTTTATTTGAGAAGTTGAAGCGAAGATTGATGACGGCCTCCATTCTTATGCTTCCAGATGGAACTGGAGGATTTTCAGTTTATTGTGATGCTTCTGGCAGAGGATTGGGATGTGTCTTGATGCAGCATGGTAAGGTGGTCGCTTATGCGTCACGTCAGCTTCGTGACCATGAGAGGAATTACCCAACCCATGACTTGGAATTAGCAGCAGTAGTTTTTGCATTGAAACTTTGGAGGCATTATTTATATGGAGATCGGGTAGAGATTTTTACTGACCACAAGAGTCTGAAGTATGTGTTTACCTAGAAGCATCTTAATATGCGTCAGAGAAGATGGCTAGAGCTACTTGTCGATTATGACATCAACTTGCAGTATCATCTTGGAAAGGCTAACGTAGTAGCAGATGTATTGAGCAAGAGAGATGGAGTTTATTTCCTAACAGCACAGCTAGAATTGTTAGCCGATCTTCAGAAGATGGGTATTGAAGTAGTTCTTCCTACCAATGTGGCATTGATGGCTAGCATGCAAGTTCAGTCCAGCATAGTTGAGAGGATCAAGATGGCACAATCAACATATTCTAAGCTTCAGCGGCTCAGAGCGGAGTGTGAAGCAGGACGAAGACCAGAGTTATGTATTCACGAAGATGGTAGTCTTCGACATGGGAGGCATCTTTGTGTACCCAGTAGTGATATCAGACAGGAGATCATGGCAGAGGCTCACAGTTCTCAGTATTTAATTCATCCCGGTGGTACGAAGATGTACCGAGACATCCGTCAACATTTTTGGTGGAATGGCATGAAGAGGGAGATAGTCCGGTTTGTCTCTCGTTGTTTAGTTTGTCAACAAGTTAAGGCTGAACATCAGAGACCAGCTGGACTTCTCCAACCTTTACCGATCCCAGAATGGAAATGGGAGCATATTACCATAGATTTTATAACTGGGTTACCTAAATCCCCAGCTGGAAGAGATGCTATCTGGATTATAGTTGACAGGCTCACCAAGGTATCTCATTTTCTTTCCTTCAGAATTGGTCAGTCAACGGATCAGCTAGCAGAGATATACCTCAGGCAAATTGTCAGATTGTATGAAGTGCCAGTTAGTATCGTATCACACAGAGATTCAAGATTCACATCACACTTTTGGCGGAGTCTTCAAGAGAGCTTGGGGACTCATCTCAAGTTTAGTTCGGCTTATCATCCGCAGATAGATGGTTAGTCAGAACGTACGATCCAGACCCTTGAAGATATGTTACAGTCATGTACACTCGACTTCGATGGTTCGTAGGAAGATCACCTGCATCTCGTGGAGTTCTCCTATAACGACAGTTTCTAGGCTAGTTTCCAGATGGCACCCTTTGAAGCACTGTATGGCAGGAAGTGCAGATCCCTATTAGTATGGAATGATGTCGGCGAGAGACAGATGCTTGGTCCATAGATGATTATGTAGACAATCGAGGTGGTCAGACAAGTCAGAGATCATCTTCGAGTTGCCCAAGATCGCCAGCGCCATTGTACCGATTCTCATCGACATCCCCTTGAGTTTTCTGTCGGTGACCACGTGTTCCTTAGGATGTCTTCTACCCATGGCGTCATTCGATTCGGCGTACGGAGAAAGCTTAGTCCTAGGTAGATAGGGTCGTTCGATATCCTTGAGAGAGTAGGTGATGTGTCCTATCGTCTCGCTCTTCTACCATCTTTATGTGAGGTACATGACGTATTCCATGTATTCTAATTATGACGGTATATTCCGGATCCGAGTCATGTCCTTGATCGTTCAGAATTGGTTGTTGGTACCAACCTTTCGTATGAGGAACGGCCTGTATCCCTTTTGGATCGAAGAGAGAAGGTGCTCAAGAACAAGACTATTAGTTTAGTCCGTGTTGCTTGGGGTCATCACTCTTTGGGTGAGTTAACGTGGGAGCGTGAGGATGATATTCGTTCGCGATATCCACACCTATTTGACTCATAAGGTATAATGTCTTCCTTATGCCTTATGCTTCTAATTCCTTACTTGCATGAATGATTACTTGATTGATTGCTAGTCGTAGCCTGCTTATGATTAATATAGCTTTACCCGACATCTCTAGCCTCTTGATTAAATTCCGAGGACAAAATTCTTTTAAGGTGGGTAGAGTTGTCACTCCCGTTTCCCGTTATACGTATTTTCGTAAGCGTATACGAGATTTCTGGCATTTATCAGGTGGACCGTAGTTAGGCTTGTTTTGCTTAGCCTAGTCTTGGTTTAATCTTGACTTAGTTTATTTGACTTGGTTTGGCTTGGCTTGGCTTGGTTTGAGATGGAGAGGGTTGATAAATAACCCAACTCCTTCTCTCTTTCTCTCCATTCACTTCTTTATTTATTTCTTCATCTTCTTCATTTACTCCTCCCACCTACCAAGTCCTAGGCAAGTGCAACTTACTTCATGAGGGATCTCAAGTTTTACTGTTCCATTCTCTTCTTTACTTGATTTTAAGCCACTTTAGAACTTGACATTTTTCATTTTGGTGCATGTATTCCTGTAGATCTAAGTTTGTATTATTTTTGTTTTTTTGGGTTTTGATCTATTAAACTCCATTATTTTCAAGTTTTGATTGCTCCATGTTGTAGAGAATTCAATTTACCCAAAATGGACCTTTGAAAAGTTAGATTTTGACTTGTTTTGAGGTAGTTATGGCCAAAAGTATTTTTGATCATTTCTATGTTCATCTGTGCTGATTCTGGCAGGGACGATGCATAGTGTCCGAGCCGCATATGGAAGTGCCGCATAGTGTCCAAGCCGTATATAGGAGTACCGCATAGTGTCACATAGTATCCGAACCGTATATAGGAGTACCGCATAGTGTCGTATAGTACCTGAGCCGCATATGGGAGTGCCGCATAGTGCCCGAATCACATATGGGAGTGCCGCATAGTGTCGTATAGTGCCCGAGCTATATATGAGAGTGCCGAATAGTACCGCATAGTGTCCGAGCCGTATATGGGAGTGCCGTATCGTGCCCGAGCCGCATATGGGAGTGTCGCATAGTGCCGCATAGTGCCGTATAGTATCCGAGCCGCATATAGGAGTGCCGTATAGTGCCGCATAGTATTCGAACCGTATATGGAAGTGTCGTATAGTACCGCATAGTTCCCGAACCGTCTATGGAAGTGTCGTATAGTGTCCGAGGCATATTTGGGAGTGCTGCATAGTGCCGTATCGTGCCGCATAGTGTCTGAACCGTATATGGGAGTGCCGCATAGTGCTAAATAGTGCCGCATAGTACCTATTTTGGCTATTTTATGTCCTATTTGGCCGATTTGTGGCCAAAATTTCTCCCAACTCCCAACATGAAAGTGGTACATCTTTTCCTTGGCTTCAAGAATATGTTATTAGCTATTTTATGCAAGTTTCTCTCATTCATGATAATGTAAGGATAGAACACGATAATGGCCTGTTAAGACGCACTCTTAGCCAGTGACAAGTAACAAGTAACATGATAGTGGCCCGTCATGGCGCACTCTAACCTAACATGATAATCTTGATATGCTGTTGTGATGGCTATCTTGACTTGCTAAGTAACTCTTGTCTTGACACCGTGGGTGTTTATGCTTGTATAAGCTACATGTCTCGTCTTGCATCATGTTTAGGATATGAATTCTTGGTTACCACGGTCAGGGATTCATATTGAATCTGACTAGGATAATGACTAGATTGATCATGTAATTTATGAAGAGATTTCTCAGCTACAGGCAGTCCCGTTATCTGGGCAATTTAATTGGACTTGTAGCATGCCGTCGAGTAGGGCACATTTCTAGCACACTGTCATGTGTTGCACCCCCAAGTCACCTAATCTAACTCTCTCAACTTGTGATCGGATAACCTGGATTAAGTCTGCAGGGCTTATGGCTGTTGAAACATCTCGATGCATCTTGTTATTAACTAAGCTTGTGATAACCCTAGTTAGTTAAAGTATCAAGCCGTACTCATTGCTTGGTCATGATTGATGGATGGAGTCCCGTCTAGTCTTGCCTAGGCAAGACCAGCACATGGTTATTTCAGTACATTACTGTTATGCTTTACTATTCTCGATAATTGGTTGGAGACTAAGTTCTGTTCAGGTGAAGGGTTACAACCCCGATCCTTGTTTGGTTTACGGGTTGTAACTTGGCTACCGAAAGAGTCCCTTAGTTGTCTTATTGTTTATCACCTTATTTTCTCTAACCCATGTCTTTATTTATCAATTATGTCTTTTGTGCTAATATGCTGGTTTTAGTTCTTAAGTGAAGCCTTCCTTGTGGCACTTGCTCTTTCTGGCACTACACCATAATAGGCGATTATCCACGGTTATTACCGTGACAATTATTTTTCGTCACGGTAATAACCGTTACTAGTTAGGCGTGGTTAATATTTAGTCACGATAATAACCGTGACAAATATTTTTTTTGGTAACGGTTATAACCGTGACAAATATTTGTTTTGATCACGGTTATAACCGTGACAAATATTTGTTTTGGTAACGGTTATAACCGTGACAGAAGTTCATTTATGTAACGGTAATAACCGTGACGGATAGGTAAAAATTGTGACTAAATTTAACTTGGTCACGGTAATAACCGTGATAAAAATCTTTTATTTTTGAAAAAAAAATAGTTTTTCCTTCATATTACCATAATGTGAATCACTAAAACTGTAAGCTTTTTTATTTAGACAGTACATTTCATGTTTAATACCAGCATACAATAGATTTTTTAGTAGAGATGAATGATGAACAAAGAAGACGTCAAAGTCCATTGGATGAACAATGTTCTAAAATCATCTCCGATGATGGAGGTTCATTGAAATACAATAGTTCTATGTTAATATTTGTCTCGATCACAATTTAGTATAAATGGGGGGTCCAATAACAATTATACAGAGCAAAGTGATAGGAAAAAAAATGTGAGGACTTGTTCAGCTTCATTCTGAGCTTATACTCGATTTCAGCCCGAGACATGGCTGGCTCTCCACTACCTTGGCCAAGTTTGCAGGAGAATCCTTCGAAGAGTCTTTCACTTGCTATGGTGCCTTGGCATTGATGCTGGCAATGAAAAAAATGGAATGCTAGTGATGTGACATTAATGACAACATGGTTTTATTTTACCCAACTAGGGTGAGTATCCTTATCGATCCTCTCTTTTCAAGGAACTATTTGAGAATGAACAAATATCTTACATCTGCATAATACTCCTTAAGTTTCCAAATTCCGGTGGAATATAGCCAAAAAGGTAATTGTTGCTAACATTTCTGGATGACAATGAACAAGGTTACCAAAGATAAATGACAAGAATATTAATAACTGATTGATTAAATTTTCGATATAATAAATAAAGGAACTAACATTTTCAGTAGATGTTCTAAATCACCAATTGAAGAAGGAATAGGACCAGTAATCTAGTTACAGGATACATCACTGCAAAAATCAATTAGTATGTATTAAGTTTGATGTGGTGGAGAAGAGAAAATTTTGGAATTCCAGGTTTCAATCTCCGAACATAAAAATTCATGGGAGTTAGTAACTTACAGTGTGTCCAAATTAGAAATTTTTGATAGGTCAATAGGTATGGGACCCTTCAGATTGTTTGCCGATAGGTTCCTGGAGAAGATAATCGGTGTTTGAAACAAAAATCTTAAATCTACTACATAATTTTTTTATTCTGATGCAGATAAATAATACACGAAAATTAATTGTCCATATAGAGTATGCCTTGCTTCAAAGACCACTTTCATCCAAGTTCAACTTCACAATCGTTTCAATAGCAGCAAAGTACAATTACTGTTCTAATTATGTATATAAGGGCCAAAGAAGATCAAAATTTTGTGACAAATTATCAGGCCAAATCTTTGCAATCTGTAACTGCCAAAAAATAAAAACAATTAAGTGAAACATAAGACAGACAATGGCAAAGGACTCACAAGCATGTCATGCTTTCGAAATTTTCAAATGAGTGTGGGATAGTGCCATTTAATCTGTTACCATGTGCATTCCTGGAACAAAATAGGAGAATGTGTAGCAATAATCAGATGGATTACATGCTTCGTTAAGTGACAAACCAAAATATAATGCTTACAGGCTATTTGATTCACACATGAACTCAAGTTCTCAGGGATCGGCCCCTCAAGGTTATTATTTGCAACATTCCTGAAAATATACATGATCGAGTTATCTGAGTATAATTTTCAACTAAAAGAGCTGAATGGAAGAAAGTGATTCAGATAGCTGACTACAAAATTGAGGTTTACGTTGCAATTCCGACTAAAGAGTATAGGATAGATTCAAGAAAAATAAAATCAATTTTCTAGAGCCTGAAAAATGCACTAAAACGTGCTTACAAGTCAAACAAGTCAGTGAGTCTCCCAAGCTGAGGTGGAATGTGCCCAGTAAGCTGATTATCATTCAGTTCCATGCATGTTTTTTAGTTTTTTGAATTTTAAGTTTCTTTCATCTTCAAAAGTTTGATATAAGATTGTATCAAAAGGTTACACTCCTACAGGTAAGGAAGACTCGTCATATTCCTATAAGATGAGGATTAATTCGTTAACGTCCTAATATACATGTAGAAAAAGTGCATTTGAATAATTATGAATTTTTGTTTTTTGGTATGGTATCTTAGACCAATTTTGATATTCCCCCGGCTACTATATTTACTGAGATTTAGTGATATAAAATGGTTTTACACGTGTATAATTTATAAACTTACAGCTTTTCTGTGTATCTTAAACTAATCACGATATTCCCCCAGCTACTATATTTACTGAGATTTAGTAATATAACTGAAGCTTTGTCCTTGTTTTCCATTATTTCCCCTAATAGGTTTGAGGTATTTCTGCATATAGAAAATATGCCCAAGCTAATTATCGTCTAACAAGGCTAGGGAATGCTCCATATACTCACTAACAATTCCACACAAAAAACACAGGTGACCCATGGCATTTTTTTCTCGAGTTATAATCAAGCATGAAAATGACCTCAACTCCATCCATGATGATCTTACAAAAGCTTAAGAATAAGATAATGTAATGACAATCTAAAGGGCACTGATGAACATATCCAGGGACAAGGACATAAAGTGAAAACATAAGCTAAGCTATCTAGCATCTGTTTATAAACAATAATTCCTAACATTGCCATGACAACAAAACTTCCTTCTTCTGATAGTACAGAACAAAAAAGATTTGCTAAATGTAAGATCAAACAAAGCTCCAGTCTATACAGTGGCTACCTAACATATTCTCCTGCTACCAGGATTCAGTCAGCTAGTAGAAAGACATTCAGTAGGCGGGTTCCTCACAGAGCCAATATGAAATATTATTGTATTTATTGTTTGTAATATATCAAGACCAAATTACTATTAGTAGAAATATACCGAACATCAAAATTTGGAAGTTGAGATTTTCAACTAGGCATACACTATGTTGCACGAACACCACTGACGGTTTGCAACTTCCTTTTTGAAACTGGTATATATATTTCATTTATCATTACTCTTTCCTTGTTTCAAGGTCTAAAATAAAGTTGCACCTTATATGATTTCTGTACTCCATGATTGAGGCAGTAGAACAATATTCTTTTCTTAATTGTGGTAGTCGAATAATATATTTTTTCTTGATATAAATTGGCATATAAAAAAGATGAGTTATGAACTATATTAAAAACAAGGTACCTAAATACCAACATCTCGTAGAGAAGGCCAAGGTCTCTCTCACTGCCATCTCCCCTATGTGGAGATCATGTTGGCTTACGCACTCATCCATCCATATCCATTGTAAGTCGTATTGCCAAAAACCTGCTATTTAAAATATATGGTAGTTGGAGACAGTCCCAGTATCTTTTCTTTAGCAATAATTTGTACTTGATTGTGAACAAATTGGAAAAGAAGAGTAATGACCTTTACATTAGTATTCAATTTTCCTGCTATAGCTAACAATAAGGTTGTCTTCCCAGATCCTGGAGGGCCCAAAACCAAGGATATTCTGTCAAATGAAGACGTCAAAAATTAAAACTCAATTCTAACATTTAGAGAAATATATATATATATATATATATATATATATATATATATATATATATATATATATATTTCAGGAAACCTTCAGTACACACAACAAGAGTCCAATGAACTTTTTGCATACTTATATTCATTAAACTATTATGTATAGTCAAATCTTCAAGCATGAAGTTCTCAAAAGATAGTACCTACATGATAGGAATCTGAGTAGGACATCCGAAAAGGATAGAGATCTCTTTACGAACATCTAAACCAAATTATTAAAGAAAAAAAAAGAATTTTTAAATCAGACGTTAAATTAAGAATTTAGTCTAAAATACAAATAGAAGTTGTAGGAACAAGAGCAATTTAGAAATCCTGATAAATTACACACTTTGATGAAGTCATGTATGCATGTCTTCTTTTCCTTGGTACATCTTCCTTTACTGATTAGTGTTGGAAGTACGTCAATTTAACAACCACTGCAAAAGAAAAAAACAAAGAAAAAGCAACAAATTTTTAAAAGAGCTAAAACTACTTTCCTTCTGAGAAAAATTGAAATTAATTAAAAATTTCAATTATGTGAATTTGGGAAATAAATTAGGCTTACAACATACTTGAAGACTCATCATCTGCAGTCAAGTCAATCGTTGTTAAATCACTATTTTGCTGCAAATTTAAGATTGTATTTTTCGAGCAATACAGTGAACTTTGGTTCATTGAAGTAGACAAATCAACTGCTTGACTTGATCCACACACTGCATAAGATAATTCAATAAAAAAAACTTTGCAAACATAAATATATATGTATGTATGTATACTTTAATAATAAATTTCAACCATACCATTCGTGATTTCACTAAAAGGATATGTAGACGTATTCAGCACATTATTAAACAATACGCTGCTAGAATAAAACTGTTTTCCATATGGATTTAAATCTTCTGCGAAAAAGTAAGGAAAAAGTCAGAAAAGTAATAACAATACAATAATAATAGATCACATTTTATTCGTAAAAATAGTTAATTAGGCTCTAATAAATTATTGTAACACATTTTTGAGAATAAATTTTTTTTTAGGTTGGGAAAATAACTCACTTGAATGACCATCATCATTAGTTTGAAAAATTACTCTCGATGGATCAGAGTGCAGTTTTGTAAATCTCTTCGTCGAGTAGTCAAATGAATTTTTCTCCTGAGAAACAATTAACTGCGCAGGCTCACTTGACCCACATACTGCATAAAAAATCACCATATATATATGTATATACATATATATTGTTAGATAGATATATAAAAAAAAACATTAATCATTAAATACTTTGTAAAAAAAATCATATCATACCATTCGTGATGTCACCGAAAGGAGACCTAGATGATGGACAACTGGTCATGTTCGAATCGTTCCCACAAAATATATGCTGAATTTTTTTTTGGCTTGATGGAGGCGTACATTTACCTAAATCCACATCTATATTTTCTACAAAAAATAAAGAATGATTAAGTTAAATTTAAATAAAATTTAAACGTAATATATATATATATATATATATATATATATATATATATATATATATATATATATATATATATATATATTCATATTAATATTAATATTTTTTTTCCATAAATTAGTTTATATGTCTTCTATTGTTTTCAAATTAAATTTCTACCAATTTACAGTTATAACATACAATAATTTTTTGTTCTAAAAAAAGATTAATTTATATAGGCAAACCTTAATTTAGCGCAAATCACATTGTACAATTAAAAAAAAATTTATCAGATTTAATTGAATGGTTTGGATTTTTTTTCGATGAATTTGTTTGTTTGTTAATATTTCTTTTAAATTAAATCTTTAGTAATTTCGATCCAAATATGATGGTTTTAACAAATATTCTTTTGTTTTTGGCTGATAGTAATATATATATATAAACCTTAGTTTAGAATCAGGTATTAGCATCCCACGGTTTTAGGAAACCATGGTTTTGGGGAGAGCACAAAAATTCCGGTTTTAGTAGCCCACGGTTTTAGTAGACAACGGTTTTTGGAGCCCATGGTATTGGCTCAGCGTAGGAATGGTATTAGACTCACTTCATTTCTTGCTTTCTTTTTCTCTTTCCATTCGTATGTTACATCTCCCCCAAAATTGAGTTCTATTTGGTTTTTCTTTGATTATATAATCTCCCAATTCATTTCTTGCTTTCTTTTTCTCTTTCCATTCGTATGCTACATCTCCATCAAAAGTTCTATTTGGTTTTCTTTGATTATACGCATGGGAAATGCAATTAAAAAGTTTACTTTTTGTGAATCATCATTTTATGTTCTGGATCTACGAATTAAGTTCAATTTGTGAGGGTTTTTTTCCAAATTTTATTGTTCTCTACTTAATGAATAAACTGTATATGTTATCGATCTAAACATATATTTAAAGATTTACGTATTTCAACAAAAAATTTTCTTTTTCATGATTTTTACTGATTTTTTCGGATTTTTCCGTTATTGTGGAGTGGACCTGATTCCGGTATTAGAGTAGATTCATTTCTTGCTTTCTTTTTCTCTTTCCATTCTTATGCTGTGGAAATGGTCCAAAGTTCTATTTTTTATTATTATATAATCTCTTTTTTTTTGTTCTAGAGATGTTGTTTTGGCAACTTCTTCAGTATTTGTTGTTCTTAACACGCATGGCAAATGCAATTAAAAGGTTTACTTTTGGTGAATCATCATTTTATGTTCTTGATCTACGAATTTAGTTCAATTTGTGAGGTTTTTTTTTCTTCTAATTTTATTGTTCTCTATTCAATGCAATTAAAAGGTTTACTTTTGGTGAATCATCATTTTATGTTCTGGATCATCGAATTTAGTTCAATTTTTGAGATTTTTTTCCTAATTTTATTGTTATCTATTTAATGAATAAATTGCGTATGTTATTGATCTAAACATATATTTAAAGATTTAGGTATTTCAACATTTTTTTTATTTTTCATGATTTTTTACTGATTTTGTCGGGGGTTTTCCTAATTTATTTTTCGTTATTTTTACACAATCATAATACAGCTCTATTTATTTCGGGTTTTTTTACAGTGATTCATGACACACATAGATACAAATCTCGGTATTGTATGTTTTTCTTAGTGTTTTTTGGTTCGGTTTTTTTTTATAAAATAATGAAAAATGTTCTAGATATATATGTATTGAAAGTTTATTTAGGTAAAATTGTTTTCAGCACACAATATATATATATATATAATTATTATTATTGAATTATATTTGCAGGTATTTGTTGCCATCAAATCTGTCAATGAACTACTTCGAAATGGTCAGCTACAACATGAAGGTATAAATCTACTCTTGTACTGAATATCATTTAAATTCATTTGTGTTTCACGATAACATATAACCCTACAAGTAAAGTTTTTGGACTGAATATTATTTAAATTATCTATGAAGACATGTTTGAATATTTTCTTAACTAAATTGTAATAATTTAGTGATTTTATATTCAGTCCAAATTTGATCACAATATTCATATTTAATGTTATTTAGTAATTCCTCAAATGTTGGGTAAATAAAACTTCTAATTTAATGTTTATTTATATCATTCAAATGATTTAGTAAAATAATGCTTCTACAATAAATATTTAAAAATAATGCGAATATCTACATGTTGTAAAATAATGCTTGTACAGTAATTTTTTTTTACATTTATTTATGATTGTTAAATGGTAATTTTCAGATAAAGATTATAGATAAGTTATCTGATGTTTACAATGTATATTAGTGATTAAAATATGCTGCACTATTAGAAGTAATTAAAATAACTTAAAAGACACCAGAAATTAGATGGAACTATTACCTCCTTTATCGTTTGTAAGTTTCGGTCGCTTGTTAAGTGTTGTACTCCTTGTCAGCTTCCTCATTCTCAATTTTTTTTCTTTCTAATAGTTACTTCCTTGTTATATTTTTGCTGGGATTTGGAAGTGACAAAATTGAAACCCCATTCTTATATTGTAAGCCTAATATATAGGCATTCAATTAATGATTATTTTATATTGGGAGGAGGAAAGATAGGAATGCCAACACTTTTTGCTGTTATCCACACATCATTAGAGCTGTATGAATTTATCCATACATCATTTTTGTATAATTAGGCCAATATGTAGGTTGTCAATTCATGATTATTTTGTATTGGGAAGACAAAAGTAACCTTTTTCCAACAGATTGTTGCTAAGCATTTTCTTTTAAAGGATCTAATGTTGTATGGACAACTTAATTTTAGATTTTCAAAAAACAGCTTTAATGGCATCATATTTAATATAAATATTCTACAAAACCGATTTCCAATGTATACATGTTTTAAAATAAAGCACTTTTTTTTAATGTTCTAATGATGTATGGACAACTCTTATTTTAGATTTCCAAAAACAGTTGTAATGACATAATATTTAATATAAACAGTCTACAATTCCGATTTTCGATCTATAATGTTTTAAAATTGAGGATATTTTTTTTTGGAGACACTAAAATTAGAAGAGGGAATTCCAGTATTTTGTATGATATTTGTTTCTTACCTTTTTTTGCATAAACATTTAGTTTCGAAATTAACTTTTTTAATTTGATTAAGGATATTTACTTTTATAAGACATTTTAAATTATATGCCATATTATTTTAACTTGTATTCTTTAGTTGTGTGGCATCATATGTAAATATGGCTGTCTTAATTTTATACATTTTTCGGGCTTACATAAAGAAAATTTTGGCTATAATTATTTTTATGGTTCTACATTTAAGAAAAATGTTGTACATTGGCACATTAATTGCGGACACAAACTTTGTAATATTATTATTAATATTTGTACACTTTAAGTAAGTTTAATGTCAATATTTGTTTTTAATGTAATATTCTGATCTGGTAGTTTGTGAGAAATAAATTATCTTAGTTCAGCTTATTGATAATAACATAAGTTCAATTAACATTAATGTACGGCAGCGGCTGAATTTAAAAGCACTAAGGATCAAACTAAGATAATATTATGAACTTGAAAGGATTTATTCAACATTATTTGATGTACGTCATTTAATCTACCAAAGATGTTAATATCATCTTATTTCCATGAGTAATCAACTTATAATCCACTATCTATAATTAAAAAAATTTATTACTTTAAATATTATTACTAATATTTATTTAATTTAAGTAAGTTTAATGTCAATATTTGTTGTAAATGTAATATTATGAACTGGAAATTTGTGGGAAATAAATTAATATGAATATCACATTTATTGTGTTGTATTAAACCTTTTAATTTAGTTATCTCTAACAATCACGTTTTTATTCGATATCAATGAGATTCCATGTCCGACAATGTATATTTAGTATGTCCAGCTCTTTTTTATATAATTAAATTTGTATAAAATTAATCTACATGTTCGCATGTAGTTTGTTAAACATTTTTTGATAAGAAACGACATTTAATCTAACAAAGATGTTAATATCATCTTATTTGCATGAGTAATCAACTTTTAATGAGTGTAAAATGTCATTCCTTATCTTTTTTTCATATCAAGCTTCATCTTATTGGTAATAATGTTTCATTGTTTGTATTAAATTAGATTATCTAATAGCACCAAAAAAGGTTTATATATACTCTCTTCAACTACATATTTAACACAAATGAAAGTTCCATTGAGAATAACATAAGTTCAATTAACTAAGCAAGCTCACACAAAATGTTCTTTTAAGAGCTGGCTGAACTTGAAAGCATTCAAATACAAACTAAGATAATATTCAAGTAGGTCAATACATTGAACAAAGAGTTCTTTTAAGCTGAATGATATTAAAAGCACTAAGGATCAAACTAAGGTAATCTTCATTCCTTCTCTTTCTTTATATCAATCTTCATCTTCTTTGATCCTGCTGTTGTTGAGTATGCATCAACCAATGACCTCTTAAATCCGGAATCTTCAGGAGTTTCTACAGACTCAATCTCTTGTGAATATTTAACATTTGGTGTTGAAATCATCTCTCCACACGATCCAATCTATTCATTTATATGACAATACAATTAAAATGTGTTGTAAATGAAAAGAAAATGACTAATTAAAGGAAAACTTGTTTACCATTTCGACATCATTATCCTCCTTCAACAAATTTGAAAAAATATCAGATTCCTGTAAAAAAAAATATTTTCAACATAATATTTAAAAAATAATTAAAACAATTTCAAATTACCAAAAGATTAACACATACCTGATTATCTTTAAAATTTTTAGAATATAGTAAAATTAGTACTTCATCGGTAGTCAGCTTTAATACCGTAAATGATCCAGTATAATTACGTACTTGTTCAGATCTTACCTGAATTTTGAAGAAAATTCTTAAGCCAACTAAATTTTGTATTTCCTCAGGAATTTTCTTATCATTTTCTAATTCCTACAATTTTAAAAAAGAGAAACAAATTTTTAATAAATATAACAAATTTAAGTATAGTGCAAAAATTATTTTATATGCTTAGAGCTTATTTGCAAATGTACATCTGATGTCTTCTTTTTTAAATCCAAAGACTTTTTTCCAATAAGCTGAATGCATTCTTTGTCCCATAATAGTAAATCTATTTCTCCGGTTGTGTTAATGACACGAACATTAATTTTGTACCTGTCATAGAAAATTGTATTTAAATAATCAAGAAGAATAGTAATTAAGTTTAAAATGATTGTAGGTTAATACCTGATGTTAACATATTTTTCAAATTTGTCACATCTGTCACAGTAAAATAAATTGCCACATTTATCTAGTTTTTTTGGACATTTGTTACACGAAAAATACCACCAAGCATTCTTTAATACAACTTCAACAATTTCAGCATAAACCCAAAGCTTCCAATCTGATAATCAATAATAAAAAATTTAGATTAATATTCTGATTAAGGTAAATTATGTAATATAATATAATTATAAATTGTAACTGAAAGAAATATATACCTCATGATTATCTCTCAATTTCTCAATGGTCTTAACTATAACTTGGCCACTTGATAATTCATTTTCAACTAAATTTGTAGAAGTCAGTGAAACTGTACTTGTAGTGATTGATTCACTACTTTCTTCAACAATCCTTCATAAATTAGACAAATATACATTAATTTAATTCTGAATACTCATTAAAATTATCATAAAGTAAACAATTAATTATAGTATCGATATGTTTTAGTTACCTTGATTTAAAATTTTCAATCTCAGGAATGTCAACACCAAATATCAACCTTGACACATAGAACGTGTTGGATGCTGTAACTTGTCCTAATCGGAAATCAATACAATTTAAACTTGTATTAAATTATTTTATAAATGAAGAATGGAAATAAAATTCAATATATAAGAAATAATTATCACCTCTATATAATTTGGTACGAAACATTTGTAGTATTATTACAACAGGTTCATTTCTTTCATTATTAACGTACGAAACCATATCATCAACCAAATTACCCCACAAAGTACATGGCAGACGATGTTTATTAATAATACAAAGGAAATTAATTTATTTTTTAATTATATGGATAATATTAAAATAGAATAATCAAAAATTTAAATTATTACTCATTGTCTTCGAGAGTAATATCCATAAGTCGTGTTGGTCCATCTTTCAAATCCCTTTGTTGGGGAGGATCTAATGTAACAACTCGTCCAATAATATCTGAAATTAATGGTATTTACAAATAACAATAAATTTGATGAAATAAAATAATTTCATATTTGTAAACACAAAAATAATTTAACCATGTATTTACCAATAAGTTTGTTATCATCTAAAGTTTTCTCACTTGTAAGATCAGAAAACTTTTGAAAACTAAAAACAAAGGAAGGAAATTTCTCATCAAATATTTCAACAACTTTCGTTTTTGCCAAGAATAATATCTTGTATTTATTTGCTGTTGTTTTGTATTTCATGTTGTTATTTGTAACAACAAAACAACGAACAACATAGAGTCTTCTCTCATTCAGCAAAGTTTGAAAGTTGGAGATTAAATCTTTCTTAATACTTGCATGAATTCGATCGCCCTGCAAAGGAAAAAATAAATTTAGTACACAAATATTTATGCATATAATTTATTCAAGTATTCAGCTAATTTTATTATTATTAAAAGGCTTAATTGCTAATTGTACCCTCAACTATTCCGCTTTTTCAACTTGATACCCTAAACTTTTTTTTGTAACAAGTTGATACCCAAAGATTTTTTTGGACGAAAATACCCCTCATCCTTCCCGAAAATTACCCCCCTTTCCCCCAACCCCCCCCCTGCTAGCTTCGGCCGGCCTCCCCCCCTCCCTGCTAGCTTCGCCCCTCCCCCTCCCGCTCGAGCCCGGCCAAGCCCGCCGCCGCAGCAGCAGCAGCAGCAGCAGGCGCAGCAGCAGCGGCGGCCGGCGCAGCAGCAGCGGCGGCCGGCGGCGGCGGGCTTGGCCGGGCGCGAGCGGGGGGGGGGGGGACGAAGCTAGCAGGGAGGGGGGAGGCCGGCCGAAGCTAGCAGGGGGGGGAAGGAAGAAGGAAGGGCATTCTCGGTATTTTTAAAAATTTAGGTATCAAGTTGAAAAAAAAATAATAGTTGAGGACCAAGTTGTTACAAAAAAAAGTTTAGGGTATCAAGTTGAAAAAGCGGAATAGTTGAGGGTATCAATTAGCAATTAAGCCTTATTAAAATACTGCCACTATCTATAATTATGAAATCATTAGTATTATTTTTTATTATCCATGATATACTGCGTTTAAATTTGTTTGTGGAATCTGTTAATTTTTATTACATATTGGTAAATCAACATCCTCCTATTCTCTCAATTCTTTCCTAGACTGCAAGTACATTTATGGAATATTTTGTTATACTATATATAATTTTAATTATATAACTGAATGTTGTTTTTATATTTAACAGTTGATAATAGCAACTAAGGATATATTTATATATGAATGGTGTTTTGATATTTAACTTTAATTTCAGCCACTTTTTCAGTTGGTACAAATGATGGTAAAGAGGTAACTGTCAGTTACCATCATCATACAATTATCTTCGTTCAGCTATCGTCAAAACCATTGGCAGGGCATTAGTTGCAGCCATTGGCCCATTGGCAATGTGACTGTGTGAACTGATGTTGTAAAAGATGCTCTTTTTCTCTGGTATTTGTGTATTTTTTTCGTCGGATTCCGATTGTATTTGTGTTTTATCATTTAACACATTTCGTTCGACTATCGCTAAAACCATTGGCGGGGCATTCGTTGCAGCCATTGGTCCATCGACAATGATGATTTGACAGCCAGTGGCGGGGTATTCGTTGCAGCCATTGGTTGGTTAATCTAAATCTGAGTCTATCAAGTCTTTAACATGAGTAATAGTAGTTTATTCTATTATTGTACATCACCAGAATCAGGTTAAAAAACAATACCGTGGGCCCCTAAAATCGTGGGCTACTAAAACCAGATTTTTTGTGCCCTCCCCAAAACCGTGGGTTCCTAAAACCGTGGGATGCTAAAACCTGATTCTAAACTAAGGTTTATATATATAGATTTACTATCTTACAAAAACAAAAGAATATTTCTTTTGTTTTAATTACTCAAACATTTTTCATCCAAATTTTCTTATCATTTTTTGGCATTTGTGTGTTTTTTTGCTATCGTTTTAACGTTTTATGTTACTGACATTTGTGCTTTTTTGTATTGTTTTTTATGCTCTTAATTATAGACAGTATGAACACAACAGTATTAATGTAAAATATGTTGGAAAACCAAAAGTGTTCTTGGTTGATGGAGAAATGTGGCTGGCAGTTGTTTAATTGATGAGAAAGAATGGTCTTGGGAAAAAGTTTTTAATTTTTTTTAAATATTTTTGGACATGGCTGAAGGTTAATTAATGACAATTGTATCACGATTTAATGTTGCTGGCATCTGTTTAATTATTGTATAATTTCTTTTTGTAATCATATGGTTTTTTAATGATTTTTTTATTGTGGCTGAGTTTAGGCATGAAAGTGGCATTTTTTTTATGTTACTGTCATTTGTGTTTTATTATGGTTGAGTTTTATGTTACTGTAATTTTTTTTGTGCCCTCCCCAAAACCGTGGGTTTAAATCTCGTTAAAACCGTGAGTTCTATGTTACTGTCATTCCGATTGTATTTGTGTTTTATCATTTAACACATTTCGTTTGACTCTCGTTAAAACCATTGGCGGGGCATTCGTTACAGCCATTGGTCCATCGGAAATGATGATTTGGCAGCCATTGGCGGGGTATTCGTTGCAGCCATTGGTTGGTTAATCTGAACCTGAGTCTATTAAAAAATTCCTCAACCAAACATTTAATGTTGCTGGCAGCTGTTTAATCTAAAACGAAATGTGTCATTTTTTTGAATAATTTGGTTTTGACTGATGGTTAATTAATGACAATTGTATCACATTTTAATGTTGCTGGCACCTGTTTAATCATTGTACAATTTATTTTGTAACCATATAGTTTTTTAATTACAACATTAATTAAAAAATTACCCCAGTAATTTGTACATTAATTCCCAATTGTACAAATTACTGTTGTACATACAACATTGATTCCCAATTTAATGTTGCTGGCAGCTGTTTAATCATTGTAAAATTTCGTGTGAAATGCTGTTGTAAAAGATGCTCTTTTGAATCTGACATTTGTGTATTTTTTTCATCAAATTCCTATTGTATTTGTGTTTTATCATTTAACACATTTTGTTCGACTCTCATTAAAACCATTGGCGGGGCATTCGTTGCAGCCATTGGTCCATCGGAAATGATGATTTGGCAGCCATTGGCGGGGTATTCGTTGCAGCCATTGGTTGGTTAATCTAAATCTGAGTCTATCAAGTCTTTGTACTTTGATTCGAATGTTATAAAAGTAATTTAGAAGGTTTGATATTGATAGAATATGGAAAACTTCTCCTTACATTAACGTACATATAATGTATGATAATAATTTTTTTTGTAATCATATGGAAGCATTGAATTATTACAACAGTTTAATGTAATAGTAGTTTATTTTATTACTGTACATCACCAATTTTTTTTAAGATTATATCTAACATAAACAGAATTGCAGAATGTAATAAATTGAGGATAAATAAAATTACCTCAGAATCATGAAATACACACTCAAGACTGAATGGTTGTCCTTTCCCTCCGTATCCGGGTACATCATACATACGAATGAGTCGAACTTTCAAATTCCAAAATGTTTTGGATGGACTGATGTCACCCCCAATTTTCATGAACAGGGGTATTATGGTAATTTTCCACTTTAAAATTATTTTGGAATTATTTATTTATTTATTGTATTATTTTGGGGTTGTTTGAGTCGGGTTCGAATTTCAACTCATTCCGACTTGTATCGGGGACCCGGGGTAGTGTTGACCTTAGCGGGCCCACACACTAGTTAGCCATGGCCCACATGTTAGTTATTTTAGTTAGTGACTAGACTAATTATTTTTGGTTAAGAGTAATTTGGATTAGTGGTTTAGGATTGACTAAACTACCCCCGACTTAACCCCTTACCAATGTAATAGTAAATAGACTAGAGAGGGGCTTTCTTGACATTTTCTAATAGGACAAAAATTACTTTTTTTGGCCGGCCATGACTAGAGGATAGGACTCCTCCATTCAAACATTATTCCTATTCTATTCTCTCTCTTGTTCTTCCCCAAATTGATTTGAGAGCAAACCCTAATCAAATCATCTCCAAATCCTTCCATTTCTCCACCAAATCTTCATCCCTCCTTCTCCATTTAATCCAAGGAAGGAGCTCCCCAAGTTTGAGAGGATTCGGAGCTCGTTCGTGTCCGTTTGGGATTCCTACGTGTCGGTGGCATTTCGGGATTGATTCGAGTCACCGGGAGGTATAAATCCCTTCTCCTTCTCATTCTTTTCATGCATTAGATTCATTTTGACCCTTAGGATTGACCCTATGGTTTGGTGCCCATTGGTGTCCATTTCGTGTCCTTTTGGACATTTGTAGAGGTGTCCTATATGTAGGATCGTGTCCTAATAGGAAAATCTCCTATTTGGACACATGTAAATTGTTTGTGCATTGATTTTTGGTTGTTCTAATATTATTCCAGATTTTTACTATGTGTTTAGAACATGTTTTCCTATGTATCATTTTGTATTATATTTCTAAAACCTATATGTATATATATATATATATATATATATATATATATATATATATGGTTATATATATCATTCTCTCCCTCTCTCTCTCTATATATATATATATATATATATATATATATATATATATATATATATATATATATATATATATATGGCTTATATATATAAGTGTATATATTATGTGGTGTGTGATGTTGTGTTGGATGGGGGGCACAGGTTCGGCCAAGAGTGAGTGTGTGTGTTGGGATGAGTGTGTGTGTATGTTAGTGTAGTGGTGGTGTTTGGTTAAATGTTTGAGAGGGGAATGTGAAGAGGAGTTATATGGAGAGATGAGTTTGTGAATGAATAAGGGGGGGAGGGGGGGACCCAGCTACCCAATACCCAACCAAACAGCAGCTGGTAGCAGCAATGTAACCACCTATACTTGGCTGTCTTTGCATCACAAAACAGTCCATGTATTTCCCCTTAATGACAGCCCTTACATTGCCATTTCCAGTCCACATTTTCCCCCATAGTTCAGCCCCAAATATGTCCATAAAACCCCTTCAAAACAGCCCAGCTTTATCTATTAGATGGCTGTCACATAACAGTCCTTCAACTCCTCAAATCAGTCCCACATTTTGTCCTAGCAACCACCACATATTGCTGTCCTTCAATGCCCCAAATGACAGCCCATCCAGTCCCTTGAACACCCATGTTACTGCCATGTTTCAGACCATAGATGGCTGTCCTATTTGACATCAAGACAGCCCCATTTAACCCCTACAAACAGTCCACTTCAGCCCAGGTTTTGCCTATAGTTGGCTGTCCCCTTGTGCCTAATACTTCAGTCCATGTAGGTCCCTAAACCACCCATAATGCTGTCCTGTTTTACCCCTCCATTTCAGTCCATGTAACCACCCAAAATCAGTCCACAAACCATTCAATTTCAGTCCTCCATAACCCCATATCATTCCATATAATTAGTTTGTGTATGTGTGTATAGTTGTGAGATATTGTGTGTGTGTGTGAGAGCCTAAGTGAGTGTGTATAGTAGCCTATAGTTTAGCCTATGTGCAAACCAATAGAAAACATATAGGAGAAGCCTTTGAGTGTGAGAAATATATGTGAGTGTTGTGTGTGAGTGAGTGGTATGGGTGAGTGATAGAGTTGAGGGTAAATTCATGATATGAGATGGGTTAGGAATAGGGTAAACCAATACCCATGTATCTTAACATAGCCTAGATACCTAGGATACCTATTTTCCTTGGTAGGTAAACCTTAGATAGGTTGGTATCTAGCTATCCTAAGGAGCCTAGGCTAGTATCTTGGGTATTAGTGGGGTTCCTTGGGATTGGACAAGGTATCGGGATTTACCTTGGTAAGGTAATGCTAGTTTTGCCTAGGAATAGGGTATTAGTGTTAGGAGTCTAAGAAAGGGTTAGGACTTGATTCCTTTGGTTGGTAATAATAAAATATGGTCCTCATAGATTAGATTTGACGTCGGTTGACCTTTTTGACCAAAAGTCAACAAAAGTCAACCGAGAGTCAAACGTAGCCTTTAAGCGACCAGATTTGACCGAAACCAAACCAGAGTTGACCAGTTGACCAAAAGACAACAGTTGGTCAACATTAGACTAGTTTGACCTAGGATTGACCTAGAGTTGACCAGAGTTGACTTTTGACCAAAAGTCAACTGTAAGTCAACCTTTGACCCCGTTTGACCTAGTTCGACTTGGATTGACTCCCAGTGACCTAGTATGACCTAGTATGAACCAGTATGACCTAGTATGACTCAGTTTGACCAAGATTGACCTAGTTTTGACTTAGACTTGCATTCATGGCTTATATTAGTTTTCTTTTCAGTATTAAGCCCTGTTTGACTCATAGTATCTTATTTTAGGTCTGTGATCACTCTGAGCGTCTGTTCACCCTATCAGCTCAGGACCATAGGCGAGTACATTTACTGATAGTTTTTATTGTCTTGATATCTACTATATCCGATTCAGTTGTAGTATTTTACATGATTTCCGACACGATGGTTCACGGACTAGTATACGTCGGATCCTGTCATGAGATGTTATTCCTAGACTCCCTTGGTATATGAGTATGTGATATTTCTGTGTTCTTGTACTTATATAGACACTGATTCAGGAGTGGGCTGGCCCCCTGCTCTCGAACCCCGTGTCATGACGTGTCATGTCCGGATCCGTGATACTATTCGGGGATGGGAGAATTATTAGGGGTTATGTGATCAAAGCCTTCCTGTAACTATATTTTGCTAGTGCCACCCTCACCTCACGTAGGGTGTAGCAGACACCCCATTACCAGTTATCTAGGTTGGACGGCATGACTCTCCGTTGAGGACACCGCGGATTGCCGGGCCAAGTGGATAACCATCTCTTGCTTCCCTAGCCGATCACATATCGCTCTAATAGTTCAAATCACTTTTACATTTATTTAGCGTAACTTATATTTCAGTTCAGCTTTACTTTTTGTACTTGTTACCATGCTATGATTTCTATTTCTCACATGCTCTATCTGTCTTTTATACTGTACCATGATTTGAGACCAAGTTCTGTTTGGAAGAAGGGTTACAACTCTGGTCCTTGTTTGGTTCAAGGGTTGTAACTCGGCTTTCAAATGGTTCCCAAGTCGCCTATATCTTTTGTCTTGTATTTCATTATTGCTGTCTCTTATAGTATTTCTCAATTCATATAGAACTGCTATTGGTGTTTGTACTTGCTCATTTTTCTGACATGATACGTTGACAAATTTTACAGATAACTCTGAGACTGATTGCCCGACCTACTATGGGGTTGAGTCTGATGGACTAGATTTAGACCGTGGCTTATTGGTAGAGCCACTAGACTTTGCTCACCCTGAGTAGCATAGTTTAGTTAGGTTTGCCTGGCCTGCGAGCCAGCTAGTACATTTCAGTTTTGTAGTATTTATTATATATATTCTCTGAGACTTGGATGTTTATGCTTAGCTCTGACTTGTGGATTTTGGAACTCATTTCCTGTTTTATCTATCATATCTCTTTTCCATTGCTATCTACCTTAGTTTGATATATGTGATTGAGACTGTATTGCTACGTCACCTCCATTCGGAGTGTATATACTGTACAGGTATATTGATCTGTTTTAGTCGTAGTATTTACAGACCCTATATACAGCGTTCTACCATCGATACTGCGGCGTAGGCTGGACGTAACCACGTGCTCGTGCCCCTCTTCAGGGTGCGGGTCGTGACACATTTTTGTGGTGGCCCATGCAGGTCTGTGTCGCAACTAGTACGAACTCGTAATGGTGCTCGACCTAGAGTACTAATTACGAGCCTGCAATTAGGACGTAGGATTAGGGTATGATAGGAGTTACTCAATCACATGTTAGGAAATTTCTGATCTTTTGATTACCATGACAAATTCTCTTGCATTGAATTTAATTGTTCTTCTTTGATATTCCTATCACGTGCCATATTGATTTCCTTGTTTTACTCTATCCTCAGGATGATGATCACTCGCTCTCAGGCAGCGGGTTCCAGCGCTGTACCGGAGAGGCCCGATCCGGTTGGTCTTCCACCTCCGGCTACGGGAGCTACACTTTAGGGAGCTGCCCCCTCAGTTCCTGCCCTTCCGGCGGGAGCAGCAGTAGAGACGGTTCTAGGAGGTCTTCCACCTCCAGCAGCGGGACCGCCCTTGGTCATCCCTGACATTCTTCCACCGCCGCCTCAGTTACCGGCAGACACTCAGGGGATGATGGCCCTTCTGCAGCAGATGCTGCAGACACAGAGAGCACAGGCAGAGGCACAACACCGTCAGACAGAGGTGCTACGACAAACCATGGAGAACTCACATCAGCTAGCTATGGCAGCAGTGGAGAGAGGTGCACCGGCTACAGTTCAGGAAGCACCAGCACAGCAGCAGGGTCAGGGGAGGCCCAGTACACACCTCGACTTCAGGAAGATGAACCCGCAGGAGTTCAAGGGTACCGAGGGTATCCTATACGCGGACCACTGGCTAGAGGATGTCCAGCGGAGTCTGGAGTTGGCAGAGGTCCCGAGGGGTCTGTGGGTGACTTCTGCAGCGAGCCAGTTCTTTGACATAGCACTGACTTGGTATCGCACGGATCCACGTGCGTCAGTGAGAGGTATATCTTGGGAGGACTTCAGGAAACTCTTCAAGGAGAAGTTCTACCCAGATGTAGCCTTGACAGCTTTGGAGGGGCAGTTTGCCAGTCTGGTGCAGGAGAACTCGTCGGTAGACGAGTATGCAGCGGAGTTCTTCCGTCTGAGCAGGTTTGCACCCAGTTTGGTCCAGGATGAGGGGTACAAGGCCCGGAAGTTCCGGATGGGTCTTATACATGCAGTACGCACTCGCACATCTGGGCGACAAGACGCGATGTTCGAGCAGATCCTTATGGAGGCTCAGATTACAGAGGAGGACTTCGGCCTCAAGCCGAAGAGGAGCAGTGACGCTATTGGAGCTAGTTCAAGTGCAGGGCCGGCGAAGCGCCCACATTTCCAGCAGAGGCAGTTCCAGCAGCAGCAACCTCAGTTGCAGTTCCAGCAGGCACCGGCGCGTGCCCAGCAGTACCAGGGCCAGGGTCAGGGTCAGAGGCCGGCTACACAGTGTAACTTCTGCGGGAAGCTAGGATACACTAGAGAGGTTTGTAGGAAGAGATTGGGCGTTTGCTTATACTGTGGGACGCCCGATCACCAGCTGAAAGGATTACCGTATTCGAGGAGTCCGAGGAGTCCAGGACAGAGCACAGCCGGCCAGAGGACCAGCAGTTCAGCAGAGAGGTCCTCCACTTCAGACGCAACAACGGCGTTTCCAGCAGCACCAGAGGGGAGCCCATGCGGGCAGAGTGTTTACCCTGACAGCAGAGGAGGAGGCAGAGCCAGTAGGCAATGTAGTGGCATGTCACGTTCTTCTCGATTCATTCCCTGCATTTACCTTATTTGATTCTGGTGCCTCTCATAGCTTTGTGTCTGTCTCCTTTGCTCTGAGACACGATATTATTGCTGAACCCTTGGGTAGGACTTACAAGATATTGACCGGGGGAGGCATCATCCTGGTCAACAATATCTGCAAGGGGCGGAGAGTTACTGTAGGAGGCCGAGTATTGGGTGCGTGCTTGCTCGTAATTCCCCTTCCGAGGTACGATGTAGTACTCGGAATGAATTGGTTGAGCATGCACCATGCTAGTATAGATTGCAGAGGAGGTAGGATTTTGTTTAGGCCGCCGGGAGAGCCAGAGATTGTGTTTGCCAGAGGAGCAGCTGAGCCGGAAGATGGGTTCTGTGGAGCTTTACTGGCGGGGCAGGCATTGCCGTATCCATTGATAGCTGACTTCATGGATGTTTTCCCCGAGGAGTTGCCTGGAATGCCGCCGGATAGAGACATTGAGTTCTTTATAGACTTAGTGCCACGTGCTGAGCCTATCTCACAGCACGTCTATAGGGTCAACAATAGCGAGTTGGCGGAGCTGAAGAAGCAGGTCGACGAGCTGCAGGACAAGGGATTCATTAGATCCAGTTCATCGCCTTGGAGAGCGCCAGTCCTGTTTGTGCCAAAGAAGGATGGTACGATGCGTATGTGTATCGATTATAGGGCACTCAACAACCTTACTACCAAGAATAAGTACCCATTGCCGAGGATCGACGACTTGTTCGATCAGTTGAATGGTGCCAGGGTGTTTTCAAAGATAGATCTGAGGTCAGGCTATCATCAGCTGAAGGTGAAGCAGGAAGACATTCCGAAGACATCTTTTCGGACTCGGTACGGCCAGTACGAGTTCACAGTGATGCCATTTGGGTTGACCAACGCCCCAGCTGTGTTCATGAACTTGATGAACAAGGTATTCCATCAGTACCTTGACAAGTTTGTGGTGGTCTTCATAGACGACATCTTAGTCTACTCGAAGACGTCGGAGGAGCACGAAGAGCATCTGAGGATTGTGCTCGAGACTTTGAGAAAAGAGCAGTTGTATGGGAAGTTGTCGAAGTGTGATTTCTTCTTGGACCAGGTCCAGTTCTTGGGTCATGTTGTGACCGGGCACGGGATCTCAGTAGATCAGAGGAAGATTGCTGCGGTAGAGTCTTGGTCTACGCCCAGTACAGTTGCCGAGATTCGGAGCTTTCTGGGATTGGCGGGCTACTATCGGAAGTTCGTCCAGGATTTTTTGCGGATCGCGGAGCCGATGACTAGACTCACCAGGTAGAACGTGGAGTTCGTCTGGACTGAGGAGTGTCAGGCCGCCTTCGATGAGCTGAAGAAGAGGTTGACATCAGCTCCGATCTTGACATTGCCATCTGGGACCGATGGTTTCTCGATTTACAGCGACACTTCTGGCCGGGGTCTGGGTTGTGTACTTCAGCAGCACGGGAAGGTGATTGTCTATGCATCTAGGCAGTTACGTTCTCATGAGAAGAACTACCCGACTCACGATCTGGAGTTAGCCGCTGTCATCTTTGTCCTGAAGTTGTGGAAACACTATTTGTACGGAGAGCGGGTTGAGATCTTTACTGATCATAAGAGCTTGAAGTACGTGTTCACTCAGAAGGGGCTGAACATGAGGCAGAGACGTTGGCTTGAGCTGATGAAGGATTTTGATATCGCCTTGCAGTACCATCCAGGAAAGGCCAACGTAGTTGCAGATGCCTTGAGCAGGTATCCAGTGGCTATGTATCTGACATCAGACCGTCATCTTTTGGCTGACCTGGACAGTTTAGAAATTGAGGTAATTATTCCGGGCATGGAGGTACAGATGTGGGGTTTACAGATTCAGTCTGAATTGATGGACAGAGTCAGATCAACACAGTATGATGATATTGCCCTGAGGTGCATCAGGGAGCAGGTGCAGGCAGGGCTACTTGATGATTTCTCTATTGCCGAGGATGGGTCGCTGCGGTACGGTGCTAGACTGTGCGTTTCGAGTGGAGAGCTTAGGGAGGAGGTTCTTCAGGAGGCTCATCGCTCTCAGTACTCTATGCATCCTGGTGCCAACAAGATGTACAGAGATCTGAGAGAGCACATTTGGTCGTACGGCATGAAGCGCTAGGTAGCTCAGTTTGTATCTCGTTGCTTGGTTTGTCAGCAGGTGGAGGCCGAGAGGCAGAGGAGTGGTGGATTGCTACAGCCACTACCCATTCCTGAGTGGAAGTGGGAGCACATCACCATGGACTTTGTGTCCGGACTTCCACGATCTCTAGGAGGGAAAGACGCAATTTGGGTCATAGTTGATAGATTGACCAAATTGGCCCACTTTTTGCCTTTCAAGGTGGGATTGTCTACGGAGAGGTTGGTAGAGTTGTATGTTCGTTAGATTGTGCGATTGCATGGGGTTCCTGTGAGCATAGTTTCAGATCGAGATAGCCGTTTCACTTTCCACTTCTGGAGGAGTTTACAGGCTAGCTTGGACACCTCGCTCAAGTTTAGTACCGCTTATCACCCCCAGACAGACGGGCAATCGGAGAGGACTATCCAGACCTTAAAGGATATGCTTCGCACGTGTGTGCTAGATCTCGGGGGTTCTTGGGAGGATCATCTTCACCTGGTAGAGTTTGCTTACAACAACAGCTACCAGGCCAGTATAGAGATGTCGCCATTCGAGGCTCTATACGGACGGAGATGCCGTACTCCCTTGTCATGGGTCGATGTTGGCGAGAGGGTGCTGCTTGGACCGGAGATGGTAGTAGATGCAGATGAGAAGGTCAGGCTGATTAGAGACAGACTTCGGGTGGCTCAGGATAGGCAGCGGCATTGGGTCGATAGCCACCGGAGACCGTTAGAGTTCGAGCTTAGTTTCAGTTCCTGTTTGTGATTGTTTGTGATTTGTCTGTCCTGCGTTCTGAGTTTGTTTTATGTCTAGGCTGGTGCTTTGGTGTTCCTGAAGATTTCTCCGACACGGGGCACGATTCGCTTTGGCGGGGGCGGGAAGCTTAGTCCACGCTACATCGGATCTTTCACCATTCTTGAGAGGGTCGGTGCAGTAGCTTACAGGCTAGACATGCCACCTACGCTAGAGGGGGTACACAACGTGTTCCATGTGTCGTAGCTGAGATGGTACGTGGCGGACCCCAGCCATGTATTAGATTATTCAGCGATCGAGGTGGGGCCTACTCTTCACTATCCAGAGCAGCCAGTGGAGATTCTGGATCGTAGGGAGAAGGTGCTCCGGAACCAGGTTATACCCTTGGTTCGTGTTGCATGAAGGCATCACTCTCCAGGTGAGTCTACCTGGGAGAGAGAGGACGACATACGGGAGCGTTTCCCTTATCTCTTCGAGCCCTGAGGTATAATTTTGTTTCTGCATGTGATTCAGTGTATGTTTGTTTTAATTTTGAGGACAAATTTTTTTTAAGGTGGATAGATTTGTCACCCCCAGTTTTCATGAACAGGGGTATTATGGTAATTTTCTACTTTAAAATTATTTTGGAATTATTTATTTATTGTATTATTTTGGGGTTGTTTGAGTCGGGTTCGAATTTCAACTCATTCCGACTTGTATCGGGGATCCGGGATAGTGTTGACCTTAGCAGGCCCACACACTAGTTAGCCATGGCCCACATGTTAGTTATTTTAGTTAGTGACTAGACTAATTATTTTTGGTTAAGTGTAATTTGGATTAGTGGTTTAGGATTGACTAAACTACCCCCGACTTAACCCCTTACCAATGTAATAGCAAATAGACTAAAGAGGGGCTTTCTTGACATTTTCTAATAGGACAAAAATCACTTTTTTTGGCCGGCCTTGATTAGAGGATAGGACTCCTCCATTCAAACATTATTCCTATTCTATTCTCTCTCTTGTTCTTCCCCAAATTGATTTGAGAGCAAACCCTAATCAAATCATCCCCAAATCCTTCCATTTCTCCACCAAAACTTCATCACTCCTTCTCCATTCAATCCAAGGAAGGAGCTTCCACAAGTTTGAGAGGATTCGGAGCTCGTTCGTGTCCGTTTGGGATTCCTACGTGTCGGTGGCATTTCAGGATTGATTCGAGTTACCGGGAGGTATAAATCCCTTCTCCTTCTCATTCTTTTCATGTATTAGATTCATTTTGACCCTTAGGATTGACCCCCATGGTTTGGTGCCCATTGGTGTCCATTTTGTGTCCTTTTGGACATTTGTAGAGGTGTCCTATATGTAGGATCGTGTCCTAATAGGAAAATCCCCTATTTGGACACATGTAAATTGTTTGTGCATTGATTTTTGGTTGTTCTAATATTATTCCAGATTTTTACTATGTGTTTAGAACATGTTTTCCTATGTATCATTTTGTATTATATTTCTAAAGCCTATATGTATATATATATATATGGTTATATATATCAATCTCTCTCTCTCTCTCTCTCTCTCTCTCTATATATATATATATATATATATATATATATATATATATATATATATATATATATATATATATATATATATATATATATATATACATATGGCTTATATATATAAGTGTATATATTATGTGGTGTGTGATGTTGTGTTGGATGGGGGGCACAGGTTCGGCCAAGAGTGAGTGTGTGTGTTGGGATGAGTGTGTGTGTATGTTAGTGTAGTGGTGGTGTTTGGTTAAATGTTTGAGAGGGGAAAATGTGAAGAGGACTTATATGGAGAGATGAGTTTGTGAATGAATAGGGGGGGGACCCAGCTACCCAATACCCAACCAAACAGCAGCTGGTAGCAGCAATGTAACCACCTATACTTGGCTGTTTTTGCATCACAAAACAGTCCATGTATTTCCCCTTAATGACAGCCCTTACATTGCCATTTCCAGTCCACATTTTTCCCCATAGTTCAGCCCCAAATCTGTCCATAAAACCCCTTCAAAATAGCCCAGCTTTAGCCATTAGATGGCTGTCACATAACAATCCTTCAACTCCTCAAATCAATCCCGCATTTTATCCTAGCAACCACCACATATTGCTGTCCTTCAATGCCCCAAATGATAGCCCATCCAGTCCCTTGAACACCCATGTTACTGCCATGTTTCAGACCATAGATGGCTGTCCTATTTGCCATCAAGACAGCCCCATTTAACCCCTACAAAACAGTCCACTTCAGCCCAGGTTTTGCCTATAGTTGGCTGTCCCCTTGTGCCTAATACTTCAGTCCATGTAGGTCCCTAAAACACCCATAATGCTGTCCTGTTTTACCCCTCCATTTCAGTCCATGTAACCACCTAAAATTAGTCCACAAACCATTCAATTTCAGTCCTCCATAACCCCATATCATCCCATATAATTAGTTTGTATGTGTGTGTGTAGTTGTGAGATATTGTGTGTGTGTGTGAGAGAGCCTAAGTGAGTGTGTCTAGTAGCCTATAGTTTAGCCTATGTGCAAACCAATAGAAAACCTATAGGAGAAGCCTTTGAGTGTGAGAAATATATGTGAGTGTTGTGTGTGAGTGAGTGGTATGGGTGAGTGATAGAGTTGAGGGTAAATTCATGATATGAGATGGGTTAGGAATAGGGTAAACCAATACCCATGTATCTTAACATAGCCTAGATACCTAGGATACCTATTTTCCTTGGTAGGTAAACCTTAGATAGGTTGGTATCTAGCTACCCTAAGGAGCCTAGGCTAGTATCTTGGGTATTAGCGGAGTTTCCTTGGGATTGGGCAAGGTATCGGGATTTACCTTGGTAAGGTAATGCTAGTTTTGCCTAGGAATAGGGTATTAGTGTTAGAAGTCTAAGAAAGGGTTAGGACTTGATTCCTTTGGTTGGTAATGATCAAATATGGTGCTCATAGACTAGATTTGACGTCGGTTGACATTTTGACCAAAAGTCAATAAAAGTCAACCGAGAGTCAAACGTAGCCTTTAAGCGACCAGATTTGACCGAAACCAAACCAGAGTTGACCAGTTGACCAAAAGTCAACAGTTGGTCAATATTAGACTAGTTTGACCTAGGGTTGACCTAGAATTGACCAGAGTTGACCAGAGTTGACTTTTTGACCAAAAGTTAACTGTAAGTCAACTTTTGACCCCGTTTGACCTAATTCGACTAGGATTGACTCCTAGTGACCTAGTATGACCTAGTATGATCTAGTATGAACCAGTATGACCAAGTATGACCCAGTTTGACCTAGATTGACCTATTTTGACTTAGACTTGCATTCATGGCTTATATTAGTTTCCTTTTCAGTATTAAGCCCTGTTTGACTCATAGTATCTTATTTTAGGTCTGTAATCACTCTGAGCGTCTGTTCGCCCTATCAGCTCAGGACCACAGGCGAGTACATTCACTGATAGTTTTTATTGTCTTGATATCTACTATATCCGATTCAGTTGTAGTATTTTACATGATTCTCGACACGATGGTTCACGGACTAGTATACGTCGGATCCTGTCATGAGATGTTATTCCTAGACTCCCTTGGTATATGAGTATGTGATATTTCTGTGTTCATGTACTTATATAGACACTGATTTGGAAGTGGGCTGGCCCCCTGCTCTCGAACCCCGTGTCATGACGTGCCATGTCCGGATCCGTGATACTATTCGGGGATGGAGGAATTATTAGAGGTTATGTGACCAAAGCCTTCCTGTAACTATATTTTGCTAGCGCCACCCTCACCTCACGTAGGGTGTAGCAGAAACCCCATTACCAGTTATCCAGGTTGGACGGCATGACTCTCCGTTGAGGATACTGCGGATTGCCGGGCCAAGTGGATAACCATCTCTTACTTTCCTAGCCGATCACATATCGCTCTAATAGTTCAAATCACTTTTACATTTATTTAGCATAACATATATTCCAGTTCAGCTTTACTTTCTGTACTTCTTACTATGCTATGATTTCCATTTCTCACATGCTCTATCTGCCTTTTATACTGTACCATGATTTGAGACCAAGTTTTGTTTGGAAGAAGGGTTACAACTCCGGTCTTTGTTTGGTTCAAGGGTTGTAACCCGGCTTTCAAATGGTTTCCAAGTTGCCTATATCTTTTGTCTTGTATTTCATTATTGCTGTCTCTTATAGTATTTCTCAATTCATATGAAACTGCTGTTGGTGTTTGTACTTGCTCATTTTCCTGACAGGATACGTTGACAAATTTTACAGATGACTCTGAGACTGATTGCCCGACCTACTATGGGGTTGAGTCTGATGGATTAGATTTAGACCGTGGCTTATTGGTAGAGCCACTGGACTTTGCTCACCCTGAGTAGCATAGTTTAGTTAGGTTTGCCTGGCCTGCGATCCTGTAAGCCCCTGTTTTTCAATTTTAGTTTTATTAGTGCTAATTAATTTTTAATGTTAATTTTAGCCTTAAAATAATTATTAGGATTTTTAAGAATTTTTCTAAAATTTTTAATTAATATTTTAATGAGTTTTAATACAAAAAATATCAAGTTGTAATTTTCTAAAAATGTTTTAATATCAATTTGCAATTACTAGAATTGTTTTAATACTGTTTTGTAATTATTCAAATTATTTTTATATCAGTTTGCAATTTCTATTTTGCATTTACTCACAAAAATGCCTTTGTGTAATTTCCTAATCCCCAAGGACCTAATTGCTAATTACCAAACCCCCCCTCACACGACACTCTCTCTCCTCCAGCTCTCACCCGCTCCCGTTGACCCCTGCCCCGACCGACTCACCGCCCTGCCCCCGCCTTTCCCGGCTGACCCCACCGACCTCAACCCCCTATTTAAACCCCCACTCTCCCCTGACCTAAACCCTAACCCTAAACTCTCCCCACAGCAACCGACGACCTCCCTTCTTTCCCGACGAACCCCCAAACCCTAACCCTACTCCGGCGAACACTGCTCCGCCCCAACCGCAGACCTTCACCGCCAACCACCACCACCATTCGACGCGCCCCGACGAGACGCGTCGATCGCCACCGCTCCGCCACCGTCCCGACCGCTCCTCCGCCGTCCTTGACCGTCGAACCCCCCTCCCCAGATCTGGACACGTGAGTATTTTGTGTCAACTGTGTCGTGCGTGTCTCGTACGCATGTATATTGTTCGTCGTGTCCTGGCGAGCATAAGTGTGGAACTGGACACGCGAGATTGAACTCGTGCGTGTCGTGCAGGCCTACGACACGAGGATACCTGTGTCCTTAACTGTCAGGACACAGGATGGTTTTTATATATTTTTTTTATGTGTAATCTAACCTAAATGAAATAAAAGAAACAAAACCCTATCCCTAACACGACCCACGGGCTGACCCCCTGGCCAGCCCGACAGAGCCTAAACACCCCCCCCCCCCCCCCCCGCGCTGTGTTGGCCTGGGTTCGAGTCCCCCTGGCTGACTTTGCTTTCCTTTTTCTTTTTCTTTTCCTTTTTCTTTTTCTTTTTATATATATATTTATATATATATATATGTATATACATTTATTTGTGTATATATATATGTATTACTATATATACTATATTTATGTATATATACTTGCTGTTTTTATATATATATATATATATATATATATATATATATATATATATATATATATATATATATATATATATATATATATATTTATATATATATATATACTTCATCCTTTATACTTTATTATTTTATGTATATATATATATATTTTTCCTTGTGTATGTATATATATATTATTATATATATACTATATGTATACATTATTTTGTATATATATATATATATATATTTTTATATATATATATATATATATATATATTATATAGTTGAGTATTTTTCTTATATATATGTATATATACATATATTTGTATATATATATATATATAATATATAGTTGAGCATTTTCCTATATATATAAATATCCCTATATTTATATATATATATATTATTTCCTATATGTATTTTACTTAGCTTAGTGTAAATTATTTATATAAAATAATGTTCATACTTTCATAGTTACTATGTAAAACTTTACCTTATTAAAATAATAATATTTATTTTGACTATTTACCAAATTGTATTTTTATTGTATTTAAATTACTGCAACCATTTGGTGTCCAAGCCTAGCATGGGTATTTGGGCCCAAATATGTTTTCACACATTCAAGACCTGTACAAGTCATATTGGACTTGATTCATGGCCTTGGGTCCTGTATTTGAACTTTGGTTCAAATTATATACATGGACAAAATACGCAGATAATTAATTATTGTGTGCAATGCTGTTTTTGATTTTCTAAAAATACTTAAAGTACTGCTAAAATTATGGAAAAATAGTATTTAGATACTATGTTAAGTTAGCTAATTTAGTATAATTTTTGTAGTATTTAATTTACTGTTTTGCCACTAGTTTGGCATATGAAACCAAAAACTCATTTTCTGTATACTTAGGAAAACTAATTTTTATAAAATATTTGTACTGGTTAATAAATTCCAGAAAAATTATAATAAATTTCTATGATTAACAAGGATCACCTTGGTACTTTACTTTAAGAAAAACTAGACTTTTTGTCTACTTTAAAATTGTTAGAACACAATGATCTTTTGATTTATTTATTGATTAATTACGACTTGTGCACGTAAAATTAGAAATAACCATAACATGAATCAAGAGAAATATGTAACACAATAAGAAATAAATAGAAAAGCATGTAAATACTGTAAAGTTTGGCAAGGTGTACTTGCCTGGTGGCAGCAAAAAGTCATACAAATAACTCTTCAAGTCAAAGAGACTCAAAACTGAACTCCCGCAAACAACTCCGGATGCTGAAACAGACATTGCCAACATTTTCATAATAAGCAAAATATCTAGGATAGGCTACCCATAAGTCCAATTCTAGACATAGGGGCAAAACGGTAATTTTGAGTCAAAACGGTGTCGGCCGTTGGACCCGCTTTGCATCGAAAAGCATGCCAGAGCCTATATTCTCTAAAGTCAACAAATTATATGTCTACGTTTCCGGTTTGACGATATAAACCCAATGGTATGTCAAAAGTTTGATTTCGACAGGCCGTGCACAAATTCTCCCGTTGAGTCTGGTCGCGGGCCCGCCAAAATAGCGTTCCGGTCGATCTTCTCAGAATTGGACCAAACTTGGCATACAGAACCAGAAAAAATGATATGGTCCTTTTGGCGTAAGTTTCGTCTTGAGTTGACGAATGTGTACAAAGTAATTGACTAGTTTGCAAAGAGGTCGATACGGAGAAATTTGACGGATACGTATCAAATTCTTCGCGCACACGCAATCAATTTGAGTTCCGTCAAAGCCCACACGCCCACTAAGTCAATACACATCTTTCGATGTTTCGGTTCACGACTACGTCGCCCGATTTGTCGGGACGGACCCCGTATCGATAGTTATGTTCTAAATTTCAAAAGTGTTTTAAATAAGTTTTTCTTGATTTTAGAAAACGAATTACTTTGCCTATACTTGATGAAAACAGAAACTACAACATGGGTTTTAGAGCCCTATAGGTTATCTAAAAGATTGTTTAGGTAGTTTTCTAAATTTGTTAATGGATTAACCGGAATTGATCTTCTAAACTCGAGTTGTGAACCAAAAAAAATGTTCTATTTTTCAAAAGTTTTTCGTTAACTTCACAACCATTATCTAAGCAATCTAATGAGACTTATTCGAATTTATTTAAAGTATGTTAAATATGGTAGGTTTGTGCTTTCACCTGAAGAAACGGTTCGAAGAACGGTTGTCTGGTGAAGTCAAAATCATCCTACGAAGTCGGGTCTTCGCAGTTGTTGCTTCTGCGTCTGTTACGCGCTTTGGCCGGTCGGGCGGAAGTCGCCGGCAGCCTCCGGCTGGTTTTATCCTGTCAGGGCGACTGGGGAATTCGTCTGGGTTAAGTGAGTATCGAGGAAGGTCGTGGGTGTCATGGATTTAGGGGTTCTCGTATTTTTTTATTCTTTCGAGCGTATAAATATACACGGTCGGCTTTAGTTTTTCCACCAGACTTCCATCCCAATTAAATCAAGATATATCTAATCCTGGAGAGATCGAGATATTACAAAAGATTTAATTGGGTTGGTTAAAGTTTGAATTGATTCAAATAACTTTGAAACCAAGTTCCCAAACACAGCTGGGCTCGGTTAGGGTCGGAGGAAGAAGAAGCACAGCTCACCTTAATATGTATTATATACATAAATATAGAATTAGATAAGATGCATATATTTAACTTAATACTTATACATGTATCTACATATATATGTCTACACAAGTTTTATATAGCCAAAAAATCCCAAAATCTAAAATAGCATTTTTAAAAATGTTCCTCATATAATAAAATAAAATAAAATAATAATTTAATAATCAATGACACTTATTATATATATATAATAAATATATAGGAAAAATATTTATTAGCCCAATAAAATAGGAATATTTTCAAATATAGTAAATGTCTGGGCTATTCGGGTCTCCTAAAAGTCAATAATCTTAATAATAAATTATTAAAAAGTCTATAGTGGTTAAGCTGCAACTTGGCCTGGTTTTTCTAGTTAAAGTACTATTATGGCTAGGCCTCCCCTAGCATGGCTAATACACTAGTCAAAACATACAACTACACTAGCCATGCCATAGTTCCTAGTCGATTTGCATCTCTAACATAACCATGACTAAGGCCATATATATACACACACACACACACACACACACACACACACACACACACACATATATATATATATATATATATATATATATATATATATATATATATATTTTTTATACACGCACACACACACATATATTTTTTTATTTTTAAGACTACACCATTTTATTCATTTATAAGAAAGTTAGTGTCCAGTACAAAAGAGCTTTAAAAATGAAATAGCTCCAAAACTAATAACTAGATCAACGGATCCTCTGTGTGAGAGCAGCGAATCAAGATCTTCTTCACCTGTCTTTTCACTTCAGTAATCAACTGCAGAGAGGAGTATGAGTAGGCTTCATAACGCCACTTATTTCGATTCTTCTAACACCCAGCAGATAGCTCCAACGATCAACTGTTTTGCATGTTTTTGTCGCTTCTTCCACCAGGATTGGAGGCGCTGCAGCATATCACCACTTCTTGCACGAACTCCCAATATAGATTGATAATGATTCCAAACAAGAGAAGCCAATTCCCCTTCACCAAATATATGGACAACAGTCTCACTACATGGCTGAACATAACAATGACATGACGACGCCATAGAGAAGTCGAGCTTTTGAATATTATCGTCCGTAGGGAGCTTGTTATAAAGAATTCTCCATAGAACAATCGACCATTTAGATGGCATGCATTTATTCCAGATATTTTTGAGATATACCTGATGAGGATGATGTTGACGAACTTGATTCCAAGCCGAAGTGATCGAAAACTTGTTGGACGGGCTAGGAGTCCAAACGAAATTGCCATGGTCTTCAAGTATAAAATCCTCGCCCATTCTTCTTCCCCGAACTAGATGCTTCCAAACATGAGAAGCAGCAGATGTAAGTTCGACTTCTTCAGGGAGAGCGAACGAGCAGTATTTAGACTTCATGAATTCCGCCCACAAAGAGTTAGTAGAGCGAAGTTTCCACCACATTTTCACTGTCAAGGCATCCAATACATCCCCAAGTCGACGAATGCCGAGGCCCCCCTCCACGGTCGGTCGAGCCACCCTTTCCCACCGTAGCCAAGATCGTTTGGGCATGCCATCTTTCGAACCCCAAAGGAAACTGTCAAACATGCTCTCAATGCGGTTTAAAACCGAAGAAGGCGGATTGCTAGCCGATAGACAATGCACAGGCATAGAAGCAAGGACAGATTTGATGAAAACAAGCCTGCCTCCAAAAGAAAGATGCTTGTTATTCCAACCCAAAATCTTTATCTGAATTTTGCCGACCAGTTCGTCGTACATAGTGGCATTGCGTCGACCCGCCATAATAGGGCAGCCCAAATAGGTCATGGCAGTATTTTGAATATGAAATCCAGTCATCTGATGAAGGCTATTAGCATTACCAATGGAAATCTTATCCGATAACATCATAGCTGATTTAGAAACATTAACCCTCTGGCCCGAGTTAATCTCATATCTGTTGATAACCTGCATAAGCATATGAACTGAGCGTTTGTCAGCTCCAGAGAAGATCAATAAATCGTCTGCATAAGCGAATATATATATATATATATATATATATATATATATATTTTATATATATATATATATATATATATATATATATTTATATATATATATATATATATATATATAGTTTTTGGCGACTATAAATATAGTTTTAGGCTACTAAAAAAAAGAAAAAAAGAAAAAGAAAAAATATATATATAGTTTTAGGCTACTATAAATATAGTCATATATATATATATATATATATATATATATATATATATATATATATATATATATACAAAAATAGTAATTAAATCTATTTGTCATAAATCCAAAATAATTTCTACTAAGTCATGGCAAACTAACTGTTTGCCACTAAAATATCAAGAACAAAAATTACAGAGGAATTAAACTTGATTGCAAACTCGCTTGTACAAAAAAAAGCCTAGAAAGAAATCCTAGGAAATAATCTAAGTACAATTGTTTAGTTTTTGATTCTGGGGGGTGACGATGGAGGCTCGAGAAAGTATAGCAACTCTGTCTTACACCTTGAACTATCAGACACAGTCTTTGCTCTTGAAGAAATTTGCCAGTCTTTTATTGCCAACCTTTAGCATGGGTGTGGTACTCTGCTATTTATAGTGATTCCTGCAATAGAAGATTTTGGGCCGCATAAAGGGCCACGTGGCCACGTGTCAGTAATAGCATACGAAGACTCGATCTTTGGCTGCCAGCTGGTGGGGGTTGTTGAGATTTTATTGTAGCAAATCTGGATGGTTGAGACTTGGTCAAATTGTCATGTATTCCCTTGTAGCACCCAGATTCTAAAATAAGGATAATTTAAAATTTTGTAATTTTAATCTTTTAATAATGATATTTAAATCATGATATGATTTTTGGTAATTTTTAATCATTTTAAAACTAGTTAAAACCATGACTTGTGATTTTGATGTGCTGCTAGTAAAACTTTAGAAACTACTTGACTTAGAGCCTAACCATGTGATTAGGTTTTGTTAATTATCATTTTTGGCCTACGAGCATTTTGGTCATTTTGGTTTCTTGGAATTATTTGTTAATTATTTGATTGATGGTTATTATTTTTGACTTTTGCTAGTTGTGACTTAAGAGACTAACCTAGAGTTGACTTTGACTTTGGTGACTTAGATAGCATGGTAGAATGGTGTGGGACCCTAATATAACTTAATTTGGTCTTAGTTGACTTGGGTGTGGCTAAGTTTCATGGAAGGATTATGAGAGTTTTCATTTGGACTTATGGCTAAGGAGTTGAGCTAGTTAGCTATATGATATGCCTTGGTATTGGTATAGAGATGCATAGAGTTGATTAGACTTAGTATTGACTACCTAGACATTGGTTAGGACTAAGGTTTACTTAACTTAGATATTGTAGTCAGTTGACCATAGTTTGACTTTATAGTTGACTAGAGTTGACCAAAAGTTGACTTTAGTCTAAAATGACCTAGAAATCATATAGAATGCATTATAATCTTCATATTACCATTCTGGACATATTATGACCTGTGTTGCTCTAAATAGGACTCATCTACTCTGTCTGGACATCTACACTTACCAGATACTCAGGATATCAGGCGAGTACATTCTCTAATCATTTCATACTTGTTAGGATTTATATTCTTGCTCTAGATTACTTTAATTGATGCTGTCACATTGTTAACACGGATTAGTACTAAATGGATCTTTACATTGAGATGTTATCCCCTCGGGAGCATCGAATACATCATGTCATGTGCGTTTCACTTTCATTATGTACTCTTATTTTTTTAATTATTCATGTACACTCTTGTCATTCATGTACTCTCATGTTCACAGAGCCCTCATGTATACCTTCATGTGCACCCATTTATGGGCCCCTTATGTAAAATATTATACAATAACATAACTTGTCTGGATCTTTGTATATTGATTGGGGTACGGAGGAGTAGAAGCAGTCATGTGAACAATTCCAAGTAGTCATTGTATAAACTCTTTAGTGTAATCATGTGCAAATTCAAGCCGTTCACATGTCTATCTTGTACTATACATCACTAGTCACTGATAGTTCTCTACTTATAGTAGCTATTTACATTACAATTTTCTCTCTTTTACTACATGTACTTTTTTTCAGCGTTTCATGTATTTTACTCTATTGCATGCTTTATATTCCTGTCTTGATATGAACTGTTGAGATTATGTGCTCGTTCCTGTCCTGACTGAACCTATTAAAAATATTACAGAGGATGACGAGAACCTTCGCCCTACCTATTATGGAGCTTCCATAGATGACACCTCCGACTTGGACCTTCAGCAGGATCCATCAGCGGTAGAGGATGTCACCCCTATAGTTTAGGCTAATTAGCTTAGACTTCTATCTTATTTTGATGTCTTGTCTTATTGGATACATTTATGTTATTTTTGGGATCTTGTTGTTATTCTGGATTTTTATGGAGATATTTTCTTAGACACTTAGACTTTTTCTCCTGTTTGTATTTCATTTGATGATTATTATTATCTATCTATCTTATCATACTTCTACCTTAGCTATGATTGAGGTGTACATTTCTGTATTGTCCTCCGTTTGGAGTGTATATACTGTACAGGTAACTTATAATTGTTAGATGTTTGTGACCTAGGACAGCGTTCTAACGCCGACACAGCGGCGTAGGCTGGACGTACCACTTCTCGTGCCCCTATACTGGGTACGGGTCGTGACACGTTTTTAGTGGTCCCATGCAAGTCGAGTTATGTTGTGGTATTCGAACTAGAGTATCACTACATCCTGTAGTAGGATATTGGATATAGTTTTGAAGGTACTCAATCTGTAACCCCGCTTTTCTGAATTATTAAAATTTTGTATTTTTCTGGGATTTTATAATTTAGTCATATTTTATTTTATGGTTGTTAATGGAATATTAATTTCGATTAGTATCATGACGAGTTTTAAAAAAAAATATTTTTACTGTTAAGTTATTATAGTTCTAGTAAATATTTAATTAGTTTTCTTATTAACATAATTTTCTTAATGATTTTTAAAGGAGCAATTCGAAATTGGTTTCAAATTTAGTTTCCCTCCATTTGTAACAACCCATAACAACTTGTAACCAATTTTTCTAACTGAATTTTTGTATTTTTTGCAATTTATGAAAGGAGAGGGACTTTTGTGTAATTTGCCATTTCTGTGGAGGGGCTTATGTAAAAATTTCATATTTATTATTTATAATCTAACCACTCACTCCTTATTTTTCTCATCTCTCTCTCTCCCTCTCTCTTCTCAATTCTCTGTTAGAATTGAGAACTGAGCACTCGAATCCTCCTCTTCCCTTTCAGTCTTCCCCAATCTGAGCCTAGCCCTAACCCTAACCCTAATTCTTGTGGAGAGTTGGCCATGGCGAGCGACGCAGCCTCTTCTTCCGGCAGCTAGATCTCACCACTGACGACGAGCGGCGACTGGGTGTCACGACCCGCACCCGCTTTTTCGAATACGAGACGTGTCCAAGCCAGCCTACGCCGCAGAGTCGGCGGTAGAACGTTGTCAAGCCCGCAAGAATAATTGCTCAAAATAAACATTATTGCACATTCACATTTCTAAATTTATTACAACATTTATAATAATTCTAATTAAAAAAATACAAGATTTTACAATTAATGAAATATTACAACTGCTATCTATTTCTAGGTCGACCTCAGCATACCCAAGCCTTCCCCAGTGCTAAGAGTGATCGCGGCTAAACCTGAAAAATGTTGGTTTCCAGTCAGAAATGGAACAAGTACACAAATCGACGGCAATGCGAAAATAGAATAGAATTAACAAGACATGAAAATAACATATGAGAGATAAAACTGGAAGATAACTGATGACATAGCACGATAGAGAAGTAAAGGAAAAATAAAAGATATCTACCTACGTGGTGTGAAATATCATTTTCAACATGTGAATGGCTAGGAGGTAAATACGGCACACCGCACGTGTCGTGTGCAGCTGCTATCATTCAAGATTAGACAAATGGGATAGTTCTGGGTAGTCCACATGTATACTAAGATATTTCCCCTTCCGACTACTCCGTGTGACGAGCATGTCAACAAGTAGTAAGATATATGTATAGACATGAAATAAAAAGACTACTATGAATCGAAAGCAATCAAAAAGTGCACTTGCCTGAGGTCCTTACCTGGATAAACCGATAGTACAACCACATCAGATGAGTCACTAAAGTCAACACATGCAAAAAGTCTCTGAATGCTGAAATAAATAGTACCAACGTTCTCAGAATAGTTAAATTATCTAGGATTGCCTGTCCTTAAGTCCAATTCCGGACACAGGGGCAAAACGGTAATTTCGGGCAAAAACGATGTCTTCCATTGGACCCGCTTTGCACCGAAAAGCGTGCCAAAGTCAATGGTCTCTAAAGTTATCAAACTATATGTCAACAGGTCCGATTTTTCGATACGAATCCAACCGTATGTCCAGAGTTAGATTCCGACGGGCCGTGCACAAAATCACCCGTTGAGTCGGACCGTGGGGCACGCAAAATGGCGTACGATTCAACTGTCTCAAAATTGGACCAAACTTTGCATACTGGACCAGAAAAATGATACGGTCCTATTGGCACAAGTTTCGTCTCGATCTGACGAGCGTGCACAAAGTAATTGGAAAATTTCCACAGAGGCCGATACGGTAAATTTCGACGGATACGCATCAATTTCGTCGCGCACACGCGACCAATTTGAATTTCGCCAAAGCCCACACGACCACGAAGCCGTTACGCACCTTTCGATGCCTTCGGTTCGTGACCATGTTGTCTGGATTGGCGGGACGCACGTCGTATCGGAAGATTTTTCCTATTTTCTATATTTTGAAAACAGGTTTTTGTTGAACTTTGAAACGGTTTTAATAGGGATTTAATAGATGAAAAATAAAAGTAAAAGAGAGGTTTCGAACTCGTATAGGTTGTCTATAACTTCCTTCAAACAGAATCTCGAAGTTGTGCATGGATTGGGAGAAAACTGTCCGCGAACTAGAGTCATCGGACTGGTATTACTGTCCTATTTCGACAGTTTTTCGATGAACTTGGGTTCAATTTTTCGAAAGATAGAGGTTATCTAAAATCGACCTAAATGATAGGAATTACAGTTGTATAGGTTGTCGTATTACCTGCGTAGACGGTTCGACCGTTGGTCGACCGAGCGCGACGGAAGGTTACGACGAAGTCAGCCTTAAATCTGCTGCTACCCCTCTGCTCCGACGCGCACGCACGCAATCTTGGCAGCCGGCGGTGCCTCGCGGCGGACCTGGCCGGTCGGCGATGCCGTGCCCAGGCTGGAAGAGGTCGCCATGGTCGGGGCTGTCGGCACACAGGGTGGTTAGGATTTTCTCGATTGTTCGTTTGCGCGTGTATGTATTAATACGCAAGGGGAACAGGAAGGCTGGCTCGGGTTGCACTATTTTGGGGTATCCAGCTCGATTTGGCTGGTTTGAACGGGGGTTGGGCCTGTGGCCTACTGTTGTCGGGCTGGGCTGGGAACTTGTAACGCCCCAGTCCCAAAATACGTAGGACTAGGTACATCGACATGCCAGCTGTATACATACGAAGTATACTCCAATATATGGAAACCTCGTATGAATACATAAGCTGTAAAATACAGTAGAACCATAATAACTAATCTCATCCACTAGATAAATAAATGATATAAAAGCAACTTTGAATTTTTCATGTATACATTCGTTGGGCGAAGACAAAGTCCACTACTAACTATCTCAAATAAAATATACAAGAAGTGATCAAAAAAATAACGAGGCGAACCAAGCGCAATCGTCTTCGAAAGAATGAAGAAGATCACGGCCTTGTCTAGAACACCTGCAAAATCACAGAAGCACACACCTGGAGAGATAACCAGGTCCTCAGAGGGATGTAACAAGATACAGGAAGAACATGCCATAATAAACTGAATATATAATATGTCACAAAACGAAATAAGTGACAAGACGACAATAAGGTAATCTAACCGTACTACAGTGTTTATGCAGTTAAGAACAAACCTCCAATGCATGGGCACTCTGGCTCAGTAGCAGTAACCTCAGGTATGGCCAATCAGGATACCAGGGACCTCAAAGCATAACATTCATCGAATGTCAGAGGCCAGCAGTAAATCAGTATCAGGATCCAGGACCGTATCTCCCACGGAGATAACCGGCAATAGGGAAGTACATACTGGCCCATACGTTAAGGAGCTGTTCTTCCCACCCAATGCCTAACAGAGTCACATCCATGTCTCACATACCTCTACTAACTGCTAAGTCTCCTAACATGCCTCTATTAGCAGTTAGCCCTATCGCATGCGCATGGGGGATCAGCCCACACACAAGAACCTCTACATGCTACTCATCTCACACATCCTCGTGGTACAACTGTGTCAAGGTATATGCGATACACTACAGACGGTAGTCTCTTAACTCTAAGTCCACATGCAATCAAAGGATAATAACAAAGTATATCTAATATCACTGAGCAGACAGTAAATCAATAACGGTAAGAACAGAAAATAAATGAACAGTGATATATAATAAAATGCAAACTGAATATAAACAGTATAATAGCAAGGTATCTTGCCTGAGGGTGGTACGAGAAACAGCAAATCCAACAATCAAAATCGTCAACACGAAAGTCAAAATCCACAAGAAGCTCTGGATGCTGAAACAAACATCACGAACGAGTTTGGAATAAAAGATATGCCTAGGAAACGCCTGTCCAAAAGTTAAATTCTGGAACAGGAGCAAAATCATAATTTCGGGTCAAAATGATGTCCGTCGTTGGACCTGCTTTGCACCAAAATGCACGCCAGAACCTACGGTCTCTAAAGTCTTCAAACTACATGTCTACAAATTTGTTTTGATGAGACGAACCCAACGATATGTCCAATTTTGGATTCTGGTGGGCTGTGCACAAAATCGCTCGTTGAGTGGGATTGTGGGCCCGCCAAAATAGTGTCCCGATCAACGGTCTCAGAATCGGACCAAACTTGGCTCACAGGACCAGAAAAAAAATTTGTGTCCAATGGTGCAAGTTTCATCGCGATATGATGAGTGTGCACAAAGTTGTGAATTAATTTGCAAAGGGTCGATACGGGGTATCTCGACGGATACGTACTGATTTCGTCGTGCACATGCAACGAAATCGGGCTCCGTCAGTTCCCACACGTCGACAACATCCATACGTGCCTTTTGATGTGTATAGTACGCGACCACGTCGCCCGGTTTGAAAACAGAATTTATAATTTTTCGTGAAACATAAACAACGTGTAACTTTCTACGTACTAGATAAAAAGTGAATCTAGAAGGTGCATTACAATCTTGGTTATGTTGTATTTGACTACCTTTAATTAGTTTTTACAAAAGTTTAATGGACAACGAGAAAATTGGCCGACAAGTTGGTGTTTCCAAAACAGTTTTTAGTATTTTAGAAAAGTGGTTTTTCTCCAACTTCGTCTCGAATTTTCGAGCAAGTTGGATAGCCATGTCAAAATCCACCTGGGGGATCTCGAAGAGGGTCATGTGGGCTTTCTACACGAATTTACGAATCTAAAAACGGACTAGAATCGAGAGAGAAATCAAACGGGGAAGTTGGGTACCTTAAAGTGGGAATCTGTTGTTGTTGTGACGACCGGGAGGCGGGATTGCTGTCGCTCCGGCGAAGTTGGGCACGCATACCGAAAAGAGGGAAGAGGATGAAGAAGGAAAGAGGAGGAAGGAGATTAGGTTTAGGATTTTATAACATATATATATATATATATATATTTTTTTTTTATAACATATATATATATATATATATATATATATATATATATATATATATATATATTTTTTTTTTTTTTTTTTTTTTTTATATATATATATAACATATATATATATATATATATATATATATATATATATATATATATAGATTAGGTTTAGGATTTTATAACATATATATATATATATATATATATATATATATATATATATATATATATATATATATATATATATATATATATATATATATATATATATATATATAATATATATATATACATATATATAAAGAAAGGGTTTCGACCATAATACTAAGCTGCTGTTACTAAAGGGGTAGCCCCCCTTCATGGGCGCACCATGCAGCATGTATGATGCTGTTCTGCTCGCTAGCATATGTGTGGGTGGTCGGGTGGGGCCGACCACCCTTTACGATTTTTTTTTCTTATCTTTTTAAATCTTATCTTATAACTTTAATATATATATATATATGTACATATCCATAAATACACCAAAAATTTATTTAAAATTCAAATACCATTTAAAAGTCAACTATCCAATTATTTAATATATTTGAGCATATCTACATATATATAAATTACATCCTTAATAAATCAACTCAACATAGTAATAATATTTAAATAGAAAAACATGTTTATTAAATCTCCACAAAATAACTTAAGTTATAATAAAATAATAATAATCGTCCCAATGGGTAAACTTTACCGCTCACCCATATATGGGTCCAGAAAATTGTGCCATCTTGTAAAATATTATTTTATTAATAAAATATAAATTTTGTACCAAAAGTCAATAAATATTCAACAAGTCTCAAAATTATTTAAAAATATTTGTACACACGTGAAATGTTCCTACATGGCCATCTTAGTCATCCCACATGCTCACATGGGCTTAAATTTTGTTCGGGTCCTGTTCGGGCTGAATTGGCCATACTGGGTCATAAAAAAAAATCATAAATTATATAAATTTATTTTTAAGTCTAATAAAATAATATAAATAAAAATAAAAATAGGGGTTTTACATCCTACCCAACTTACAAGAATTTTGTCCTCGAAATTTAGGATGAATAGGGTAGATAGGGTTGAGGGATAGGAAGAGTTCGTCAATACCAAAATGCAATTAAATTTCGGAGGAGGCGATAAAACGGCGTTCAACACCACCATGCAATAGAAAATTGTGGAGTCGATATATAGAAAAATATATCATGGTTATGGAGTTCAAATAAGGATTGCTAGTGAAGGTAACAAAATTTTGAATATCCAATTCTAGGGAACAGTAAGGAATTGAGTAAACCAAAGAGAATAAATTAGACATTCGGGAGATGTGGTTCCTTAAGGGAGAACTAGATACGAATCGTCTTGGTCGAGGGTTTGATTAAGTGATGATTAGAATCACCTTCGAGTGCTTAAGAATAATTGGAAGGACACGATAATAATTCTAGGGTTGAGAAATGAGGAGTAATTAAAGGCGAGGATATAGCCACATGAGTCGGTCGGTGGCTATCTATATTTTTGTATAATTAACCGATCGGGCAACCAAAGATGATACCTTGAGTCTATCTTAGCAAGTACAGTGCCTTGTCTTTCCAAAATAAGTAAAAGACAAGAACAACAAAGGTTTCAAAGATGGTGTTATATACATTGAGTACGATTTACGGGGTTCATAGGCGGCAAAAAATAATTCAAAAGAGAATTGTCAAGGCGGTCGCGGATAAGACTCTAAGGCAAGTTTAACTATTTCTCCATCCGCATAGAATAAGTTATGATAAGCGAACCAAAATGCAATAGGTTGATCAGACCATCATGCACCGGTTTTGATTAGACAATATGTTAATGGGTGCACCCAATAAAATATGTCGTGATCAAGCCCGAAAAGAATAAGCTTGCAAAAACTAAAGCTAATTTAGCAGCATGAGATTGTCAAAATATGAGTAATGGAGGTAATGATGAAGGAAATTAAATAGTTCAAGATCTTTTAAAATCGAGTCTTGTCCGGAGTGTGGGCCTATACAGTTGTCCTAGTTTTCTTTATTTATGGCTTCGTAGACTAGATAAGGTAGGGCCCTCTGAATTTAGAGTCTAAGTGAACTTACCAATGTAGTTCACAAGGAAAAAGGTTTGTTAGATGGCGAGGTATTCTACCCAACTTACAAGAGTTAAACTAATAGTATCATAGGACAATGGGTCAAGCAATCAAGATAAAGTACAAATTTAAGCATTTAAGGAATTTAGTAGAGCATAATCACATATCGGGTCGAAGAAATTGAGTCGAGGTTGAATCCCTATCCGTGGTTGAAAATATCGGTATCATGGTAAATGTTATAGTTTGGCCATTTTGACCATAAGGTCATATCAAGAAATAGAGTACAAGGAGATGGGTTTTAGTGGGACATGATATGTCTACAGGAAGGTGGGCTTGTCTAGGTTTATATATGAAACTTGTTGGAAAAAAAAGTATAGTGATGTACTCCAAATATATAAGTCACGGTAGGGGACGCCAGAAGATCGAAAATAGAAAGTGGGAGTTCACGAGGTGATAATTAATGCACAAAATAAAGAAGATCAAGTTAAAGCATGAAATAAAATTAATTAAAGAATCCAAAAAAAAATTTAGGAACACAATTCCGGAGAGAAGATAGTCTCCTAGATGAATACAGTTAAGGAACCATTAAATCATTATTCAAATTGCAAATGGGTTAGAAGGTCGCAATTAAAAGAGCTAGAATTGAAGGAAGGTCGAGTAAGCCGAGGTGGAAATACAGTCACATAGCTGGGTAGATGACTAACAACACTGGTTTATATACTACTATCATGGTCATGGGTGACATGGCAATTAGTGTGGAGTACTCAGTAGGGTTATCTTGGGGCCTTCCATTAAAATTTAACTCAAGTTTCCTCCAAAAAGTTTCAAAAATAAACTTTCAAAAATAAATCACCAAAATTTGTATTCACTCCGAGCCGTTCAAATTCATCATAAAAAAATTTAAATCACTCTCATAAATCTCAAAGTAAAATTTTATCACGTTACTACTAACCTTTTCCAAAATTTACGTTTAAATTCAACTATTTAATTCAAGAGTTCATAATTTACGAATCCATAAAAATTTCACAATCAATCAAAATTTTAACACTATAAAATTTTTAAATAACTCATAATAAAACTCTTAGCATATTAAAGCAATCTCAAAAATTAAGCTCAGTGCTCTCATAAATTTTAACTTCTATTCATGCAAAGTTATTCCAACAAAATCACAACTTGTAAATGGTAACTTCCTTTAACCAATCAAAATAACTTTCCATCACATCCTTCAAAATTCTTACAAAATTTTAATATTAGCAATCCCGCATTAAACTAAATTTTTAAATAATCTTATCTGTCAAAATCTTTTTTTACCAAAAATCTAAATAGATTTGTAAATCCTCAATCATAGGACACAATTTAAAATAAAGAAAATTCTCAAAAATCGTTTTCAATTATTGTAACCAAAATTTACCATCATTACTTTCACTTAAAATTCAAAATTTAATAAACACGAAAATCGTAAGTTGTACAACTCAAATTTAAATAATTCTTATGGACATTTTTTTTAAAAAGCTAAGATCATTTTTAAATCAAATTTATAACTGTTCAAAGGTGTATAACTATAATACAATAATTCATAAACATCAAAACTCGAAAGTCAAATAAATTTTATATTTGTTCAAAGATGTATATCTATCACTCAAATCTCATAAATATCACAACTCGAAAAGCAAATCAATTTTATACTTATGCAAGGATGTATAACTATAATCTAATAATTCATAAATATCAAATCTTGAAAATCAATCACTTTCTTAAACCAAGTATGAAATTCTATAAATCCTCTGGTGTTTACTATTTAGAAATCTCAAGGTTAAAACTCTCCGTGGTAACATCCTACTTTACCAATTACTAATCATTAAATCATACTAAAAAGCCTTTTTAACTCAATTAGAGTCTTGAATGTATTCCAATTGCCAATATAACCATTTTAGCCATATGTGTGACCTATGAGCATATACTAGTGTAGTCATCTTCCTAGTTGATACTAAGCACGAAAATAAGAACCAACGATAGAAAGGTATCAAGCAAGATACAATTCAAGGAATTCGATCGAGAGTTCAAAATTTGAAGCCAAGGGAAGAGGTCAAGTTCTATGGATGAGATTCCTAGATTCTAATCCTATGTTGCAGGCTCACATCGGTACAATTACGTAACCGAAGTGACAAACTCGACCTGCATGGGCCTCCACAAAAATATGTAACGCCCCAGTCCCAAAATACGTAGGACTAGGTACATCGATATGCCAGCTGTATACATACAAAGTATACTCCAATATATGGAAACCTCGTATGAATACATAAGCTGTAAAATACAGTAGAACCATAATAACTAATCTCATCCACTAGATAAATAAATGATATAAAAGCAACTTTGAATTTGTCATGTATACATTCGTTGGGCGGAGACAAAGTCCACTACCAACTATCTCAAATAAAATGTACAAGTAGTGATCAACAAAAAAATAACGAGGCGAACCAAGCGCAATCGTCTTCGAAAGAATGTAGAAGATCATGGCCTTGGCTAGAACACCTGCAAAATCACAGAAGCACACACCTGGAGAGATAACCAGGTCCTCAGAGGGACGTAACAAGATACAGGAAGAACATGCCATAATAAACTGAATATATAATATGTCACAAACCGAAATAAGTGACAAGATGACAATAAGGTAATCTAATCATACTATAGTGTTTATGCAGTTAAGAACAAACCTCCAACGTATGGGCACTCTGGCTCAGTAGTAGTAATCTCAGGTATGGCCCATCAGGATACCAGGGACCTCAAAACATAACATTCATCGAATGTCAGAGGCCAGTAGTAAATCAGTATCAGGATCCAGGACCGTATCTCCCACGGAGATAACTGGCAATAGGGAAGTGCATACTTGGCCCATACGTTAAGGAACTGTTCTTCCCACCCAATGTCTAACAGAGTCACATCCATGTCTCACATACCTCTACTAACTACTAAGTCTCCTAACATGCCTTTATTAGCAGTTAGCCCTATCGCATGCGCATGGAGGATCAGCCCACACACAAGAACCTCTACATGCTACTTATTTCACACATCCTTATGGTACAACTGTGTCAAGGTATATGTGATACACTACAGACGGTAGTCTCTTAACTCTAAGTCCACATGCAATCAAAGGATAATAACAAAGTATATCTAATATCACTGAGCAGACAGTAAATCAAGAACGGTAAGAACTAAAAATAAATGAACAGTGATATATAATAAAATACAAACTGAATATAAACAGTATAATGGCAAGGTATCTTGCCTGAGGGTGGTACGAGAAACAGCAAATCCAACAATCAAAATCGTCAACACAAAAGTTAAAATCCACAAGAAGCTCTGGATGCTGAAACAAATATCATGAACGAGTTTGGAATAAAAGATATGCCTAGGAAATGCCTGTCCAAAAGTTAAATTCTGGAACAGGGGCAAAATCGCAATTTCGGGTCAAAACGATGTCCGTCGTTGGACCCGCTTTACACAAAAATGTACGCTAGAACCTACGGTCTCTAAAGTCTTCAATCTACATGTTTACAGATTTGTTTTGATGAGACGAACCCAACGGTATGTCCAATTTTAGATTCTGGTGGGCTGTGCACAAAATCGCTCGTTGAATGGGATTGTGGGCCCGCCAAAATAGCGTTCCGATCAACGGTCTCCGAATCGGACCAAACTTGGCTCACAGGACCAGAAAAATATTTCGAGTCCAATGGTGCAAGTTTTATCGCGATATGATGAGTGTGCACAAAATTGTAAATTAATTTGCAAAGGGTCGATACGGGGTATCTCGACGGATACGCACTGATTTCGTCGCGCACAAGCAACAAAATCGGGTTCCGTCAGTTCCCACACGTCGACAACATCCATACGCGCCTTTCGATGCGTATAGTGCGCGACCACGTCGCCCGGTTTGTCAGGACGCACACCATATCGTGTGTTTTTCCACTTTTTGAAAACATAATTTATAATTTTTTGTGAAACTTAAACAACGTGTAACTTTCTACATACTAGATGAAAAGTAAATCCAGAAGGTGCATTACAATCTCGGTTATGTTGTATTTGACTACCTTCAATTAGTTTTTATGAAAGTTTAATGGACAACTAGAAAATTTGCCGACAAGTTGGTGTTTCCAAAACAGTTTTTAGTATTTCAGAAAAGTAGTTTTTCTCCAACTTCGTCTCGATTTTTCGAGCAATTTAGATGGCCATGTCGAAATCCACCTGGGGGATCTCGAAGAGGGTCATGTGGGCTTTCTACACGAATTTACGGATCTAAAAACGGACTAGAATCGAGAAAGAAATCAAACGAGAAAGTTGGATACCTTAAAGTGGGAATCTGTTGTTGTTGTGACGACCGGGAGGTGGGACTGCTGTCGCTCCAGCAAGGTTGGGCACGCACGCCGAGAAGAGGGAGGAGGATGGAGGAGGAAAGAGGATGAAGGAGATTAGGGTTAGGATTTTATAACATATATATATATATATATAAAGAAAGGGTTTCGACCATAATACTAAGTTGCTGTTACTAAAGGGGTAGCACCTCCCCCCCCCCCTTCATGGGCTCACCATGCAGCATGTATGCCGCTGTTCTGCTCGCTAGCATATGTGTGGGTGGTCGGATGGGGCCGACCACCCTTTATGATTTTTTTTTCTTATCTTTTTAAATCTTATCTTGTAACTTTAATATATATATATATATATATATATATATATATATATATATATATATATATATATATATTTTTTTTTTTATATATATATATATATATTATATATATATATATATTTATATTATATATAAATATATATATATATATATATATATATATATATATATATATATATATATATATAATATATATATATATATATATATACATATCCATAAATATACCAAAAATTTATTTAAAATTCAAATACCATTTAAAAGTCAACTATCCAATTATTTAATATATTTGAGCATATCTACATATATATAAATTACATCCTTAATAAATCAACTCAACATAGTAATAATATTTAAATAGAAAAACATGTTTATTAAATCTCCATAAAATAACTTAAATTATAATAAAATAATAATAATCGTCCCAATGGGTAAATATTACCCTCACCCATGTATGGGTCCAGAAAATTGTACCATCTTGTAAAATATTATTTTATTAATAAAATATAAATTTTGTACCAAAAGTCAATAAATATTAAACAAGTCTCAAAATTATTTAAAAATATTTGTACACACATGAAATGTTCCTACATGGCCATCTTAGTCATCCCACATGCTCACATGGGCTTAAATTTTGTTCGGGCCCTGTTCGGGCTGAATTGGCCAGACTGGGTCATAAAAAAAATAAAACCATAAATTGTATAAATTTATTTTTAAGTCTAATAAAATAATAAAAATATAAATAAAAATAGGGGTTTTACAGAACTATGGGGGATTTGGTTTAGGCTTGTAGCCCGAGAAGGCTGGCATGGGATGTTTATTTATTTGGGGTTTGATATATATCTATACACAATTATATATTCATATATATATTTATATATATACACATGCACACAATTACCTATATATATTTTATATATATATATATATATATATATATTTATATATATATATATATATATATATATATATATATATATATATATATATATATATATATATATATATATATATATATATATATATACACATACATTTATATACATATATATTCTATATATATACACATACATACATTTATAATATATTTATATACATATACATATACACATACTTATTTATATACGTTTATATATACATACATATTTACACGTGTACATATATATATTATGTATTTATTTATATACATATGCATTCTCATATACATATACATACATTTTATTTATATATATGTACACCTACCCAATATATAATATTTATTTATATACATTCCTACATATATATACTTTCACACATAAATTATATCTATATTTACACTTCTATTTATATATATATATATATATATATATATATATATATATATATATATCAAAATACTTAATTAAGTAATATAATATTATCTAATAGTAATAAACATATTTATAAAATCACCATTCAATAAAATTTAATAATAATAAAAATTACTTCAAAATTTTTGGGAAGGGGAGCTACAAATCTGCCCACCTTAAAATAATTTCGTCCTCGAAATTCTAATTCGCAGCTATTCTTTAAAATTTAAAGTCTACCATTACCTTAATCTCCTCAATTTAATTCCTCAAAATATTTTATAACCCTTTCTAGCCATTCTATAACCCTGAATACTTGAGGACTGCTACCTACCTTTGGTCACACTACTCCATTAGATCTCCTGTCGCTAAAACTCTATAATCTTTCAACTAATTGCTAAAATTTCTACCAATACATATCTACTGCATATGGCACCTACATCCTCTCCTATCTATCAAGCAATCCAAAATCTTAACAAGCAAATTTACACAAGTAGCTAAGAATATGGGTAAATTCTAATAGGCATGACCTTCGTCGTTCTGAAATAGAAAGGACAGAAAGATAAGGAAGAATAATCGAGAGCAAGTATGAAGTTTCAAGAGCGGAAGAGAGTATCCAACGATACAGGTAAAAGAAAGTTTACGAACCATTTACCTATTTGCTAGATTGGGCTACTCTAGTCTAGTCAATTGCTAAATCGAAAAACCCTTCGTTTCTTGGAGGGTCGTTCAATCCATGCAATACGAAAATTTTCGTTCTCGAAATTCTAAATAAGGTTCCAATATAGAACAAAATTTAAGAAATCAAGGTTGTGATATATTCCGTGGTTATTTAGACACACGGACAAGGGATATGAATGCAATATAAGATCGTATCGCGACTTCCAGGTAGATGGAAAGAGGGTTACGAAGGATATCACACTCTAAGAGGTGGAGTCTTCATAGTAGGTATAGGGACCTATTTCAATTGGTTCGGTTTTATAGTCCAATTATGGTGGTATGTCTGGATGGGTTTTACTAGGTCTTAATGAGTTTCTTATTTGGCATCAATCGTTGGTTGGATGAACCTTGGATCTCAATATGTATGGACTGGACAAGATTCCAAAGATAAAACTATTTCTATTAGGTTAGGGTGACCTGTAATAGGTTTCAACCCAACTGGTTGAGTTAGTTGCTAATCAAGTTGGTTAGCTAGGTCTCTCAAGCCCAAAAATATGCCTTCAGTGACTTTTGTGTTTAAGTAGCACATAAGGCCTCAATTGGATGGCACACTAGTGGCATGTGCGTAGTGGGCTTCGAGTAGATTACAACCATATATTGGATGGAAGGAAATGAGTCAAAGTTAAGGCTCTAATGGAAGTCGGAAAGTATACCGGGTAGGTACTATGGTAAGGATTATAGCTAGTCCTTTTAACCTGAAAGTCGTAGCACAAAAATAGAGTACAAGGGGACGGGTTTGAGTGGGATATGATATACCTAGATGAGGGTGGACTCATCTAGAGCTTGCATATAAAATCTGTTGGAAGGTAACAGTTGGTCTCGTGCTCCGAATATTAATGACACGGCCGGGGACACAAAATGATCTAAATGGAAAGTGGGAGTCTATGGGGCACTAATTATCATTCTAATGGGAAAATTATTCTAATCAATCGGTAATCCTTGGATATCCCAAGAAGGCTTACAGTCTACCCACCTTAGAAGCTAGAATATGGTTTTAGGAATAACGAGGTTAGAGGGTTTCCAAAATTCGAATAATGTACCTCGACTCTTGTCAATAGAGAATAAGGCACGGTGTTACAGGATATCGTAGATATAAGTAATGTCAAGGATCATTCCTCAATAAATGGAGAATGAGTGTGTACAATGACACATGATCGATAAAATAGAATGATCTACTCGTCCATAGTATACAAGGGTTAACGATGGGGTAACCAACTCGAAGGCAAAAAGATTTCTAACAATTGAGTCATGAATTTCTATTGGTGTCAAACCTGCCAGACTATTGCTACAAGGGTTCTAGTTAAAGCGAGCTTCAAACGAATAGTTAGAGGCTCACAATAATTGGTCTCCTGAGCATAGCTAGTCTCCTAGGTTGGCATTTGACCAAGAAAAGATCCTAATCACTCTCGGCTCCAACGACTAGAAGATTAAGATAGGAGGTTTAGTGTCGAAGGGAGGACGAGTAACTCAAGGAAAGGTTCCAGTCACAGGACTGGCCGATGGTAGCTACACTTGCGTATACAACTATCATAGCCATGGGAAATACTATATATCTACCTACCAATTACGAGCTCTCGTCTTTCTAATCGGTGAAAGATAACAATAAAGAGTTCAAGAGAGATGTCACTGAATACAATTACGTGATTCAAAGGCGAATGTATAATTCAAGAGGAATTGTCAAAGCAATCGTGGATGAGATCCTAGAGACATCTACATCTCAATCCACGTAGGGTAATTAGATGAAAAGCGAACCAAATGTATCATGGTTGATCAGACCGTAATACAATGATTCTGATTAGACAATATGTTAGCGGGCATCTCTAATAAACATATGTCTTGAATCAAGCTCGATAAACGAGTAAGCTTGCAAAACTAGGCTGTAATAGCAGCATTGGTCAAGAGAGTCAAAATATAAATATACGAGATTTTTGGATGGCGGCACAAGTAGTTTGAGTTTTGAGAATCAAAACCTTACCTGGTGTTCTTGCTTATACATTCATCCTACTATCTTCCTGTCCATACGGCCTTGGTCGACTAATGGATTATGGAACTCTAGATTCTATATTCTAGGTAACTTATTAGTGTCGGTCAATTACCTCGTCAATAGATCACGAGGACCACATAACACGAGGTTGGGAGACATGCTACTCAACTTACAGAACTTTCACTAGTATTGGCCTAGGATCTTAGAGGGCATACCGGGCATTTCTATTCTCTATAGTATCTTAAACTTGTAAGCACATCTGAAGTCATTTCACCTAGAATTATGCCTCGCCCGTATACTCTGGCTGTGGCAGACCCTTGATTCCATGATTCAATTGTGATAGGCCATCAGGTACTCTACCTTACATTGACACAAGGGTATCTAAAATCTAAAGAGGTCAGCTACGACATAGTTTTGGCAATATTCCATAACTACAATTCATCAAAATGATTTCAATTTTAAGGGTTGTGCCTCGCCAGTGCGCTGCTGGCTGCAGTGAACCCACATTCTCTACTCTCAAATAATTGACGATGATGCGCTGCTGTCTAACCATTCCTTTAACTATATACGTAAAATTCAGGGGCTTCTAGAGATTCAAACAGGTTGACTAAAAATAAAGCGTAGGTATTTGTCCTATCAGTCACAACACTTAAAATAAAAGAGTTAACATGGGGGAAACAACTAAAGACGAAAGGAATACAAATATTATAGTATCTATTTCATGTGCATTTCAATGGTTGAGGGAAAATCTTAAGTCAATCTACCTCGAGATTTGTATACGAATAACAGAATCATGAATTATGAATCAATTCCTTACAGCAAAATAGAATTTATATAGACAGTTCTAATTTATGATATGATGTTTATATCTAAATAGAGCAAAAGATAAATCGAACAGTTTATCACGATTAAAGCCTTAATTATAGATAAGCCTAACTTACCAGTGAATAGTGGATCCACATTGGATCATAATGTCATATCAAAAGTATCAGTGTATCTTATAAAGACCTGGCAAGCATTCTAAATAGCATGGCCTAACTAACAACCTTAACTACCCAACGGTCAATTTGAACAAGGGACTCCTAGTCCTAGTCATTCTCTTAAATTATTTTAATCCTAATTGTAAATGAATATTTCTTGGGCACAGGCTCGCAATGTTATGACTAACTTAAGTACCATCACGAGTTCGCAATCTTTTGCAAAAATAGACCTGCATGGGCCACCACAAAAACTTATCAAGACTCGCACCCGCTTTTTCGGATACGAGACGTGTCCAAGCCAACCTATGCCGCAGAATCGGCGGTAGAACGCTGTCAAGTCTGTAAGAATAATTGCTCAAAATAAATATTATTGCTCATTCACATTTCTAAATTTATTACAACATTTATGATATTTCTAATTAAAGAAAATACAAGATTTTACAATTAATGAAATATTACAACTGCTATCTATTTCTAGGTCGACCTCAGCATACCCAAGCCTTCCCCAGTACTAAGAGTGATCGTGGCTAAACCTGAAAAATATTGGTTTCCAGTCAGGAATGGAACAAGTACACAAACTGACAGCAATGCGAAAATATAATAGAATTAACAAGACATAAAAATAATATATGAGAGATAAAAACTAGAAGATAACTGATGACATAGAACGATAGAGAAGTAAAGAAAAAATAAAAGACATCTACCTATGTGGTGTAAAATATCACTTTCAACATGTGAACGGCTAGGGGGTAAATACAGCACACCGCACGTGTCGTGTGCAGCTGCTATCATTCAAGATTAGACAAATGGGATAGTTCTGGGTAGTCCACATGTATACTAAGATATTTCCCTTCCCGACTACTCCGTGTGATGAGCATGTCAACAAGCAGCAAGATATATGTATAGACATGAAATGAAAAGACTACTATGAATCGAAAGCAATCAGAAAGTGCACTTGACTGAGGTCCTTAGCTGGAGAAACCGATAGTACAACCACATTAGATAAGTCACTAAAATCAACACGTGCAAAAAGTCTCCGAATGCTAAAATAAACAGTGCCAACGTTCTCAAAATAGTCAAATTAGCTAGGATTGCCTATCCTTAAGTCCAATTCCGAACACAGGGGTAAAATGATAATTTTGGGCAAAAACGATGTCCGCCGTTGGATCCGCTTTGCACGGAAAAGTATGCCAGTCAATGGTCTCTAAAGTTATCAAACAATATGTCAATAGGTCTGGTTTTCTGATACGAACCCAACCGTATGTCCATAGTTGGATTCCGGTAGGCCGTGCACAAAATCGCCCGTTGAGTCGGACCGTGGGGCCAGCAAAACGACGTACGATTCAACTGTCTCAGAATTGGACCAAACTTGGCATACAGGACCAAAAAAATGATACGGTCCTATTGGCGTAATTTTTGTCTCAATTTAACGAGCATGCACAAAGTAATTGAGAAATTTGTACAGAGGCCGATACGGTGAATTTCGACGGATACGTATCAATTTCGTCGTGCACAAGCGACCAATTTGAATTCCGCCAAAGCCCACACAACCACGAAGCCGTTACACACCTTTCGATGCCTTCGGTTCACGACCATGTTGACCGGATTGGCGGAACGCACGTCGTATCGGAAGATTTTTTCTATTTTATATATTTTGAAAACAGGTTTTTGTTGAACTTTGAAACAGTTTTAACGGGGATTTAATAGATGAAAAATAAAAGTAAAAGAGAGGTTTCAAACTCGTATAGGTTGTCTATAACTTCCTTCAAACAGAATCTCGAAGTTGTGCATGGATTGGGAGAAAACTGTCCGTGAACTAGAGTCGTCAGACTGGTTTTACTGTCCTGTTTCGACAGTTTTTCGATGAACTTGGGTTCAATTTTCCGAGCGATAGAGGTTATCTAAAATCGACCTAAATGATGGGAATTGCAGTTGTATAGGTTGTCGTATTACCTGCGTAGACGGTTCGACCATTGGTCGACCGAGCGCGACGGAAGGTTACGGCGAAGTCGGCCTTAAAACTGCTGCTACCCCTCTGCCCCGACGCGTGCGCCCGCAATCCTGGCCGCCGACGGTGCCTCGCGGTGGACCTGGCCAGCCGACGATGCCGCGCCCAGGCTGGGAGAGGTCGCCAGGGTCGGGGCTGTCGGCACACAGGGTGGTTAGGGTTTTCTCGATTGTTTGTTTGCGCGTGTATGTATTAATACGCAGAGGAAACAGGAAGGCTGGCTCTGGTTGCACTATTTTGGGGTGCCCAGCTCGGTTTGGCTGGTTTGAACGGGGGTTTGGCCTATGGCCTACTGTAGTCAGGCTGGGCTGGGAACTGTGGGGGATTTGGTTTAGGCTTGTAGCCCGAGAAGGCTGGCCTGGGATGTTTATTTATTTGGGGTTTAATATATATCTATACACAATTATATATTCATATATATATTTATATATATACACATGCACACAATTACCTATATATATTATATATATATATACACATACATTTATATACATATATATTATTTATATATATATATATATATATATATATATATATATATATATATATATATATATATATATATATATATACACACATACACACATTTATAATATATTTATATACATATACATATACATATACATATACACATACTTATTTATATACATATATATATATATACATACATATTTACACGTATACATATATATATGTATTTATATATATACATATGCATTCTCATATACATATACATACATTTTTATTTATATATATGTACACCTACCTAATATATAATATTTATTTATATACATTCCTACACATATATACTTTCATATATAAATTATATCTATATTTACACTTCTATTTATATATATACCTCATATATATATATATATATATATATATATATATATATATCTAAATACTTAATTAACCAATATAATATTATCTAATAGTAACAAACATATTTATAAAATCACCATTCAATAAAATTAAATAATAATAAAAATTACTTCAAAATTTCCGGAAAGGGGAGCTACACTGGGCACTCTCCTTCCTCGGCGGTGTTCTCTGTTCCTACAGCGAGCTCTACCGCACGACTGTTCTCGGCGACATCTTTCACTCCGGCGATCGATTTCGACGGCGACGCGCATCCCCGATCTCGGCGAGCAATTCCTCTGCGTCTCCTCCTCCAGCAGGACGATGATCCTTTTCGGGCGCTCGAGTTCTTGACAACAACTTAGGTGAGTTCTCCTTCCATAAATCTCATGATCGATCTACAAATTAAAACTCAGGATCGTATGATCCGTTCACTGATCACTCTGATCAATTTCTTCTTGCATCTGACGAATTTTCTTGCACAATCTTGTCGGGATCGATAAATCGGTTGGTAATTCCTATTCCGATCGAACGAGACACCCATCGAAATCAACTGTACTAACTTCGATCGGTGAGTAGGAAACAAAATTGACCTCTGATCACTTGATCGATCGCTCTTCTTAATTTGAATCACTGATCGGTTGTTCTTGGTTTATTTGATGATTGTCAGAGACAACCTTGCCTTGTCATTCTGGACAGAAAGACGAGTGTGTCGGACTATAGAACTAGAGACTATATCCTTTTGAGCTCAGGAATACTTCTAAACCTGTTCTCAGTGAATTGGATTGATCTGGTGTTTTAATCCTTGGATCAATTCTCTGGTAACTCAGTTTCCTTCGAATCAAGCAGAATATGCTGAATTGTAGTATTCATTTGTTGTACAGCAAGTATCTGACGGATTATCTCTGTGGACTCGGTTCCTCTGTTCAGTTTGAATCGAGACACAGGAAGTCGAGTTTTAGCCTATTCAAGACTCAGGTATATTTTTCCTCTAGCTTATCTTTGTCAATTGGGTTATGAAGCTTACGAGTGTTATATTCATTATTATAAGCACAAGTTGATTTGGTAGTGTTGACCAGGAATTGGGTCGGGATCAGATTGAGGTGTTAAGATCGTGTCCTGCTTGGTTCGTGTTCAGTGTCCAGTGGTTGCGTTGTGTTCTGTGTGCATGACCAAGGGTGGTATCCAAGCATGGGTCATATCGAGGAGTTGGAATCGTTTGCCGGAGATTGGGATTGACATTATCGAATTTCTCTTCAATTGTTTGATTGTCTTCAGTTGTATTTGTCACCATTCATTTTGGTTTTGTAAATATTCTTCCAAGACTTGATTTACAAATCTCGGAAGGGAATAGCAAGGGGCAGAATTTCCTCTACGTTAGCCATAGCAATTTCTCTTGTTTTATTTGGTTTAGATTTGGTTGTCAAAAGTGTTCTGTATATTTTGGTTGAGTGTATATATTTTGAAGTAAAAGTTGGGTTTTGTTTAATTTTCTGAAGCTTTCTTCTGAGTCTTGTATATTTATTATTTTGATTATCTTCATCTATAGTGAAGATGCTTAAGCCAGTCAGGTATTTCATTATATTCCTCATTAGTCTATTGTTTTCCCTTCTCAATATTTTCAAAACTAAGGAAGCATAACCATTACTTTTCGAATTTGAGTCAGAAGTAAATTAGTGTTAAGGTCTATTATGTCTTGCTGGGTATTTTAAATGCTTGGGTTAAGTTGTATTCGGTAAAAGGGGTTTTGTATAAGTTCTTATATAAACTGGGATGGTTTAAGAAGTGATCCCATTTTAATTGTCAACTATGAGTTGGAATGGAATGTCCATTGAGCTAATCTAGGGTTAATTGCTAGTATAGATGTGTTTGGCTTGAACTGCTGTAGTGTGCGTTCATATTGATCTGGGAGATGCAGTGTAGATTCAACCGAAGTGCATGTCATGAGTAGCCATTGGAATTTGAATTTCTGAAGTAGTTCATTTGGGCTTTGGCTGATAGTGTATATTTTCTTAAAGGTTGTTATGTGGGGTTAAGATGTATATTATTATATGGAGTTGGGTTTGTTTTGAGATTAATCTAGCTTTGGCTAACTTGTAGTTATATCTATACTTGCATTTGGGGATAACATGGTTGGCAGGACTTAGTGTAGTTAAATTTTTTCTTAACAATTTAAGTTATATTCATAATTAAGCTTTTACTAAGTAGTATTGTTTTTGTGTGAATACTTTCTAATATAGATTATTGTGTTCTTATTCTTTATTACTTCTATGAATGAACTTAATAAATGAATAGTATATGTATTATTTTGATCTAGACTCTAAATTAGTTTAACCTAAAAAGTTTTGCCTCTAAAATTGGGGAATAATTAGATTATTTAGTTAAACCTAAAATAACTGGTATAGTATTAAAGCTTAACCAATTTGTACTTAATACCAGGAGGACTTACAGCTCTACTACCTACTCTCGACCACCCTGAGCAAGGCAAGTACACCGACTCGAACCTTTACTCTATATTTCTGTCTTGCTTCATGTTCTCATATTGACACTTTGTACACACGATTGTTCATTATTCATTGTTCGTCGTTCATCGTTCAGTGTTCTTTACTTGTACATTGGGTTGGGGCAATACTACAGATATGTGACCAATCCTATATTAGCTAGGCATTGACTAATTGCTTAGGTCTCACATCGTGCACGTGGGACTCTAAGCCGTACCATTATTTCATGTGCTCTTGTTCATTGTTTACCCAGCCGGTCACATACTCTGATAGTTATTTCAAATGCATATTACACTGATAGTCTAGTTCATTGTTCAGGATCTGGTACTATAGTTTTTCAGCATTATTTATGTACCACAGATTTATATTCCTGTCTTGTACCATAGTTCATATTGTGATTCTTTTTCATACATTTCAGTTTACATTGTTTAGTGCTTCTTGTCGGGGTTATACTTTGCTCTTTTCATGACAGGATACGTTGCAGGTATGCCTGAGGATGTTGTTCCATCTTTATAGGCCAGAGCCTGAAGCCAGGATAGAGTTGTGCCTCAGGATAGATTTAGAATTTTTAGAGTTAGAGCTAGATTTTTTCTCAAGATTTATTTTAGAGAATTTTATCATGTATTGTATTGACGATTTCAGGATTGTATAATTTTATTCATGTTACCGGATTTGTCTCCGGATGATATTGTATCAATAACTTGTGGATTGTGGTGATTCTGGGAACGTGTATTGTAGCTGTGTTGTTTTATATATCTCGTATTTTGGAGTTTTCCTTAGATTTGTACAGCTTACTTCGTCGTGTCCATCGACGAAGGCTGGGCGTGCCCGACTCATGTCCGATTATTCGGGAGCGGGTCGTGACACAATCACACCTAGAAAAACTCTTATCTGATTCTATCATCAAATTCTTGCTGCTTTATTATCTTCCTTGGAAAATAAACTGTCCTGCTTTGAGGTTATCGATTCATTCTCAGTAATTGCCTTCTTGTTTGATCTGTCTCTAGGATGGGGCAGACACGATCCTATCGCTCCGGCCAGAAGGATACTACTGAGAGGTTTGCCACCTCTTGTCCGGCTCAGCACGGTAATGCAGCTCCCGTGGTACCTTCTCATGTCAGAGTTTCTGTCGCATTCGGGGGTACACCTCCGCCTTTCCGAGGCCTTCCCCCATCATTCCTGATTTATTCCAGCAGTAGCAGCAGCCGCCTTCGAGGTCAGTTGACGCAACGCAGTTGTTCGACTTCTTTCAGAGGATGGTGGAGGCCTAGCGACAACAGTCTGCTCATTTTCAGCAGGGCATAGAGAATGCCCATCAGCTTGCCATGGCGATGGTAGATAGAGTTATTCTGCAGCCCCAGGCAGCCTAGATGCAGCCATATCAGCCGAAGACACCAGGGATCCAGGAGTTCCAGAAGATGCGTCCGCGGGACTTTCGTGGCACTGAGGGAATTCTATATGCGGATGACTAGATAGAGCACATCGAGGAGATCTTCCGGCTGGCGGATATACCAGCTCGACTGTAGATTGAGGGAGCAGGTAGTCAGATGCAGGACCTGGCCGGCACATGGTACCAGACGGACCCGAGGGTCGGTACAGAAGGACAGACTTGGGCAACCTTCATGAAGCTATTCAAGGAGAAGTTTTTTTCTGACACTGCTCTTGGTGCCCTAGTGTCCCAGTTTGAGAGCTTAGTTCAGGGCAGTTAGACTGTCGAGGAGTACGCTGGGGAGCTCTGCCATCTGGGCAGATTTGTTGAGGGACTCAGTGAGACAGAGAAGGCCCAGAGGTTCTGGAAGGGGTTAGTCAAGGAGGTCAAGTCCTTAACCAAGAGTGACTAGAGTGCCACTTTTGAGAAGATTCTGTTGGGTGCCCTAGCAGGAGAGGATGAACTTGAGCTCAAGCTCAAGAGGGGACGAGACGCTCATGGAGCCAGCAGCAGCGGAGGCCAGGCCAAGAGGCCTCATGTACAGATTCAGCAGCAGTTTCAGGGCCATGGACATACACTTTACCAACGGGCACCCAAGCAGCAGTCCATTAGTTGTACTTTCTGTAAGAAGCTGGGTCATGGATGGAATGACTGTAGGAAGAGACTAAGCAGGTCTTTACTTTATGGTTCAGTAGAGCATCAGTGTAGGGATTGTCCCAAGAACCAGACACCATAGACTCAGGTAGAAGCAGGAGCTAGGGCTCTGACAGGGCAGCAGAGGTTTGTCCAGCATCAACAGCAGGCCAGAGGAGGAGGCCAGCAGGGTGAGCTTTCGCCCTGACAGTTGAGGATGCATAGGCAGTAGGAGGGATAATTGCAGGTTCTATTCTTCTCGATTCCATTCCCACTTTTGCCTTATAATAACTTTCTTGAAATTCAATTCCGACAGTTTTGTCTACCTCCTTGTTCGTCGATAAATTTGATTCTTAGTATTCTGTGTTGATTTGATTTTAATTTTTTTAATATAAGTCGTATGGGCTAGGTCGTCGCAGTTATGGAATTTAGAATTTTTTACAGTCATATTAGCTAGCATAGTGAGGACATATAGTCGGATTTTGGACATATTTCTCAAGCGTGGGAATTTAAGATTTTTGCGGCCAAGCATGCGGCAATGCAAAAATCATAAATACCATGATTCTATAGGTGTGTGTGTACCATAGTTTGGGACTCTATGATTATCGTAGCCTTGCTTACTAGTATGATAAAGATTCTGAGTCTCATGATTTTGGACAGACATATATGATTATAGGTTTGTATGATTAGAGACTTTGATTGATTGGGGGTTTGACCTAGAAAGAGTACGACTATCTTAATTTCGAGGACGAAATTCTCCTAAGGAGGGTAGATTTGTAGCACCCAGGTTCTAAAATGAGGGTAATTTTGAAATTTTGAAATTTTAATCTTTTAATAATGATATTTAAATTATGATATGATTTTTGGAGATTTTTAATCATTTTAAAACTAATTAAAATCATGACTTATGATTTTGATGTGCTGGTAGTGAAACCCTAGAAACTACTTGACTTAGAGCCTAACCATGTGATTAGGATGTTTTAATTATCATTTTTGGCCTAGGGGAATTTTGGTCATTTTGGTTTCTTGGAATTATTTGTTAATTATTTATTGATGGTTGTTATTTTTGACTTTTGCTAGTTGTGACTTAAGAGACTAACCTAGAGTTGACTTTGACTTTCGTGACTTAGATAGCATGGTAGAATGGTGTGGGACCCTAATATAACTTAGGTTGGTCTTAGTTGACTTGGGTGTGGCTATGTTTCATGGAAGGATTAGGAGAGTTTTCATTTGGACTTATGGCTGAGGAGTTGAGCTAGTTAGCTATACGATATGCCTTGGTATAGAGATGCATAGAGTTGATTAGACTTAGTATTGACTACCTAGATATTGGTTAGGACTAAGGTTGACTTAACTTAGATATTGTAGACAGTTGACCATAATTTGACTTTATAGTTGACTAGAGTAGACCAAACGTTGACTTTAGTCTAGAATGACCTAGCAATCATATAGAATGCATTATAATCTTCAGTATTACCATTCTGGACAAGTTTTGACCTGTGTTGCTCTAAATAGGACTCATCTACTCTGTCTGGACATCTACACTTACCAGACACTCAGGATATCAGGCGAGTACATTCTCTGATTATTTTATACTTGTTAGGATTTATATTCTTGCTCTAGATTACTATACTTGATGTTGTTACGTTGTTAACACGGATTAGTACTATATGGATCTTTAAATTGAGATGTTATCCCCCTCGGGAGCATCGGATTCATTATGTCATGTGCGTTTCACTTTCAACATGTACTATTGTGCTTTTATTATTCATGTACACTCTTGTGATTCATGTACTCTCATGTTCATAGAGCCCTCATGTATACCTTCATGTGCACCCATTTAAGGGCCCCTCATGTGAAATATTATACAATAACATCACTTGTCTGGATCCTTGTGTATTGATTGGGGTACGGGGGAGTAGAAGCAGTCATGTGAACAATTCCAAGTAGTCATTGTATAACTCTTTAGTGTAATCATGTGCAAATTCAAGCCGTTCATATGTCTTTCTTATACTCTACATCACTAGTCACTGATAGTTCTATACTTATAGTAGCTATTTACATTACAGTTCTCTCTCTTTTACTATATGTACTTTCTTTCAGTGTTTCATGTATTTTATTCTATTGTATGCTTTATATTCCTGTCTTGATATGAACTGTTGAGATTATGTGCTCGTTTCTGTCCTGACTGGACCTGTTGAAAATATTACAAAGGATGACGAGGACCTTCGCCCTACTTATTATGGAGCTGCCATAGATGACACCTGCGACTTGGACCTTGAGCAGGATCCATCAGCAGTAGAGGATGTCACCCCTATAGTTTACGCTAGTTAGCTTAGACTTCTATCTTATTTTGATGTCTTGTATTATTGGATATATTTATGTTATATTTGGGATCTTATTGTTATTCTGGATTTTTGTGGAGATGTTCTCTTAGACACTTAGACCTTTTTTTCTGTTTGTATTTCATTTGATGATTTTCATTATCTATCTATCTTATCGTACTTCTACCTTAGTTGTGATTGAGCTGTACATTTTTGTATTGTCCTCCGTTTGGAGTGTATATATTGTAGAGGTACCTTATAATTGTTCGATGTATGTGACCTAGGACAGCATTCTACCACCGACAGAGTGGCGTAGGCTGGATGTACCTACTTGTCGTGCCCCTACACTTGGGTGCGGGTCGTAACACGATTCTAGTGGTGGCCCATGTAGGTCGAGTTATGTAGTGGTATTCGAACTAGAGTTCAAGGTTGTTCTATTTATCACACAGCTCCACTTCCTGGATATTATGGCAGACCAACTGGAAGTGTCGAAAGCATCTATCAGGTAGGGCCAACAATTGTGGAAAATGTGATATGGCAGACAAATGCATAGGATGACTCAAAATTTCCTTGCCAAGCTACATGAAACAGATTTTCGGACGTCCACAGAAAGATTATTGCTAACTGACCAAAGTGAGAAGCAAAAATGTTCTGATAAAGACGTTCTTTTGTAATATCATCATGACTCTCAAAGTCATGTACGGTAGCAATACCAAACCAAATACGACGAGTAGTGGGGTCCTGAGCTAAACCTTGGAAATCTTAATGCCATAATGCCTTTCAAATCCTCCTAGCCATTATCCTACTGCAATAATTCTTGCTAAGAAGAATGCCCATGTGTTTTCCAAATCCTGACAAATTTGACTTTATTTTGAATTCAAACTGTATCACTACAGCCTGCAGTAGGATATAGGATATAGTTTTGAAGGTACTCAATCACACCTAAAAAAACTCTTATCTGATTCTATCATCAAATTCTTGTTGCTTTATTGTCTTCCTTTGAAAATAAACTGTCCTCCTTTGATGTTATCGATTTATTCTCAGTAATTGCTTCTAGTTTGATCTGTCTCCAGGATGGTGCAGACACGATCCCATCGCTCTAGCTAGAGGGATACTTCTGAGAGTTCTGCCACCTCTCGTCTGGCTCAAACTGGTCAGGCAGCTCCCGTGGTACCTTCTCATGTCGGAGTTTCTGCCGCATTCGGGGGTGCACCTCCGCCTGTTCCGAGGCCTTCCTCCGTCCTTCCTAATTTCTTCCAGCAGCAAAAGCAGCCGCCTTCGAGGTCGATTGACGTAGCGCAGTTGTTCGACTCTTTCAAAGGATGGTGGAGGCCCAGCGATAGCAGTCCGCTTATTTTCAGCAAGTCATAGAGAATGCCCATCAGCTTGCCCTAACGACGGTGGAGAGAGTTTAAGGTTTTTGCAGAATTTAAGGTTTTCGCGGCCAAGCATGCGGCAATGCGAAAATCTTAAATACTATGATTCTAGAGGTGTGTATCATAGTTGGGGACTATAATTATCGTAGCCTTGCTTACTATTATGACGAAGATTCTGAGTCTCATGATTTTGGACAGACGCATATGATTATAGGATTGTATGATTAGAGACTTTGATTGATTGGGGATTTGACCTAGAAAGAGTACAACTATCTTAATTTCGAGGATGAAATTCTGCTAAGGATGGTAGACTTGTAGCACCCAGTTTCTAAAATGAGGATAATTTTGGAATTTTATAATTTTAATCTTTTAATAATGTTATTTAAATCATGATATAATTTTTGGTGATTTTTAATCATTTTAAGACTAATTAAAACTAAGACTGGTGATTTTGATGTGCTGCTAGTGAAACCCTTGAGACTACTTGACCTAGAACCTAACCATGTGATTAGGATGTTTTAATTATTATTTTTGGCCTAGGAGTATTTTGGTCATTTTGGTTTCTTGGAATTATTTGTTAATTATTTGATTAATGGTTGTTATTTTTGACTTTTGCTAGTTGTGACTTAAGATACTAACCTAGAGTTGACTTTGACTTTGGTGACTTAGATAGCATGGTAGAATGGTGTGGGACCCTAATATAACTTAAGTTGGTCTTAGTTGACTTGGGTGTGGCTAAGTTTCATGGAAGGATTAGTAGAGTTTTCATTTGGATTTATGGCTAAGGTGTTGAGCTAGTTAGCTATACGATATGCCTTGGTATAGAGATGCATAGAGTTGATTAGACTTAGTATTGACTAACCTAGACATTGGTTAGGACTAAGATTGACTTAACTTAGATATTGTAGACAGTTGACCTTAGTTTGACTTTATAGTTGACTAGAGTGGACCAAAAGTTGACTTTAGTCTAGAACGACCTACAATTCATATAGAATACATTGTAATCTTCAGTATTACCATTCTGGACATGTTCTGACCTGTGTTGCTATAAATAGGACTCATCTACTCTGTTTAGACATCTACACTTACCAGATACTTAGGATATCAGATGAGTACATTCTTTGATCATTTCATACTTTTTAGGATTTATATTCTTGCTCTAGATTACTTTACTTGATGCTGTCACGTTGTTAACATGAATTAGTACTATATGGATCTTTATATTGAGATGTTATCCCCCTCGGGAGCATCGGATACATCATGTCATGTGCGTTTCACATTCATCATGTACTCATGTGCTTTCATTATTCATGTACACTCTTGTGATTCATGTACTCTCATGTTCACAGAGCCCCCATGTATCCCTTCATGTGCACCCATTTATGGGCCCCTCATATGAAATATTGTACAATAACATAACTTGTCTGGATCCTTGTGTATTGATTGGGGTACAGGGGAGTAGAAACAGTCATGTGAACAATTCCAAGTAGTCATTGTATAAACTCTTTAGTGTAATTATGTTCAAATTCTAGCCGTTCACATGTCTATCTTGTACTGTATATCACTAGTCACTGATAGTTCTCTACTTATAGTAGCTATTTATATTGCAGTTCTCTCTCTTTTACTACATGTACTTTCTTTCAGCTTTTTATATATTTTGCTCTATTGCATGCATTATATTCCTGTCTTGATATGAACTGTTGAGATTATGTGCTCATTCCTGTCCTGACTGGACCTGTTGAAAATATTATAGGGGATGACGAGGACCTTTGCCCTACCTATTATGGAGCTGCCATAGATGACATCTGCGACTTGTACCTCCAGCAGGATCCATCAGCAGTATAGGATGTTACCCCTATAGTTTAGGTTAGTTAGCTTAGACTTCTATCTTATTTTGATGTCTTGTCTTATTGGATACATTTATGTTATTTTTGGAATCTTGTTGTTATTCTGGATTTTTATGGAGATGTTCTCTTAGACACTTAGACTTTTTCTCATGTTTGTATATCATTTGATGATTTTCATTATCTATCTATCTTATCCTACTTCTATCTTATTGTGATTGAGCTGTACATTTCTGTATTATCCTCCGTTTCGAGTGTATATACTGTACAGGTATCTTATAATTGTTAGATGTATGTGACCTAGGACAGTGTTCTACCGCCGACACAACGGCGTAGGCTGGACGTACCCACTTCTCGTGCCCCTACACTGGGTGCGGGTCGTGACACATTTTTAGTAGTGGCCCATGCAGGTCGAGTTATGTAGTGGTATTCGAACTAGAGTATCACTACAGCCTATAGTAGGATATAGGATATAGTTTTGAAGGTACTCAATCACACCTAGGAAAGCTCTTATCTGATTCCATCATCAAATTCTTGTTGCTTTATTGTCTTCCTTTGAAAATAAACTATCCTTCTTTGACGTTATCGATTCATTCTTAGTAATTGCCTTCTTGTTTGATCTGTCTCTAGAATGGTGCATACACGATCCCATCGCTCCGGCCAGAGGGATACTACTGAGAGGTCTGTCACCTCTCGTCCGGCTCAGCCCGGTCAGGCAGCTCTCGTGGTACCTTCTCTTGTCGGAGTTTATGTCGCATTCGGGGGTGCACCTCCGCCTGTTCCGCGGCCTTCCCCTGTTATTCCTGATTCCTTCCAGCAGCAGCAGCAGCCGCCTACGGGGTCGGTTGACGCAGCACAGTTGTTCGACTTCTTTCAGAGGATGGTGGAGGCCCAGTGACAGCAATTCGCTCATGTTCAGCAGGGCATAGAGAATGTCCATCAGCTTGCCTTAACGACGGTGGAGAGAGTTATTGTGCAGCCCCAGGCAGCCCACATGTAGCCGTATCAGTCGAAGACATCAGGGATCCAAGAGTTCCAGAAGATCCGTCCGTTGAACTTCCGCGGCACTGAGGGGATTCTGTATGCCGACCACTGGATAGAGCACATCGAGAAGATCTTTCGGCTGGCGAAGACACCAGCTCGACTGTAGATTGAGGCGACAAATAGTCAGATACAGGACCTAGCCCGTACATGGTCCCATACGGATCCAAGGGTCGGTACAAAGGAACAGACTTGGGCAGCCTTCAAGAAGCTGTTCAAGGAGAAGTTTTTTTCTAATATAGCTCTTGGTGCCCTAGAATCCCAGTTTGAGAGCTTAGTTCTGGGCAGTCAGACTGTCGAGGAGTACGCTGAAGAGTTCTGCCATCTGGGCAGATTTGTTGAGGGACTCAGTGAGACAGCGAAGGCCCGGAGGTTCCGGAAGGGGTTAGTCAAGTAGGTCAAGTCCTTGACCAAGAGTGACTGGAGTGCCACTTTTGAGGAGATTCTGGTGGGTGCCCTAACAGCAGAGGAAGATCTTGAGATGAAGCTCAAAAGGGGACGAGACACTCATGGAGCCAGCAGCAGCGGAGGCCAGGCCAAGAGACCTCATGTGCAGATTCAGCAGCAGCAGCAGCAGAGGCCTGTTCAGTAGTAGTTTCAGGGCCAGGGACATACAGTTTACCAACAGGCACCCAAGCAGCAGCCCATTAGTTGTACTTTCTGTAAGAAGCTGGGCCATAGATGGAATGATTGTAGGAAGAGACTAGGCAGGTGTTTACTTTATGGTCCAGCAGAGCATCAGTGTAGGGAGTGTCCCAAGAACCAGACACCATTGACTAAGGCAGCAGTAGGAGCTAGGGCTCCGATAGGGCAGCAGAGGTTTGTCCAGCATCAACAGCAGGCCAGAGGAGGAGGCCAGCAGGGACGAGCTTTTGCTATGATAGTTGAGGATGCACAGGCAGTAGGAGGAATACTTGCAGGTTCTATTCTTCTCGATTCTATTCCCACTTTTGCCTTATAATAACTATCTTGAAATTCAATTCCGACAATTTTGTCTACCTCCTTGTTCGTCGATAAATTTGATTCTTAGTATTCTGTGCTGATTTAATTTTGATTTTTCTAATAAAAGTCTTATGGGCTAGGTCACCTCAGATATGGAATTTAGAATTTTCTACAATCTTATTAGCTAGCATTGTGAGGACATATAGTCGAATTTTGGACGTATTTCTCGGGCGTAGAAATTTAAGGTTTTCGCGGCCAAGCATGCGGCAATACGAAAATCTTAAATACCATGATTCTAGAGGTGTGTACCATAGTTGGGGACTCTATGATTATCGTAGCCTTGCTTACTAGTACGACAAAGATTCTGAGTCTCATGATTTTGAACAGACGCATATGATTAGAGACTTTGATTGATTGGGGGTTTGACCTAGAAAAAGTACAACTATCTTAATTTCGAGTATGAAATTCTTCTAAGGAAGGTAGACTTGTAGCATCCAGTTTCTAAATCATAATATGATTTTTGGTGATTTTTAATCATTTTAAAACTAATTAAAATCATGACTTGTGATTTTGATGTGCTTCTACTGAAACCCTAGAGACAACTTGACCTAGAGCCTAACCATGTGATTAGGATGTTTTAATTATCATTTTTGTCCTAGGTGTATTTTGGTTCTTTTGGTTTCTTGGAATTATTTGTTAATGATTTGATTGATGGTTATTATTTTTGACTTTTGCTAGTAGTGACTTAAGAGACTAACCTAGAGTTGACTTTGACTTTGGTAACTTAAATAGCATGGTAGAATGGTGTGGGACCCTAGTATAACTTAAGTTGGTCTTAGTTGACTTGGGTGTGAATAAGTTTCATGGAAGGAATAGGAGAGTTTTCATTTGGACTTATGGCTAAGGAGTTGAGCTAGTTAGCTATATGATATGCCTTGGTATAGAGATGCATAGAGTTGATTAGACTTAGTATTGACTACCTAGACATTGGTTAGGACTAAGGTTTACTTAACTTAGATATTGTAGACAGTTGACCATAGTTTGACTTTATAATTGACTAGAGTTGACCAAAAGTTGACTTTAGTCTAGAATGTCCTAGAAATCATATAGAATGTATTGTAATCTTTAGTATTACCATTTTGGACATGTTGTGACCTGTGTTGCTCTAAATAGGACTTATCTACTCTGTCTGGACATCTACACTTACCAGATACTCAGGATATCAGGCGAGTACATTCTATGATCATTTCATACTTGTTAGGATTTATATTCTTGCTCTAGATTACTTTACTTGATGCTGTCACGTAGTTAACACGGATTAGTACTATATGGATCTTTACATTGAGATGTTATCCCCCTCGGGAGCATCGAATACATCATGTCATGTGCGTTTCACTTTCATCATGTACTCTTGTGCTTTCATTATTCATGTACACTCTTGTTATTCATGTACTCTCATATTCACAGAGCCCTCATGTATACCTTCATGTGCACCTATTTATGGGCCCTTTATGGGAAATATTGTACAATAGCATAACTTGTCAGGATCCTTGTGTATTGATTGGGGTACGGGGAAGTAGAAGCAGTCATGTGAATAATTCCAAGTAGTCATTGTATAAACTCTTTAGTGTAATCATGTACAAATTCAAGCCGTTCACATGACTATCTAGTACTCTACATCACTAGTGACTGATAGTTCTCTACTTATAGTAGCTATTTACATTACAGTTCTCTCTCTTTTACTATATATACTTTCTTTTAGTGTTTCATGTATTTTACTCTATTACATGCTTTATATTCATGTCTTGATATGAACTGTTGAGATTATGTGCTCGTTACTGTCCTGATTGGACTTGTTAAAAATATTACAGAGGATGATGAGGACCTTCGCCCTACCTATTATGGAGCTGCCATAGATGACACCTGCGACTTGGACCTTCAGCAGGATCCATCAGCAGTAGATGATGTCACCCCTATAGTTTAGGCTAGTTAGCTTAGACTTCTATCTTATTTTGATGTCTTGTCTTATTGGATATATTTATGTTATATTTGGGATCTTGTTGTTATTCTAGATATTTGTGGAGATTATCTCTTAGGCACTTAGACGTTTTCTCCTGTTTGTATTTTATTTAATGATTTTTATTATCTATCTATCTTATCATACTTCTACCTTGGTTATGATTGAGCTATACATTTCTGTATTGTCCTCTGTTTGGAGTGTATATACTATATAGGTACCTTATAATTGTTAGATGTATGTGACCTATGACAGCGTTCTACCGCCGACACAGCGGCGTAGGCTGGACGTACCCATTTTTCGTGCACCTACACTGGGTGCGGGTCATAACACGTTTTTAGTGGTGGCCCATGCAGGTCAAGTTATGTAGTGGTATTCGAACTAGAGTATCACTACAGCCTATAGTAGGATATAGGATATAGTTTTGAAGGTACTCAATCACACCTAAGAAAACTCTTATCTGATTCCATCATCAAATTCTTGCTGCTTTATTGTCGTCCTTTGAAAATAAATTATCCTCCTTCGATGTTATCGATTAATTCTCAGTAATTGCCTTCTTGTTTGATCTGTCTCCAGGATGGTGCAGACACGATCCCATCGCTCTGGCCAGAGGGATACTACTGAGAGGTCTGCCACCTCACGTCCGGCTCAGCCCGGTCAGGCAGCTCCCGTGGCACCTTCTTATGTCGGAGTTTCTGCCGCATTCGGGGGTGCACCTCCGCCTGTTCCAAGGCCTTCCTCCATCATTCCTGATTTCTTCCAAGAACAGCAGCAGCCGCCTTCGAGGTCGGTTAATGCAGCACAGTTGTTCGACTTCTTTCAGAGGATAGTGGAGGCCCAGCAACAGTAGTCCGCTCATTTTCAGCAGGGCATAGAGAATGCCCATCAGCTTGTCCTGACGACGGTGGAGAGAGTTATTGCGCAACCACAGGCTGCCCAGACGCAGCCGTATCAGCCGAAGACACCAGGGATCCAGGAGTTCCAGAATATGCGTCCGCGGGACTTCCACGGCACTAAGGGGATTTTGTATGCGGACGACTAGATAGAGCACATCAAGGAGATCTTCCGGTTTGTGGAGATACCAGCTCTACTGTAGATTGAGGCGGCAGGTAGTCAGATACAGGAACTGGCCCGTATATAGTACCAGACGGACCCAAAGGTCGGTACAGAGGGATAGACTTGGGCAGCCTTCAAGAAGCTGTTCAAGGAGAAGTTTTTCCCTGACACAACTCTTGGTGCCCTAGAGTCGCAGTTTGAGAGCTTAGTTGGGCAGTCAGACTTTTGAGGAGTACGCTGGGGAGTTCTGCCGTCTGGGAAGATTTGTTGAGGGCCTCAGTAAGACAACGAAGGCCCAGAGGTTCCGGAAGGGGTTAGTCAAAGAGGTCAAGTCCGATTTGTATTTCATTTGATGATTCCCATTATCTATCTATCTTATTGTACTTCTACCTTAGTTGTGATTGAGCTGTGCAATTTATGTATTGTCCTCCGTTTGGAGTGTATATACTATACAGGTACCTTATAATTGTTAGATGTATGTGACCTTGGACAGCGTTCTACCACCGACACTGTGGCGTAGGATGGACGTACCCACTTCTCGTGCCCCTACACTGGGGGTGGGTCGTGACACCCCTCCATAAAGTAGAGCCTGAATCATTTTGGCCGCATAGTGTCCTTAGGGGCCTTACTTCTGCGGTTCGGCTCCGCTTGGCCGTATGGGATCTTTGAGAATCTTGCTTCTGTGGCTTGGCTTTACTTAGCCGTATGAGATCTTTGAGAACCTTCTCTCTGCGGCTCGAGTCCCCTTTGTCGCATGGGGTCTTCGAGCGCCTTCCCTCTGCGGCTCAAGTCCACTTAGCCGTATGGGGTCTTCGAGAGCCTCGCTTCTGCGGCTTATTTTTACTTGGTCGTATGGTGTATCCATGAGCACTGCTTCTCCAGCTTAGTTTCACTTGGCCGCATAGAGTGATGATCCCCATAAAATCCATCTTTTCCATTCTTCTACAAGACCCCCTTCAAAGTTTTCAAATTGCAAATTTGGAATACTTTGAATAAGAAGCATGGAGAATAAATATCAAGCCGCAGGGAAGCTTCGAGCCGCAGGAAGATCTCGGTCAGGCTGTCCAGCTGTCATTGCTGCGTTTAACGCTTTGATTCGATTTTGGATTTGGGGCTCTCTTTTCGGTTACTGTGACGGTTATAAAGGATAGAATCCTGATGGCCATTATTATCTTTTGATGGCATGATAACCGAAGCGGTGCCTATCATTTTCTACTTCTTGGTAGCCTATAAATATATAGGCCGTACTGTAGAAGCATGGAAAATATTAGAATAAAGGCATAAATGACCCATGCGGTTTTGGGTAGCAAGTCTATGCGGCTCATACTGGAGTTGCCCTATGCGGCCCAAAAGAAGACCCTCAGACTCATGCGGCTCGGGGATGAATGCGGTTCAGCAGGAATATGCGGCTCAATTGACGACACGTGTGACCCCCCCACAGTTGGCCACTGGAATAATGGTCTCATTTAATGCTCTGACACGACTCGACGGCTGTCTCTGACATAAAGTATCATAGTGGCTCTGCCATAATGACAGACTCTTCTGGAAAAGAAGAAAATCTCTGACCCGATCTGACAAAAAATCCTAGATTGCCGCATGGCAAAAGTCTCATGCGGCTCGGATAAAGAACAGCTTCATGCGGCTCATTGAGGAGTCACTCTAATATGATTAACAAAAATCCGCCATATGCGGTCCACCCATAGCCCGGTCTATGCGGCTCAACACCACGCTAATTCATGCGGCCTACAGAAACTATGCATATGCGGCTCACGGAAAGTTCGTCCCCTGCGGCTCGATGTGGCATTGACTCATGCGGCTCACGAGTAGTATCCCCCTGCAGTTCAAGTGTTGGTCACCCTATGCGGCCCTGGCAGGATCTTCAATTTAAAAAACGTGGCACTGAAGATGCAACAGAATTCCAACGAGAATATTCGACATCATCATCATAATTGCCGAGATCAGGGCATATCATTCATCATCAAGTCAATAGGACACGTGGCGAGCAATCAAATATTGGCATAATCAATCACGAAGATTTAAAGCAGTCAGCATTAACTGCTTATAAGATTTGGTGCTATCCGCATTAGTGGCCGAGATTCATTATGATCAGGATCAAGGGCCCAGATAGAATGAAGGAGCGCCGACATTCCAAATAGATAATCATCAGCAAACCCTAATGATCCCACCCCACTCTTATAAATAGCCAGCATCATTCCCATGTAAAAAAGGTCGGCAACAAAAGAATAAAAAAAAAGAAGAAGAGAGAGATATACACAGAGAGAGCTCCCCCTTTTCTTGATATTCACAGAGAGAGAGAAGCCAGGAGAGCAACCCGAGGAGAGTAAGAAGAGCCTTTCTTCGTCAACGCCGAGCAGATCTTCCCCGAGCCAAGGCTGCATACCGATCGTCCAAGGAGTAAGGCAGAGCGGCCGTCGCTTTCCCGAGCCTCTATCGTCACCCCCCAGAATCAAAAATAAACAATCGTACTTAGTCTGCTGTACCTAGGTTGTCGTCCCTAGGCTTTCTTTGTACGAGCGAGTTTGTATTGTGAGTCTAAGTTCAGTCCTCCGATAATTGTTCTGTTCTTTTTCAATCAATGGCAAACACGATGACGACTCTGCTGGGGACTAACTTCTCCACGGCTGAGGAGTTGGTGACGCAATCGGATGCAGCCAAACTTGGCTCCACACAACAGAAGATGGTTGTCCGCTTCGACCAACAGGCGTTCGAAGAGATGCTCTCTGAAGGCAGCGCTGGCCCGGTCCAGAAACGCACCCGCACCACGAAGGCTCGCAAAGAGTGGAGGCCAAAGTCATTTGCTCCTCCCTAAGCCCTCGATGGGATACCCTCGGTCGCTCAAGACGGCGAGAAAGATTCTCCTGCGGTCCCACTTCAGATCGCAGACACCTCTGCTGTCCCCAAGTCCGGCAGAAGAAAACACTATGATGCTGGACTTGCAGGGGCAAAGAGGGTCTCTGCTCAACCTGAACCACAGAGGGGTATTAGCCGCAGAAAGAAAATCCATGCGGCCACAACCGTCAACCACATGAAGAAAACTCATGCGGCCACTTCTGTCAGCCGCATAACTTATGCAGCTACAGTTCCCAACCGCGTGGACGAGATTCATGCGGCTAGTAAAGTCAACCGCTTGCAGAGAACCCATGCGGCCACAGATGCCAACCGCATGCGGACAGCCTGCACGGCCGTGACTCCTAACCGCATAAGAACTCATCCCACAATAGAAGACAGTCGCATGCAGATAGCCTGCACGGCACCCAACGCTAGCCGCATAGCGTCTCTACCGCGCTTCTCTCGATCAGTTTTCGACCGACTCTTATGCGGTCCTAACTCTGATCACTTTCTGAGTGAAAATCCAGACTCTGTGACACCTAATGTGGACTCTTCCTATTACGCACCCACAAGTGCTAAAAAGAAAAAGTCTAGGGCAGCGCGGGCTCATCAAGTCCAGACAGCTGCCCCAACCTCTGACTATCAGGGCGTCCCGCTGAGTATCACGCGGGCCTCTGACGGGAAGTTGTATAAAACCACTCGAGTCCAGCCCCCGGCGGCAAACGGACAAAGTGGTTCCTCTGACCTGCGTGAAGCTATCCTCCACAAACGCAAGGAAAGAGAAGGAGCCTCAGCGTGCAGAGAGTCCTCACAGGGACGTCACTGCACCCAGATTATCATCAACTGCTGTTGCAACAACACGGCAGTAACGGAAGATCGGCCATCCGTCTTCCAAAGATTACAACATCCGAGCTCGGAAGACGAGGCACCTCCCGTTGCCTCCTGCAATTCCGTACGGAAAGTCCCCGTGGAGGGGAGAGGGAAGAAGACAAGCATCTCCAGTCCAAAGATATCGGCCACTACAGCTAAGAAATTTTCGGCTAAACGGTTGCCATCCACTGGAGTATACCAACACACCCGTTCAAAGACAAAATCTGCTGCAACAGGAGGCTCATCGTCCCCGGCCCTGGGGGTCGTAGGAGCTGGGGGTAGTACTCCTCCGAACATCCATAATAATCCAATGTTTCAAGGAGACGAACCCCGAGAAATAACCCTCCCATCGGGTACAACAGATGCTGATGTCCCCGAAGACATCCATGATTCTCTAGACGAAGCAAGCTCCGAAGCTGGGAATAGTGTTCCTTCCGAGTCTGAACCTGAAGAGAACATCCCCACATATCCAGATGATTTTTCGACGCATGGGTACGACTCGGAGAGTACATCCTCCACCACTCCCTCCGTCACTCCTCATGTGAAGACGGTATTCATGACAGACAGCAATCAAGGCGGTTCCAGCGATCGCCAGCGCATCGACACGTTGGAGGCCATATTGTATGCCTTGGTCAAGTCTGTAGACGAAATCAAAGCGGCACTACCTATTCTGCAGGGAGTGACACCTGGCCAGACAAGCACGGGTCCCGCGAACAACATAGATTCAAATTCAGCAGCACCAAACCCGGGCAATAATGCTCTCGAGATAACGGCCCCTACCGCGATAGATGAGGCCCGAGAAGTAAGGAGAGAGGTTCAGGAGCTTCGAGCGATATTCCACGCCCGAGAAAATTCTCAAGACCTCAGAATACGGCAACCATACCCAGCTGAATGGAGGGATGTGCCCTTTCCCCCAAGATATAAGCCGTTCAATATCAACCCATATGATGGTAAGACTTCAGCAAGCCGGTACATCACTTACTTTGAGGTCACTACCGACCATCTGCCCCATGATGACGCCATCCTCACACGGTTATTCATTGGGGCACTAGAAGGAGTCGTCTTTGATTGGTACCGCAACCTGCCAGATAATTGCATCCACTCCTTCGCTGGCTTCAAGCGCTTGTTCTTGGAGAGGTTCTATGAGGTAGGGCAGGACGTCACGATGTCTACCCTCTTGGACGTCGTCTAAGGAGAGAAAGAGCTGACAAGGAATTACATTGAGCGGTTTCGTCAAACCGCAATGAAGTTACCATCTGGCAACCCGGACTCTTCCTTGATTGAAATTTGCCAGAAGAGACTACTCCCAACAATTAGTCTCTGGATGGGCGAAAGTCAATTCAAGGACTGGAAGGCCTTTATCATCAGCGCTACAAGTGCCGAGGAACGATTGAAGAAAGCTCGCCAACTGGGGTTGCATATCTCAGAGGGAGAGAACAAGGGGAAGCGTCCCAACGCCAGCAACGACAATGGGGGTAGCCCCTCCAACAACCGGGACAACAAAGGCAAGCAGGCCATGGTGACCGATACAGCCCAGAAGCCCAAGCCACAGCCAGCAGACAAACAATGGCCTCAAATCACTTATTCTTTCGAAGACGGCCACGTCAAGCCTATCTTGGACATGCTTATACAAGGAGATAGAATTCAGCTTCCTCCACCAAGGCGGGAACCTCGGCCTGCTGATTTGGAAAATCCGAAGTTCTGCCATTACCACCGCTACGTCCACCATGCTACACACGACTGCTACCAACTGAAGCGGTATATCCAGAACCTCATCGATTCGAACGCTCTGGCTATCGACTTCGAGGAGGTAACCGTAGCAGCCAACATGGTGTCCGTACAATTTGGCAATTTCCCTCCAACAGAGACTCAAGACGGTGTCATACCCATCCCTCTGGCAACGATAGAAATCACTAATCTTCCGCCTACCCGTGATCAAACTCCCGGCCTAGTGCCCCTCACCACATCGCGAGGGGAAATCATGTGGGTCCATCCGGACCTAGTCCACGAGGTGACTCAGCCTACTTTACCTTCTAAAAAGAAAAGTGGAAAGGTCAGATCATGCCGCACCACCTCGGCAGAGGAGGAGGAAGTCTCAGCCGTCACTACTCGATCTGGAGCACAAGCCCAACCAGTGGTCGAGAATCCGACTAATGATCAGCAGCCCACAAACGCTGATACTCCGGGACCGGCTCAGCCTTCGACGACCGACAAGCCTAGGCCGAAGGAGACTCGCTTCGACAAATCCCTCCGAAAGGAGGCACCTCAGGGGCTGGAGAGGCCCTACAACTTCGACATCTTGGCGCAATTGGCTAATACACGGGCCAAATTATCCTTATATGAACTCCTCAGGCTCTCGAAGGATGTCCGTACGGCCCTAAGTGAGGCACTCCAAAATGCCGACGCATACTTGGCTCAGGTCAACCTCACAGGAGATAATCAGCCTACAGAGCTCCAAGATAGTGCGTGTACAGGTGCAATGCCCAATATCGTCTTCTCTCCGCAGGATATGCTCATCAAAACTAACATGCACGACCGCCCATTGTACTACACTGGATACATCGGCGACGTAAAGGTAGACCGAATGCACATTGATCCTGGGTCCTCCATAAGCATTATTCTGAAGGGTCTGCTACATAATCTTCGCATCCTAATGCATCGTCTGACGTCTACAAGCACCGCCATTAGCGGTTTCAATTCGGGCAATAGCTACCCAATAGGGAAGATTCGCTTGAAATGTCAGATTGGCGATCTCCAATCAGAAGTCACCTGCTACGTCATAGATGCCGATACTTCTTACAATATCCTTCTGGGGTGGCCTTGGATACACGATTACATGATCGTGCCTTCCACGCTACACCAGTGCTTCAAATATGTCGATAAGCACGGCTTCGTGAGGACGGAGTTTGCTGATGTCGATCCCTTCAAAGGGGTCGAATCTTATTACTCAGACTCCTGTCTGTACAAAAAATCAAAGAAGCATCTGGTCGAAGAGGAGGTGCAAGCTCACACCAAGGCAACCACAAGATCAGAAGAACCCCTGACGATCCACCTCCAGGCTCGCAAACCGGGCAGTTCTGCACCCCTTATGGCTACTCTGCGTAAGGACGCAATCAGTCTATCGGCGTAAGAAGAGCAGATGAGAATCCGGCTGCCGAGGTCTGGCCAAGTGCCGAGACCCACACCAGGGCCTTTTACCATCAGACTACCGAGAGTCGGTCAGCTCCAGGCGGAGAAACTCAATCCCTCCGACAGGCCGCTCACGATACGTCTTCCTAAAAAGAGCCATCACCCCGACGCGAGGTCTGACACTTCCAGCGAACCAGCCACTCCTCGCCCCACGTCAGATGCCAAGCTGGGGGTTGCTAGTCTACCAACAACTCCATGACCTGCTCCCCCGGTCGAGCCTCTGAAGATCAAGCTGACTAGGTCGCTCTCCCAGTCTTCATTTATACAGGGGGTGGCCGAAGAAGAACCAGAATTAGCCAAGTATGTGGCTGCCCACTCCGATACCCCTTCCGCGGATGATGTAATCCTTCTCGAGAAGATACCTTATTTTATCAATAAAGGGCTATCTTTGAATTACATCGAGCTCAACAAGCTATGTACAATGTATGCTATGGACCACGGTATAGGCACTCACCTACACACACAAGTGACAAATGTATATACCACAATCCAGCTTACTCTGGCAGAAGACGCTTACCGAATAGTCGAGGGAGGGGACCATCCGATTATCTTCGGCCGGAAAGACGATCCGTACCCCTTCACTATAAAAGAAGTCGATCTTGGGTCAGATACCGGGAGATTGCCTCTATACCTTTATAGTCTCCAGTCCAAATACCTCATGCAGAAACAAGGATATGATCTAGAAACTACACCAGGTTTGAATTATGGTACCGGACGGCGACTACCTTTGAAGCCCCCAGTACCGTCTGGTAAACCACGGGACTACTATAGCAAAACTCGATGTTGACTAAGGTATGTAACTCCCACAACGACTCCAGAGAGTTCAGATGAAAAATGTGATTGGCAGTTACACTCAACCGGGTCACCAACTTCCGACTCAGACACAAGCATTGGGGACATATTCAGACAAGTCCTATCAGTCAACATGGCATTTGTCGATGCTTACGAAGAAGACGAGGACATTCCGGAAATCCTCGAGCTGGAGCCGTGGGCTCAACAGTTAGACGCACAATGGGAAAAGCGGTTCGAGCTAAGAGAACCTCCTACGGAGGATGAAGTCATGCAGGTCAACCTCGGCACCGAATCCTCTCCAAAGCCAATCTTCGTCAGTAAAAGCCTAACAGACGAGGAACGAGAATCACTGTTGGAACTCATCAGAGAATATATTGACGTATTTGCATGGAGTTACGAAGATATGTCGGGATTAGATCCCGATATTGCTCTCCATAAACTCAATATACGGCCGGATGCAAAGCTAGTCAAGCAGCAGCAACGACGCTTCCGCCCGGGCGTCATGGACGCGATCGAAGCTGAAGTCAACAAACTGATAGCCAGCGGCTTCATCCGTGAGGAGCAACACCCTGACTGGGTCGCCAATATAGTCCCGGTCCTTAAGAAGAACGGGAAGATCCGAATCTGTATCGACTTCCGTAATCTAAATGAGGCATGTCCGAAAGATGAATTTCCCCTCCCGATCACGGACATCATGATTGACAACACATGCGGCTTCGAACGTATGTCATTCATGGATGGATTCTCGGGATACAATCAAATCAAGATGTCCTCCGACGATGAGAAGCACACATCATTTAGAACATCGATCGGCACATACTGTTACACAGTCATGCCATTCGGTCTAAAGAACGCTGGTGCCACATATCAGCAGGCTATGAGTATCATTTTCAGAGAACATTTGCACAAAACAGTGGAATGCTACGTCGACGACATCGCTGTCAAGAGTCGCCGTAAGGAGGATCATCTACAAGATCTGAGAATGGTATTCGACCTGATGCGAGCCCACAACCTGAAGATGAACCCTACAAAGTCGTTCTTGGGCGTATCCAGCGGGAAGTTCTTAGGTTTCATCATCACTGCACGCGGTATCCATGTAGACCCTGAGAAAACCAAGGCAATAATGGAGATGGGACCCCCGAAAAATCTCCGCGAACTTAGAGGCCTCCAAGGGAGGCTAGCCTATATCAGAAGGTTCATTTCCAATCTCTCCGGACGATGCCGGCCGTTCACACACCTCATGAAGAAGGGAGTCTCATTCGTATGGGACAAAGAATGCCAACGCGCTTTCGACGACATCAAAGAATATTTGTCAAATCCTCCAGTCCTGGTGGCCCCGGTCCCTGGAAAACCATTCTTGCTCTATGTACGAGCAATGGAACATTCCCTCGGTGCCTTGCTGGCACAAAATAATGACGCAGGACACGAACAGGCCATATACTACCTCAGCCGAATGATGGTCGGGCCCGAACACCGATACACTGTCGTGGAGAAAGAATGCCTCGCCTTGGTATTCGCCATTCAAAAGACGCGGCATTATGTTACAGGACAAACCATACAAGTGATCTCACGGGTAAATCCCCTCAGGGTCCTCATGACTAAACCAGGGGCGCTCAGCTCTCGCCTCGCTACATGGGCAATACTGCTATCCCCATATCATATGATCTTCGTCCCACAGAAGGCTGTCAAAGGCCAAGCCCTGGCAGACTTTTTGGTGGCCCATCCAGGATCGGGGTCATCCAGAATATACGAGAAAATCCCAGATGAGGTCGCCGATTCTAATACAACCACCCACGACAACATATGGAGGATGTTCTTCGATGGCGCTTCAAGAACTGGACCCAAGGGAAACATCGTCGTCGGGGTCGGAGTAGTATTGATCTCTCCTACCGGGCTAGTGATCAATCGCGCCTACTCTCTCACGGAACCCTGTTCCAACAATGTGGCCGAATACAACGCTTTGGTCATTGGCCTCCAACTCACAAAGGAGCTGGGTGTAGAATATCTCGAAGCATACGGCGATTCATAATTAATCGTCAATCAGATTCGGGGGTCGTACGAAGTCCGCCATGAAGACATGATCCCCTACCACCAAATAGCAATCAACATTATCTCCTCATTCGAGGGATTCTTCATCGAACACGTCCCCAGACTTCAAAATATCGAAGCCGATGCCCTAGCAGGCCTTGCCGCCTCCTTAGCAGTGCCGAACCAAGCGCATCACTCGGTTGAGGTGATAGGCCACGAACTGGTCTGTCCCAAGAACAATATTCAATTCGTGGCGAGCTATTCCGCCCAGACGGTCGACGAAACACCAGACTGGAGACAGCCGTTCATTGACTTCGTCGTATACGATATCCTCCCGGAGAATCCAAGGGAAGCCACCTCCATCAGACGGCGTTCTCTCAGATTCTTCTACGACACAGAGACAAAGATGCTGTACCGACGATCCTACGACGGATTATTACTCCGGTGCTTGTCAAACGCAGAAGCCAAAGAAGCTGTACGAGAAGCTCACGACGGTGTCTGTAGGGCCCATCAGCCTGGCCCTAAGCTACAGGACCGCCTTCGCCGTATGGGCTACTACTGGCCCACGATGGTAGCAGACGCAATAGACTATGCCAGAAAATGCAAGGCTTGCCAAGTCCACGCGGACTTCATTCACCAACCATCCGAGTTTCTACATCCAACGGTGGTATCCTGGCCATTCGAAGCATGGGGAATGGATATCATTGGTCCAATCACCCCACCTTCCTTCCGAGGACATCGCTTCATACTTGCGATCACCGATTACTTCTCCAAATGGATGGAAGCTGTCCCACTCGTAGAAGTTAAGACTTCAAACGTGATCAGCTTCCTTAAGCATCACGTCATCTACCGCTTCGAACTGCCGCAGAGGATCATCCATGATAATGGTCCGCAGTTTACAAGCCATGCATTCTATCGATTCTGCGACAAACACCGCATTCAGAATGTCGCTTCGACACCATATAACCCGGCAGCAAACGGGTTGGCAGAGGCATTCAATAAAACAATCATCAAACTCCTCAAGAAGTTTGTCTCCTCCAACAAACGCAACTGGAACGAGAAGCTCGGCGAATGCTTATGGGCTTATCGTACCACGGTTCGAACAGCTACTGGGAATACACCATTATCTTTAGTATACGGGAGTGAGGCAGTCCTCCCACTGGAAACTCAGATTCCCTCACTCTGCATCGCCCTCACTTATCAGTTGACAACGAATGATAACTATCGACGCCGATTACAAGAGTTGGAGGCCTTAGACGAAAAGCGCCTCCTAGCCCAGCAAAGGATCGAGCTATACCAAGCACGTATCTCAGGAGCCTTCAACAAGAAGGTTAAAATCAGAACATTCCAAGTGGGCGATCTCGTTCTGGCAGTCCAGAGACCAATGGTCATGACTCACAAGACCGCAGGCAAGTTCCAGCCAAAATGGGAAGGTCCATTTGTCATCGAGGCCGTGTTCTCCAACGGCGCCTACCGCCTCGCCAAGCAGAATGGGGACTTGCTTATGTTGCCCGTCAACGGCAAGTTTCTAAAGAAATACTATGTTTAGACAACATTCTCCTGATTATCGAGTCATGTACCCTCTTAGTACCGCTGAACTCGCACAAACCATTTTCCAAATTATCGAGTCATGTATCCATTGATACCACTGAACCCACATCCACAACATTTCAGATTACCGAGCCATGCACCCGCTGGTGCCACGGAACTCTCATCTCCTCAATATTCTAGAAAATCCAAATTATGTACTTATATTTCCGGTCACTCTCTCAGATAGTAAGTCACGTATAATCATACCTCTGAACTTTCTTCCTGAAAGAGATCCTCCCTCATGATCCACTACCCGCACTCCCAGCGCACAAAAAGGGTAATCGATCCACTAATTTCCGAAACGACCATGTCCTCATTACCTCTGAGTCGTTTTCACTTCCACCAAAAACAAACCGCCCCCTCGCATAGAACTTCCATATCCTCCTACCTCTGAGTAGTTCTATGCACCCCTTCTTCATTGAGCCCACTCCTGCCATGTCCTCATTACCTCTGAGTGGGAAGGCTCCGTCGAAGAAATCACCATATTTGCCATGTCCACATTACCTCTGAGCAAGTATGTTGGTTCCCTTTCAACCTATTATCCGTACCCACAACCGGAGTGCGACAAGGATAATAGGTCCACAAATGTCCTCTGTTGACCACAAATGTCCTCTGTTGACCACAAACGTCCTTTGTTGACCACAAATGTCCCCTGTTGACCACAAATGTCCTCTGTTGACCACAAACGTCCTCTGTTGACCACTATTGATTATAGAAAAGTCTTCCGTGAAGTCTCCCCCTACCATGTTCTCATTACCTCTGAGTAGGAAGATTCTACGGTAAAACCCTCATGTTTGCTACGTCCTCATAATCTCAGAGCAAATATGACTGGCTTCCTCCCACCTTATTATCCGTATCCTGAACCAGGGTACGCCAAGGATAATAGGTCCACAAATATCCCTTGCTAAGCTTCTTAAGCATAAATCCACCATCCTACCATGCCCCGGGAGCCCAGCTGCTCTACGGCATTCCTTTCCCCAGTACCGAGAACATCCATGACCATTTTGTCGTGGCTGTCCCGGACATCCTGATCAAACTTGTTATCCGTACCTAAAACCAAGGTACGCCCAGGGTAACAAGTCCACAAATAATCCTCCAGCAAGTCCAATTCCATGAACACCACAAGAACAAGAAAGAGAAGATGAGTTGAAACATGCTCATTTATTTCAAAATTCAAAGGAGCTACATCAGTGGGGATCATATCCCTTGCAAATCAAAATATACACATATGAAAGAAAGAAAAAAAAGAAACAGAAGAAGACAGATGGTGGATCACTGTTCTGGGGCACATAACACCGTAAGGCGGTCCTTTATCAAGGCGACGAACCGCTCAAACCTCTGTTTGGCTCGACGCTCAGCTTCCTGGTTCAACACCGCCGGGTCCTCCAGATGAACGTGGGCCTGCCAGTTGTCCTCGAACTTCTTAAAAGATCGCTCCAAGTTGGCAGAAGTTCGAGAAATCCGCTCGGCCTCCCGAGCAATCGACTCCTGTTCTGTATGAGCAGTCTCCCGCTCTGACTCTAAGAAGGCCAACTCCTTCTGGAGTGCGAGAATCCGCTCCTTCGTGTCAGCTATTCCATGAGAGGCAGATTCTTCTCGGGCCCTACAAGCCTGACTCCGACGACCCAGTCGGTCATAGGAGACGGAGAACTTGTCAAGATCCCCCGTACAGCCGGCCCGGCAGTTTCTCGAGTGAGCTTGATCCTATCCCGAGCAGCAACCAGGAAGCCCCGCTCTCGTTCGATCGCAGCAGGCAAACCGGCCTGCCGTACTGCCAGCAGTTGGGTCACAAGCTGGTCAGCCTCTGTCAGCTTAGGCTCCAGGAACGCTGCTAACCCCAGCCCGCCAGGAAGACCCTTCAGAGTGTCAATTTGGCCCCGAGCTCCCCGTAGAGACAGAGAAAAAGGGATCCCCCCGTTCTACGGCAGCGTTTATACCTCTCCCTAAGTGGCGATAAAAGCTGTCAACCACATCATGCGTCACCTCGTCCAGAGCCTCCGAGGAAACCGGTGTCAACGGAAGTGTGGCTGGTAGCACGGAAGAAGACGCGACGGAATCTGCCGCTTCTGCCACAAGAGAAACTAACTCCGCACGGAAAGACGCTTGAACAGCGGCCAACTCCTCTTCAGCAGCCCGCAGGATTTGGATGCTCGACAAGGTCGAGAAGTCGACTTCCGGAGCCGTGTCAACAGCGGAAGACGAGGCAGAAACCATTGCCAACTCCCTCCCCGTCTGCCCGGAGACAGCAGGAGGCTCTTCAACATGAGAGAGAGGAGAAGAAACATTTCTTTCGTCCGGATAATGGCCGACCGAACTCTCCCCGAGAACATCCGCGGCGGGAGGTAAAAGGTCAGGACCTGCAGGGCCAAGGCAACCGTGAATCGACTTGACCCGAAGGATATGTTGATAGAGCGAATAAGCCCCCTCGGTGGTCAATATGTGGCTCAGCTTACCAGTGGAGGAATGTGGAGGCTGAGGTTCGCCTACAGCCATCACAACATCTTCACCAACAGCCTCCGAGTCAGGAATAAAAGACTCATCTGCCCTTGCATCCTCGGGAGGGGATGCACCGAGGATGGTGTCATCTCGTTGAAATTCAGAAATCTCGTCACCCTGGGCTGGGGCCTCAGCAGCTTGGGAGTCCTTAGTCGCCGCTGGGAGAGCCCCCGCAGAGAGGACCGCGGCACACATGTCGCTAATCAAAACGGCAGGGGCTGGATCAACTACTAAAGCAGCAGATGGTTCAGGAGAGCCTGGTTCGTCAGACACCTGCGAAGAAAAATGACCAAGTCATATCCCCGAGAGGAAAGAAAGCTACAATAAAGATAGAACTCCGACTTGGACTTACGTCCGGAACATCGTCTACACCCTCACCCTTCTCCGTAATAAGCAGCCTACGGGGACCGACAGCCGCTCTCTTTACAGAAAAAGTTACTTCTCCGCCGGTAGGCTCATGCCTGCCTCGCTTACGCGAAGGACCAGGCATGGCGGGCGATAGATCTACCCGTACCTCCTCCGACGTAGACGGTAACGGGTCCACTGCTTCGTCAAATACGGCCGATGGTTGTTCCGTCGCCATCTCAGCCGCCATAACGGGAGGCTGACCCGCCATTATCCCATCACCCGAAGAAAAGGAGTCTTCGCCGTCCCGTTCATTATTTTCCTCAATTGTGTCAAAGGATTCGGAATCGGGCGAGGGAACCCTATTCGTCCTTTTCTTCTTTGCTCTCGACGTCATAGCCTTCTCTGCCAGGCGAGTGCCCACAATAAAGCTAGTCCTCAAGTCAAAATCGAGGGAAGGAGGATTCGCCGTGACATGATACAGGGCTGCCATATGCAGGATTTCATCCGTCATATTTGCGGCAGGGACCAAGAAGCTAGTCCGAGTATGACAGGTGTCATAGTAGCTCCATGCTCTGATATCGTCAAGAATGCTGCCTTCAAATCCTAGGTGAGAACTGGGGCGCCCGAGGAATAGCTGACTATATCCAAATTGACGGGCAAACCTACTAGGCAAGTAGGGCTCCAAATACACAGTTGTGCGATTCCGGTAAACTAGATGCGCCGGGCGAATGTTGCGCAGCCAGAAACGCATCTTTTCAGGCAGGAAATAAGGAGGTCCGACCCCATCAACATGAACACTCCTCACCTCTTGATCAGTGAAACAAGGAACGGATACGAAGAAATTGTACCCATCCACCCTCGCCAGCATCCTCCGACACGCCGGCATGGTACTACATTCCCAAGGCTGGTGGTGATACTTGAAAAGAAATGCGTCATCACCTGTAACGCCATCTACCGTCCCGGGTCTCATCAAGGATTGATAATGTAGGAATAGCCATCCCAGTAAGTAATGGTAAGGCAATTCTACACGTTCAAAATCCATTGCCACGTCACAAGCAATGACCTTGGACGAGAAGGCGCGAAGACCATGTTGAATACTGCACACCATGGCAGGAAGGAGGGCCAGCCTGACCCCAAAGGCCAACTTCACGGCAGGAAGAATGAAGTGGCGACTGATCCTCTCAATAGAGCCTGCCCCTTCTGAGACCACGTAATTGCGCAACCACACCATTAAAAATCCGGCCAAAAGTGCCTTCTCGGACAACCGTCGAGTGCCATAACGAAAGTAGCTAAAGGAGTCAATCTGGCTCCCGAACCTGTCACTTTGAGACTTCGACCTCCGGGCAGTCGACATCAAGACCTCCACTTCTTCAGGAGTTAAACGATCTCGGAAAGTAACTCGGCCAGCCGCGCTAAATTTGAAAAGGTATGCAACCCAAGATTTAGTATGGGGAGAGTCCCCCTTCGAGCTATCATTTTTCTGGATAGTCGTCCGGTGACAGGTGCTATGATGGCATAATAATTCTTGATACACGGTGACGAAACCGGGGAATCGCTGATCCAAATTTTGAAGCTCCTCATTCGTCGGCATATACACTTCGAAGGGTTCATCCCCCCAAGGGAGCTTGGAGACAGCATACATCTCGTGAAGAGCGAGCCCTAATTCTCCAACAGGGGTAAAAAAGGTCCCCGTTCGATGATTGTACATCTCCAAGAGGGCCATGAACAGTGGCTTATTAACGGGCAACCCGTGGCTGGTACCCCGTATAGCTTCATAAAGGTTGACTCCCCGCAAAAACTCCTCATACTTTCGTAGGATCCATGAAGACAGATTAGCCCACGGAGGAATGGGGTGTACCCAGCTCGGCAGGACCAACCTACCAATAGGATAGGACCCTTTGCGAGCTAGCTGACTCAGGAAGGTATCAGCCTGGAAGAATAAAAAATTAGGACCAGGGGTGTTGATGAAGGTACCTGGAACTAACCCCATCACGGACCGACTGGCTGGATCTTTGACTGCGCGCACTGACCCAGTGGCTCTGTTGTAACGGATATTACCAACAAACATCCCCGTTCTGGTTGGAGTGAGGGTGTCCGGCATCTGCCTATCCAGAACGATCATATTGAACCACTCAAAAGGGAAATGGCGCTTCATAATAGGGATGTGAATCGGCATCCCGTCCAGGTCAAAATCCCAACTCTCCGAAACATCCAACACTCGGGAGTTTTCTACAACCAACGCATCCCCAAAGAGGAAGACCGGTTTCAGATACTTCCTGTCAGACTGCCCAGAGCTTATCATATCAACAAGGAACTGAAAGGATTGAACCCTGATAACATTTAGTCGTTCCAAAGGTTCATCAACAAGTAGCTGTTCGGACACTTGACGAGCTAAGTCATCCCGATGAACGCCCGAGGCAAACTGACGCGAGCTTACCATAAGTTCCCCAGCAGGATTCACGGGCAGAGTCACTGAAGATAGGCAAAAGAAATAAGGTCAGAAGATAGACAAAAAATAGAAGCATTTGAAAGGTTATTGGAGTCTATACGGCTCAGGTTGCCACAGCCTCATGCGGCTCCTCAGCAGATAGGTCCATGCGGCTCTGCGCGTCATAGCCCCATGCGACTCTGAATTAACCAAGTCCGTACAACTCAGATTCAGAAGGGTTTATAGATTCATGCGGCTAAGCCCGACTCATATAAACCGCTGCGGCTACAAACCATCAAGTTCATGCGGTTCAAAAGTGAGCAACGCTTATGCGGCCCAAGTCGAAAACACACATGCGGCACTGATCGAATGTGACAAGCTCATGCGGCCATAATGGGCGAAGTGCTTATGCGGTGACATCGATACGTCTCGTATATGTGGCTTGTGCATAAAGTATGCAACAGAGCCATGGCAGCAGCTAGGGATTTTCGGAGTGACCTCCTTACCAGCGATGGGCGGGTGAACATCAGGATGGACAGCGCTTACAGCAACCGGCGGAGGAGCGACTACATTCGTCGCCGTAGTCGCCGTAGCAGCAACTGCCTTGCCCTTCGCGGCCTTCGATGCAGCAGATCTCTTGGGAGCCATGGTCGATGGATGAAGAAGGAAAACGAAGAGCGAAGTTGGCAACAGGGAATTCAAGCAAAGAAAGGAGGTAAAGAAATCCCTAAGAGCTAAAAAACTCCTATTTATAGGCGATCAATAAAGTAGAAAGATGCCTCGGATTATGCGCTGCCTCCAAAAATAAAGACGAGATCGCTTCGGTCAAGGCAAAACCGACCCTTGGGATCCTCCCCCAAAAGGCGGCGTCAAATTAAATCGAAGGCAATTAATGAAGATTTGCTCACGTGGTCAGGGCGCGTGGCAAAGAGCTTATGCGGCCAGAAGAATCTATGCAGCCGAGATGCTAATGCGGCCAGGAAGCTCGGGTAAACAGAACATCCTATGCGGCATGAACAGGGCCATGCTTCTTATTCAAAGTATTTCAATTTTATAAATTGAAAACTTTGAAGGGGGTCCTGTAGAAGCATGGAAAATATTAGAATAAAGGCATAAATGACCCATGCGGTTTTGGGTAGCAAGTCTATGCGGCTCATACTGGAGTTGCCCTATGCGGCCCAAAAGAAGACCCTCAGACTCATGCGGCTCGGGGATGAATGCGGTTCAGCAGGAATATGCGGCTCAATTGACGACACGTGTGACCCCCCCCCCCACAGTTGGCCATTGGAATAATGGTCTCATTTAATGCTCTGACATGACTCGACAGCTGTCTCTGACATAAAGTATCATAGTGGCTCTGCCATAATGACAGACTCTTCGGGAAAAGAAGAAAATCTCTGACCCGATCTGACAAAAAATCCTAGATTGCCGCGTGGCAAAAGTCTCATGCGGCTCGGATAGAGAACAGCTTCATACGGCTCATTGAGGAGTCACTCTAATATGATTAACAAAAATCCGCCATATGCGGTCCACCCATAGCCCGGTCTATGCGGCTCAACACCACGCTAATTCATGCGGCCTACAGAAACTATGCATATGCGGCTCACGGAAAGTTCGTCCCCTGCGGCTCGATGAGGCATTGACTCATACGGCTCACGAGTAGTATCCCCCTGCGGTTCAAGTATTGGTCACCCTATGCGGCCCTGGCAGGATCTTCAATTTAAAAAACGTGGCACTGAAGATGCAACAGAATCCCAACGAGAATATTCGACATCATCATCATAATTGTCGAGATCAGGGCATATCATTTATCATCAAGTCAATAGGACACGTGGCGAGCAATCAAATATTGGCATAATCAATCACGAAGATTTAAAGCAGTCAGCATTAACTGCTCATAAGATTTGGTGCTATCCGCATTAGTGGCCGAGATTCATTATGATCAGGATCAAGGGCCCAGATAGAATGAAGGAGTGCCGACATTCCAAATAGATAATCATCAGCAAACCCTAATGATCCCACCCCACTCTTATAAATAGCCAACATCATTTCCATGTAAAAAAGGTCGGCAACAAAAGAATAAAAAAAAGAAGAAGAGAGAGATATACACAGAGAGAGCTCCCCCTTTTCTTGATATTCACAGAGAGAGAGAGAAGCCAGGAGAGCAACCCGAGGAGAGTAAGAAGAGCCTTTCTTCGTCAACGCCGAGCAGATCTTCCCCGAGCCAAGGCTGCATACCGATCGTCCAAGGAGTAAGGCAGAGCGGCCGTCGCTTTCCCGAGCCTCTATCGTCACCCCCCAGAATCAAAAATAAACAATCGTACTTAGTCTGCTGTACCTAGGTTTTCGTCCCTAGGCTTTCTTTGTACGAGCGAGTTTGTATTGTGAGTCTAAGTTCAGTCCTCCGATAATTGTTCTGTTCTTTTACAATCAATGGCAAACACGATGGCGACTCTGTAGAAGCATGGAAAATATTGCTTTTAGTCCCACATCGGAAAGGAGAAGAAGAAAGGGCTTACTCCATTCTATAAATAGAGCCCCCTTACCTCCTTTGAAAAGGGCACCAACTTCTCTTCCCTCCTTCCAAACTTGGACTCTTCCTATTGCGCACTTTCGGGTGCTAAGTAGAAGAAGTCGAAGGCAGCACGGGCTCTTCGGGCTCAGTCAGCTGTCCCAACCTCTGACCATCACGAGCGTCCCGCTAAGTGGGCCTCTGATGGAAAGTTGTACAAAGCCGCTCGTGTCCAGCCCCCGGCGACAAACGAACAGAGTGGTTCTCAAGAGTCTCCCAACAAAGATCGAGGACAAGTATTTCTAATCAGGGAGCAAACATGATACCTACGCACTCGTGTGTTCGGGATACCCGGGCCCACAAAGCAAGTGCACGGGCTGATCAAGACATTCCTCATGTGAGTCATGAGACGTCCTTCATGCGGCTCGGTCATGAGATATTCCTCATGCAGCTCGGTCATGAGACGTCCTTCATGCGGCTCGGTCATGAGACGTCCTTCATGCGGCTCGGTCATGAGACATCCTTCATGCGGCTCGGTCATAAAACGTTCTTCATGCGGCACAAAACTCAGGAAGCTTCATGCGGCTCAAAATCAGACGAGCTTCATGCGGCTCAGGAGTCCCATGCGGCTCAAACACATAGGCAGCTCGAGTAAACTCCTATAAATATATAGGCCGTACAGCAGTAAGAGAACTCCTATTGATTTCTTTCGTCTTTTTCTATTTTTGGCCTCTTCTCTTTCAATATTCTTTATACTCCAGTTTAGCCATGGCCCCCAAAGCTTCCAAGTCGACCGGTGCTGCTAACAAAGGAAAGGGGCTTGCCTCACCGTCGATAGCTACAGACCCATTCTCTGCTCATCTTGACGTACAGCTTCCTATCCACGGTAAGGATAATGGGAGAACGAGTTCTTTGAACTCCGATGGCCATGTCGCATGCTTTATTCGCGGGTCTAACCACATTTCGCCACTGTGTCATGGCTTCAATGCCTTTAGCGCACAATTGGCCTTCGTGGGGCATGTGCCGCATGTGCCCTGTCTGACTGGGCCGCATGGACCTAGCCGCATAAGTACCAGAGTACATGCGGCTTGTACCTTGTCTATATCTGGGCCGCATATGACCGAGCGGCATGAATCCTCCCATATCTGAGCCGCATATGTTCTGCTTGCCTAGGCCGTATGTGTTACTTAATTTGAGCTACATATGTTCCTTTCGTAACTGAACCGCATAGGCTTCTGTGTATTGCTTAAAAAGCCTATTTACTTCTATTGTCTTATGAATGCTAACCTCTTCCCCTTTTTATATTTCATAGGGATCTGGCTATCAAATTTTCCCAGGACCGGTATCGACGATTTTGGATATGGTGAAGATGCAATATTTGACACACACCAAACAGCTCAGAACTCTCCATGCTTCAGAAGGGTCTTAGATGGTAGGAAGAACCTTTATACATCGAAGAGTAGGACGGTGGCTAGGCGTCATCGTGAAAGTTCTATTTTCACGGCTCTCCAAGTAGGCAAAAGCAATACTAAGGATGTTGTTTTGAAGGTATGGCCTTTTGGAGGAACGAGCCTGGACGTCCGCAATACGAAGGGGAGAAAGTTATCGTTTGTAGATACTTTTAGCATGCTATATTTTCCCTCCTCCGTGTAGCTTCTCGAAGGTTCAACAGCCTTGTTTGCTTCTCAGCAGTAAAATATGACTCCTTTCGAGGGCTACGAAACTGTTTTTTAACGTAGGCATGGTGCTGCCAAACTGGCCAAACTATGTGTTGCTGATGAGTAGTAGATGTCCCTATTTTCTTTTTGCTGCTGGAGATGTAGTCCTATAAATGTATCTAATTTTGAATAATAAAAACAATACATTCACTTCATTCTTTGTTTGTGGTATCTGTGGTGCTTATACTAGAGGGTCTAATACAGCATTTGTGATTTGATAAAGGACATCCCACTGGAGGACTTTTTGTGGACCTATTGCCCTTTTGTGCATCTGGAAATGTGAGTAATAGATTTGAATAATATTTATGGACCTATTACCCTTTTGCATACTGGTAGTGCGAGTAATAGATTTGAAACAATTTTATGGACCTATTACCCTTTTGTGCACTGGTTAGTGCGGGTAATAGATTTGAAACAAAATCTAACAGAGGTAATATGGACATAATAGGTTCTATGGCCTTAACACTGTGATTTTATCCCGGGTTGGGTACAGGTGTTAAGTCATGAGACTATCGGTATCAGAGGTAATATGGACGTGACACACGATAATCAGGAAAAAGATTTGGTAGACCTATTACCCTTTTGTGCACTGGTGGTGCGAGTAATAGATTTTGAGACAAAACCCAACAGAGGTAACATGAACGTGATAGGTTCTGTGGCCTTAACACCGTGATTTTATCCCAGGTCGGGTTCAAGTGTTAAGTCAAGAGACTATCGGTATCAGAGATAATATGGACGTGACACACGATAATCATGAATAATTTTTTTCGTGGACCTATTACTCTTCTACGCACTGGTGGTGCAAGTAATAGATTTGAAACAAAACCTAACAGAGGTAATATGGACGTGATAGTTTCTGTGGCCTTAACACCGTAATTTTATCCCGGGTTGGGTACATGTGTTAAGTCAAGAGACTATCGGTATCAGAGGTAATATGGACGTGACACACGATAATCAGGAATAAGTTTTGCTTGACCTATTACCCTTTTGCACATGGGTGGTGCATGTAAAAGATTTAAAACAAAACCTAACAGAGGTAATATGGACGTGATAGGTTCTGTAGCCTTAACACCATAATTTTATCCCGGGTTGGGTACAGGTGTTTAGTCAAGAGACTATCGGTATCAGAAGTAATATGGACGTGACACACGATAATTAGGACCAGGAAGTTTGCTTAAAGATAACAATAAGCCTGGTGAACTCCGGTGGGATGAAACATCAGGGTGGATGTTCAGAGGTATTTAGTAAACGTGACTTGTCATCCATGGAGATGCAATGTGAATCCACTCGGAGCTAATAGAGTGTAAGTTCAGAGGTACTTGGTGTATATAACTCGATAGTCTGGGAGATTTGGTGGTGCCAGAATGTCCTTAGACATAGTATTTCTTTAGGAACTTGTCGTTTATGGGCATCATGAGCAAGTCTATGTTCTGTTTCGTGAGCCGGTATGCGCCGTTGGAGAATACGGTCTCGATGATAAATGGTCCCTCCCATTTGGGCTAGAATTTGTCGACGGTTTTGTGCATCATGACCATCGGTCTGCGAACGGCCAAGACGAGATCGCCTACTTGGAATGTCCTCTGCTTGACTTTCTTATTGAAGGCCCGAGAGATGCGTGCTTGATAGATCTTGATGCTTTGTTGAGCTTGCAAACGCTTTGCGTCTAAGGCTTCCAATTATTGTAGCCGCCAGCGGTAGTTATCGTCCGACGTCAACCTGGTAAGTAAGGACCACACGAAGTGAGGGGATCTGGATCTGTAATGGGAGAACTGCCTCGCTCTCGTACACCAGAGGGAACGATATATTTCCTGTAGCCGTCTGACTCGTAGTGTGGTACGCCCATAAGCATTCGCCCAGCTTTTCATTCCAGTCGCGCTTGTTTGAAGACACAAACTTTTTGAGAAGCTTGATTATGGTCTTGTTAAAAGCTTCAGCCAAACCATTAGCCGATGGGTTGTATGCCGTTGAAGCCACGTTCTGGATCCGATTCTTGTCACAGAATCGATAGAAGGCATGGCTTGCGAACTATGGACCATTGTCATGAATGATCATCCGGGGTAGTCCAAAATGGTAGATGATGTGATGTTTTATGAAACTGATCATGTTTGATGTCTTTACCTCTGCCAGCGGAACAGCTTTCACCTACTTGAAGAAGTAGTCGGTGATTGCAAGTATAAACCGGTGTCCCCTAGACGACGGCGGGGTGATTAGGCCAATAATGTTCATTCCCCAAGCTTCAAATGGCCAAGTGGCCACTGTTGGGTACAAGAATTCGGATGGCAGATGTATAAAGTCTGTGTGGATCTGACAAGCCTTACACTTCTTTGCTTAATCGGCAGCGTCTGCTACCATCATAGGCCAGTAATAGCCCATCGACGGAGACGGTCTTGCAACTTCGGGCTAGGTTGGTGAGCCCCACAAATGCCATCGTGAGCCTCGCATAGGGCTTCTTTGGCTTCTGTATTTGACAGACATCTTAACAGTAGCCCGTCGTAGTATCGTCGATATAACGTTTTTGTTTTTGTGTCATAAAAGAATCTGAGAGAACGCTTTCTGATTGAAATCGCTTCTTTCACATTCTCAGGCAGGATTCCGTAGACTGCAAAGTCGATAAATGGGAGTCTCCAGTCTTGCACGTCATTGGTTATCTGGGCAGAGTAACTCGTACCTAGTTGAACGTTGTTTTTGGGACAGACCAGCTCATGGCCTATCACGTCGACTAGATGATGAGCATGGTTTGGAACCACCAAAGAAGCGGTGAGGCCTGCTAGGGCATCGACTTCGATATTTTGGAGCCTAGGAACATGCTATATAAAGAACCCATCCAAGCTTGCAATGATGGCAATTGCTGTCTGATGATAAGGAATTAGGTCCTCGTTGTGGACCTCGTATGAGCCTCGGATTTGATTAACAATCAACTGCGCGTCACTGTATGCTTCTAGGTAATCGACCCCCACTTATTTTACGAGTCGGAGCCCGATGACCAAAGCATTATATTCGACTACATTGTTTGAACAGGGTTCAGTGAGAGAGTATGCCCGATTGACCACCAATCCAGAGGAAGAAATTAATATTATCCCGACTCCAGCGACGATATCACCTTGGGGCCCATCCTTGAAGCACCATCGAAGAACATTCGCCAAACGTCATCATGTGAAGTCATGTTTGAGTTAATGACTTCGTCTGGGATTTCTTCGTAGATTCTGGTCATTTTTGAGCCAGGATGGGCTGCTAGGAAGTCGGCCAAGGCTTGACCTTTGACAGCCTTCTACGAAATGAAAACCATGTCGTAGGGGGATAACAGTATCGCTCAGGTAGCTGGACGAGAACTGAGGGTGCCTGACTTGGTCATAAGAACCCTGAGGGGGTTAACTCGTGAGACAATATGGATGGTCTGCCCAGTGACATAGTGTCATATTTTCTGAATGGCGAACACTAAGGCAAGGTATTCCTTCTCTACGATAGTGTACCTGTGCTCCGACCCCACCATCATTTGACAGAGATAATAGATGGCTTGTTCGTGCCATGCATCATTGTTTTGCGCTAGCAAGGCGCCGAGGGAGTGTTCTATTGCCCGTACATAGAGCAGGAAGGGCTTTTCGGCGACCGGGGCTACCAGAACCGACGGATTTGAGAGGTTTTCCTTAATATCATAAAAGGTGCATTGACATTCGTCATTCCATATGAAAGAGACACCTTTCTTCATGAGTTGTGTGAAGGGTTGACATCGCCCTGAGAGGTTAGATATGAACCTTCTGATGTAGGCTAGTCTTCCTTTAAGGCCGCGGAGTTCATGGATGTTCCTCGGTGGGCTCATCTCTAGGATTGCTTTTGTTTTATAAGGGTCTATGTGAATACCTCAGGAAGTAATGACAAAGCCAAAGAACTTCCCGCTGGACATGCCCAGGAAGGACTTGGTAGGATTCATCTTCAGATTGTGCGCTTGCATAAGATCGAATACTGTCCTCAAATCGTGTAAGTGATCATCCTTAGAGCAACTTTTAACGGCGATGTCGTCAATGTAACACTCCTCCGTCTTGCGCAAGTGATCTCTGAAGATGACGCTCATAGCTCGTTGATATGTAGCACCGACGTTCTTTAGGCCGAAGGGCATGACTGTGTAACAATACACGCCGAACGGTGTACGAAATGACGTATGCTTCTCATCATCATGAGACATTTTGATTTGATTGTATCCTAAAAAGCCATCCATAAAGGACATGTATTCGAAGCCACACGTATTATCGATCAATATGTCGGTAATGGGAAAGAGGGAATTCATCCTTAGGATATGCCGCATTCAGATTACGGAAGTCGATACAGATTCGGATTATTCTATTCTTCTTGACGACTGGTACTATATTAGCTATCCAGTCTGGGTGCTGCTCCTTGCGGATGAAACCGTTAGCTATAAGCTTGTTTACTTTCGCTTCGATGGAGTTCATGATGTCTGGACGGAACCGTCTTTGATGTTGTTTGACTGGTTTTGCGTCCGGATGAATATTGAGCTTATGAAGTGTGATATCGGGGTTTAGCCCTGGCATGTCTTCATAGCTCTAAGCAAAAACGTCGATATACTCTCTGACGAGTTGCAACAATGACTCCCACTCGTCGTCCGTCAGGCTTTTACTGACGAAGATTGGCTTAGGAGAGGATTCGTCGCCGAGGTCAACTTACATGACTTCGTCTTCAGTGGGGCCCATGGCTCTAATTCAAAAGGTTCAAGTAGATCTTTGTCTTCCTCTTCAATGTCAGCGGATGCCATGTTGACAGATAATGTCTGCCTGAATATATCCCCAATGCTATCATCAGAACCTTATGTAGGCGATTCGGATGAGTGAGAATGCCGTTCGCATTCCTCATCAGAACTCTCAGGCGTTGTTGCTGGTGTAAAATAACCAAGATCGTATCTGGACTTGTAGTAATAATCTCGAGGTTTCCCGGTCGGGAATGACAGCTGCAGAGGCGCTCACCGGCCGTTGCCGTAATTCAGACCTGGGGTAGCCTCCATTTCGTAACCCTGCTTTTGCATGAAGTACTTTGCTTGGGGACAATATAGGTACAGCGTAATCTTCTAGTGTTGGGTTCAAGATTGAACTCTTCTGGCATGAAAGGTTGAGGACCTTCTTTACGGCCAAAGATGATCGTGTGATCCCCTTTTCTTCTGCTTGGGACTAGGAAGTAGGCACCTCTAATAGAAGTAAGTCAGTTTGTGGTATGGACGGTTGTCACCCGTGTGTGCAGGTTAATGTCCAGACCGTGCTCCATAGCATACATCAGATTGCTCTCAAGGTAGTTCAAAGGTAGCCTCTTTTTGATGAATTAAGGAATTTTGTCTACAAGGATTACATCATCAGGAGAGGGACTATCCACCTGTTCAACCAGATACTTCGCAAGTTCTACCTCCTCTTCAGCTACCCCCTGCGTGACTGGACATAGGGACTCTGTCTTGGGTAGCTTGACAACTAAGGGTTCTGATTGTGGCATTGGCTTGCCTGGGGGCCTCGGATCAACACTTGGTTGCCGGCTCATCTTCGGTAGACGGATAACCATCGGCTTGACAAAGGAATTTGTATCTTTCGATTGCCTTTGATTGGATTTTGGCAATCGGATCACCATCGACGGAACAAAGGGCCTCGTATCTTCCGATCGCCTCTGATTGGATTTCGGGAATCGGATGACCATCGGCTCCATGACGGGCTTTGGCTCCTGGCTGGACCTCAGGAGTCGGATGACCATCGGTTCCAACTGCGCAGCTGGGACGGGGGAACCAGGTACCTCTTTATGCAAAGTTGCGATAAGGGGTGCGGCTTTGCTAGTTTACGGGCCTGGAGATGGATTTTCAAAGGTGTAACACCCAGTTTTCCAGATGAGGGTAATTTTGAAATTTTGTAATTATAATTATTATTTATTGATATTTATTTCACATTATAATTTTTGGTGATCTTTAATCATTTTAAACGATTTAAAAACAGCTTTAAGTCATGACTTATGATTTTGATGTGCTGCTAGTGAAACCCTAGAGACTGCATGACCTAGAGCCTAACCATGTCATTAGGATGATTTAATTATCATTTTAGCTTGAGGGTATTTTTGTCATTTAGTAAAGTTTGAATTTATTATTAAATTATTGAATTGGTGATTCCTAGTTTGGACTTTGACTTATAGAGACTTGTAGACTAGTCTAGAAGCTAACCCTAGCCATGGTGACCCTAGTCTAACTTAGGTTAACCTACTTTTAGTCATTAGAAACTAATTTTGGAATGGGAGGATTAGTTTAAGTGAAATCATTTCATGATTTATGGTTTAATGAAATGACTTGTGATTTAATGACTTAATGACTTGTGACTTGGCCCATGGCCCATAACTTGAACCCTAACCCTAATTTTAGCCATAAGTGACCAGCCACTAGGGCTCTCCTCCCTATAAATACTCTCCTCATTTAGTTCTTGCCTCCTTTTGGTTATTCCAACACTTAGAGAAATGAAAGGTAAATCCCCATTCTCCTAAATTCCTATTTTATTCATTTAGTCTCCTTTTTCATCCTAGTCTTTTGTATCGAGTTCTAATTGAAGTTTATAGACTATTGGTGGAGAGCTATTTCAGTTTGTGATTAATTTGGAGCATTTGGCCATCAAGAAGAACACCCCCCATTTGAAGCTTTTTCTTACAATTTGCACTTATAGGTAAAACCCTACAAATTGTATTTTTATTCTGATTTCTTTGGATATTAGGTTAGGTTTAGGTGTCCCCTAGCTGTCCCTCAAGTTTGGTAGGATTTCGGGTCCGTTTAGTGTCCGTATCGGACACGTGTCGATATGTATGCTTACGTGTTCGACGAAATATCGCAATGGAATGAATTTTTGTATTTTCCAAAGCTAATTACATGTTTTCGACGCTCTTGATGTGTACATTAATTATGTTGAGGACTGAGCACAATTCTGTGCACATTTTATGTCCAAATCGGACACGCAACGCACGCACAGGACACAGCACTGCGCCCGTACAGTCCCCTACTGTACGGGCTCGATAAAGGACACGACACGACCTCTCATGGCCTGATTTTTGGTGGACACGTGCGCCTAGTATCTGACACGACGCTCACAAAATTTGGTCAGGTTTCGTCGAGTGGTTAGTGAGAAATCTTACTCGCACTAGACCTTGTCCAGACTGCATGAACGCGAGAATCGCGTCGGATGCGCATCTCGCGCACGCGACATGATTCACGTGGACATGGTGCAGGCAGTACAACACGTACTCCTAGTCCTGGCAAACCCTTGGACACGTGCATGAGGTGTCTAGTGTCGTGAGTCGTGTCCACGGGAGCTCGACACGGCTGCACGAGCCTGGCTGTACACCTAGACTGACATGCCCTATTTTGCACGATTGAGACACTTCGTGTCCATTGTTTGGACACGAGAACACCCCCACTTGACACGAACATGTGTGTCTAACCTTCGGGTGTGACTGAATGGGATTTTTGTGGTTTTCGAATGTCAATCTAGGGTTGAACCTGTCCACTGATACTGTGTTGTCCCAGGTTTTCAAAAATCTAGATGAGTTTAAAATGAGATTGTTTGGGATTCAAATGATAAATGTAACTGTGTATATATGTAACCTGAGGTTGGGTTTGGGTTTGTTTTCGAGTTTGGCAGTGGTATTATAAATTCGAGATGTTGAAATCGAATTTGAGGTTTCTTCCAATGTCCTGATATGAACTGTCACTTGAACTTCAAAAAACCTGAGATCAGTGAGGTGATGTTACTTCTCAGTTATTTTTGTTTTTTTTATGTTCATTTAGTTCAGGTTGATTGGATTATAGATGATTTGATTCGAATTTGGCATTTTCATTGGGTTTCAAGTTGGTTTCAACTGGCATTCTGAAATTGGTCTGTCCATGGGGTCTGTCCTACATCTCCACACTTAGGAACAGCCCCTAGTCAGTCCTCCCTCGCCTAGGCTTTAATGTTCAGACCTTAGGAACATTATTTAGTCCACCCTGAGTAATCATATATTTGTCCATGAGGTTAGAGGCAGGTACAGGAAGTATCTATAGTAGCCCTTATCCTTGTATCAGTTTTAGATCACTTATATTTCAGTCCCTTGTATTTAATATCAGTTGGTTAGTTGGTTAGGGCTGTTAGTTGTTAGAAGTGTTAGGCTTGTGATAGGCTTAGGAGTTTGTTAGCCTATAGGACTTAGAGTTTGGTTTAGGCTTATTAGCTTGATGTTAGTGTAATGGCTAGTATAGTGATATGGTTTTAGGATTTTTGTAGTTAGGCTTTAGGCCCTAGTGGGTTTAAGATTGTTGGTAGGATATAGGCCTTATGAGATAGGGTTGTGGTAATAGACTAGTGTGGGTAAGGGGCTAGCCTAGTACAGTTTCCTTCTAAGTTTTGAGTAAGTTTGAGAGCTCACATTACTTGTGATACCTATACATATGTAAATATATACATATATGATTCCTATGTATATATTCATGAATATATAGTTGATGGACATATGTGATAGGTAGGTATATATAATGTAGGCTATGAATGTAATATATGTATGAATGTATATGTGGTTTACCTTAGATATGTGTTATGGTATAGGAAGAGTTGAATAGATAGTTACCTTATTACCTAGGAGAGGTATCAAGATACCAAGTTACAGTATCAAGATACGAGGGTAAGTGGTAAGAGTACCCTAGCAAGGTACTGGAGTCTCATGAGGTGGGTTAAGGTAAGGGTAAGGTAAGTTAGAGGCTAAGGTAAGGATTTACCTTGGAAAGGATAAACGGGGTAAATTAAGATAATGTCTATTTCTCATCATATGAGTTAAATACATTAAGATATAGTTATAGTTAGGATTTTATGGTTGGTAATTGTTAGGAATAGTGGACTTAGACTAGTTTTGATCTCGGTTGACCACAGTTGACTATTTTGACCAAAGGTCAACCGTAGCCTAGTTTTGACTAGAACTTGACCGAAGTTGACCAATTGACCCTTGCTAGCCTAAGTTTGACCAGTTGACCAAGATAGCCTTGTTGTTGACCTAGTTTGACTAGATGTTTACTTAGGTTGACCCAGAGTTGACCAAGTTTGACTTGGACCTAGTTTGACCTAGACAGTTGACCAGGTTTGACTTAGAGTTGACTTTGACCTAGATTGGCCTAGAAATCATGTAGATTGCATCACAAACATCATTTGTCTTATTTTAAACACATTATAACCTGTACTGTTCTATTTAGGACATTGTGACTCCGGTGCAGACATCTGACATTACACTACTATTTTTAGAGTATCAGGCTAGTACATTCTCTGATAGTTCTCTTATTTACTTGTCAATTACTGTACTTCAGTTCTAGTTAGCTGTATGTGATTCTCTGTTATAACACATATGGATATTCTGGATTCATGTATGCGACATACTTACCATATTGTCTGGCTTCTATTGCTGGTATCATCATGTCTGGGTTCTATTACTGGAATCACCTACTAGAATCATCCTGGAATCACTTGCTGGTATCATCATGTTGGCTGGACTCATCTCGATTTTTGTGTCGTATTCTAGAATCACTTGTACTTACTAGGAGGGGAAATACTTGAGTAAGATATGTAGACATACCCCAATCTGGAATCTTCCAACTGAATATACTGGAATCTACTGGATTCATGTATGCGACATACTTACCATATTATCTGGCTTCTATTGCTGGTATCATCATGTCTGGGTTCTATTACTGGAATCACCTACTAGAATCACCCTAGAATCACTTGCTGGTATCATCATGTTGGCTGGACTCATCTCGATTTTCGTGTCGTATTCTAGAATCACTTGTACTTACTAGGAGGGGAAATACTTAAGTAAGATATGTAGACATACCCCAATCTGGAATCTTTCAACTGAATCTACTGGAATGATAGCTATCTCACACCCGACCAGGTGTGTTATGTGCCGTATTACCTATAGTCGTTTACATGTCGATTTCGGTATTTTAAAACACACTGTTAGAGTATAGGCTGGACTCACCCTGGAATTATTGATCACTATGACTGGAATCGTCTCGTACTGGATTCATCTTGTATTAGATTCGTCTTGTACTGGACTTACATTGGAGTTTACACTTGTCTACATTTACTGTCTGGACTTATACCATGTTACTCTAGTTCAGCTAGTTTCTATTTTACAGTCTTTATTGCCATGATTCTTCTCTTGTTTAATTACTTACTTTCCTTGTACCTTATATGTCTCTCTATACCATTACCTGAATATAAACTGCCATGCTTCATCAATACAACTGTCTATAACTGCTTTATAGTTCTCTGTCATTTATTTGAGATTTCTAGATGAGTTGTACTCATTCCTGTCCTGACTGGACCTGTTGAAAATTTTACAGTTGATTGCCCTGAGGACACATGCCCTACATATTATGGACCCGGAGACGGGATGGCTACCTTAGCCCCGACACTCAGGAGTGATCGGGATTTAGTTTAGTAGACTAGCATATGTTCTTCATGTTGAACTTGTTGTTTTTTATTGAGACTTGTATAGTATTGAGATTGTTGAGAGTGTTATTATTTTAGTAGTTGTCTTCTGTTTCTTAGTTATTTCTTCTGTGTTATCTTATCGTGCTTAGACTGTGATTGTGTTACAATATCTTATACTTGTCCTCCGTTCGGAGTTAATCATGATGAGTACATTATATATTGCGTGAGTTGTTGGTTAGATAGTAACCTAGGACAGCGTTCTACCGCCGACACTGCAGCGTAGGCTGGGCGCTGTTACGTACTCGTACCCTCACAGTGGGTGCGAGTCGTGATAAAAGGTTTCTCTGACCCTGTTATGGCCTCCAGTTCGTCAGTTATGTGCTTCTTGGATTCTTCATATAGATAAGCCTCCGAAGAGTAATAAGACTCAATCCCTTGAAGGGATCGATGTCGACGAATTCCGTCTTCACGAACCCGTGCTTACTGACATACTAGAAGCACTGGTGGAGTGTGGATGGCACGATCATATAGTCATGTATCCACGGACGCCCAAAGAGAATATTGTAGGACGTATTCGCGTCTATGATGTAACAGGTAACCTCCGTCTTAAGGTCGCCAATCTGATATTTCAAGCGAATCTTTCCCAGAGGATAGCTTCTTCCTAAGTTGAAACCGCTAATGGCAGTGTTGGTCGCCGCTAGTCGGTGCATAGGGATGCCGAAGATTTGAAGCAAGCTTTTTGAGATAATGCTTATTAACGAGCCAAGATCTATGTGCATCTGATCCACCTTGATGTCACCTATGTATCCAGTGTAGTACAAGGGACGATCATGCAAGTTGGTCTTGATTAACATTTTCTGTGGGGTAAACACGATGTTGGGCATTACGTCTGCATAATTGTTACCCTGGAGATTTGTTGATGCATCCTCCCCTATAGGCTTGACCTGGGCTAAGTAGGCGTCAGCATTCTGGAGTGCTTCGCTCAATGCGATACGAAAATCCTTGGAGAGCCTTAGGAGCTCGTATAATGATAACTTTGCTAGCGTATTAGCCAATTGTGTAAGTATATCAAAGTTGTAAGGTCTCTCCAGCCCCTGAGGTACATCCTTACGGAGCGGCCTATCGAAACGGATTTCCTTCGGCTTGGACCTGTCCGCCGGTGGAGACTGAGATGGCCCTGGAACATCGGAAGGGGCAGCATTGTCGGCTGAGGATCTTCAACAGAATTACCCAGAGTAGGCTGGGATTGTGTGCCAGACCAGGTAACAACAGCCGCCGCCTCCTCAGCTTCGACTGAGATTATATGGCAGGATATGGACTTCTTGCCCTTCTTTTTACTGGTTGAAGATGACACCACCTGGGTAACTTCGGGCACTAAGTCTAGGTGCACCCACATGACCTCTCCTCGTGACGTGGTAAGAGGCACCAACCCAGTCGTCTGGTCCTGGACCGGTGGAAGATTAGTAACCTCCATCGTTGTCCGAGGGACAGGTACTACCCCGTCTTATGTATTTGTTGGGGAGAAGTCACCGAACTGAACTGATACCATGTTCGCAGCCATGGTAACCTCTTCAAAATCTAGCGACAGAGCTTTGGAGTCGATAAGACTCTGGATGTACCGGTTTAATTGGAAACAGTCATGAGTGGAATGATGGACATAGCGGTAGAAGTGGTAATATTTTGGGTCCTCCATCTCCATCGCTCGAGGCTCGCGCCTTGGTGGAGGAAGTTGGATCATGTCCCCTTACAAGAGCATGTCGAAGATAGGCTTGACATGACTATCTTCAAATGAGTAATTCACCTTGGGCCACTGAGCTTCTGTCTACTTTTGTTCAGGCTTTTTGTTTGTACCAGCGACCATAGCTTATTTGCCCTTGGTGTCCCGGTTATTGGTTGTGCCACCACTATTGTTGTTATTGGAGGTAGTACCGGGATGTTTGCCTTTGTCCTCTCCATCTGGGATGTGTAGTCCCAGCTAGCGAGCCTTTTTTAATTTCGTCTCCGTATTGGTAGTGCTTATGATGAAGGTCGTTCAATCCCTGAACTGATCTTCGCCCATCCAGAGGCTGATTGTAGGAAGCAACTTCTTCTAGCAGATTTCAATCAAGGAGCTTTTGGGATTGCCATGGGGCAATCTCATCGCGGTTTGGCAAAACTGCTCGATATAGTTCCTCGTTAGCTCCCTCTCTCCCTGAACGATGTCCGTGAGAGACGACATTGTTACATCATCCCCCATTTCGTAGAATCTCTCTAGGAACATGTGCTTGAAGCCGTCAAAGGAATGTATGCAGTTGTTCGGAAGGTTACGATACCAGTCGAACGTGATCCCCTCCAATGCTCCGATGAATAATCGTGTGAGGATGGCATCGCTATACAGTAAGTGGACGGTTGTGACCTCAAAATAGGTCATGTACCGACTAGCAGAGGTCTTCCCGTCATACAAATCGATGTGAAACGGCTTGTATCGTGGCAGAAAAGGAACATCTCTCCATGCAACGGGGTACGACAGCCGTATTCTGAGGTCCCGGATGGAGTCTCGGGCATTAAATATTGCTCAAAGCTTCTGGACTTTTCTCTTTGCCTTCCTAGCTTTGTCTGCAGCTGAAGGAGCGGATGCTCCTAGAGGATTGTCACCCAAAGGAGGAGCAGTCGTATTGGAGTCCGTATTGACTGCGGGTCCCAAGCTTGTTTGTCCAGGCATCCTTGCTGGTTGAGTCGGCAATACAGCTTTGATTTCGTCTACTGACTTGTCCAAGGACAGAAGCATGGCTTCAAGTACTTCTAGACGTTGTCAATCAATAGGTCCTTCATGATTATTGCCGGCAATAAAGACTGTCCGTACATAGATAGACGTGGAAGGGACCGTAGAAGAGGTACTCTCCGTGTCGTACCCTCGTACAGAGAAGTTGTCGGAGAACATCGGAATGTCCTCCTCCTCGGATTCAGAAGGGGTACCACCCCCTGTGCAGGAAGCTGCATCGTCTTGGCGAAGGCGGTCACCCTCGAGGACGTCCAAGTCTGTTGCATAGTTCCAAATGGATCGCTACCCCCTGTGTATTCTCTTGGAATACCGAGTTGTCGCATATATTAAGGGGAATGCTACCCCCAGCTTCATCTACCCCCAGGGAGGACGAGGATTCACCCTCGGGTGCTGGAAGCTTCTTTCTGGAATGGGTGCCTAGGTAGACAACTCCTGTGGTTGTCGGCGGCATTCCTCCAAATGAAAGTTTCCTTGCAGTGCTGACTGAGATTGTCGGGCTGGAAGAGCCTGTCTTCTTTCCTCCCTTGCTGGGAGGAACCTTCCGAGTTGAATTACAGGAGGCGGAAGGAAATTCCTCGTCTCCCAAAATTTGCACATGTTTCTCGAGTTGTCGTCGGACAGGTGCTGGCTGGTGCAGTCGTTGGAAAATGGACTGCCGATCTCCAGGTGTTGTCGACTTGTCGCAGCAGCAGTTGATAACAACTTGGGTACAATGATGTCCTAAGGAGGGCCCACCACATGCCTAGGTTGCCTCTCTTTTCTTGCGTTTGTAGATGAGTACTTGTCGTAAGTAGAGAGCAGATTGATCTACCTTTGTATCTGTTTTGTGGGCTCGGGTATCCTGAGCGCATGGGTGCCTAGATATCATATTTGCTCCCTAATTCGAGGCTAGTAAAAGAACTTGCTCTCGCTCATAATTGGAAGACTTTTGAGACCCACCCTGTTTGTTTTCCCTGGGGGACTAGACACGGGTGGTTCGGTACAACTTTCCATCAGGAGCCCGTATAACAGTTAACGGTGCCCGCTGACGGTCAGCAGCTTGAATAGTTGACTGGGCTTATTGGGCCCGTACTGCCCTAGACTTCTTCGACTTAGCACTCGAAGGCGCGTAGTAAGAAAAGTCCAGATTGGTATATTCTACATTCTCAATGGGCCGCATGGGGTCGGGTCCGCATGAGAGACGGTCGAAAATAGAGCCTCTTACAGGGCCGCATGGGATAGCATGTCTGCGGCCGGGATTGGCTGTCGCATAGGTCATCTGCCTGCGGCCAGAGTTGGTTGTCGCATAGGCAGACTGCCCATTTTTCTTATGCCGCCTCTTCTTTGTCCGCATGAGTTTCCCTTGTGTCCCCAAAAGCTTAGCATCGTAGTATTTTTCTCTGCTGGATTTGGGGACAGTGGGGTTCTCTGAGGTCTGAAGCAAGGCCATATGAGAGCTTTGATCACCGTCTTGGGCCGCAGAAGGATCTTCTTCGAGAACCTGGCAAGGGGCAGCAGTTTTGTGCCTCGACATCCTGCGAGTTCTCTTCGGGTTGGCTTGCTTCGGTGATGCGCTGGCACTCCCTTCAGAGTGCTTTTCTTCGAATGCTTGTTGGTCAAAATGGACCACAAGCATTTACTGCGTAGAGCCGAGCTTGGACGCGTCAGATTGCGTCACCAACTTCTCAACAGAGGAGAAAAAAGTCTCCAGCAGAGTCGCCATCGTGTTTGCCATTAAAATATCATGAACAAAAATTACAGAGGAATTGAACTTGATTGCAAACTCACTTGTAAAAAAGAAAGCAAAGAAAGAAATCCTAGGAAACAATCTAAGTACAATTGTTTAGTTTTTTATTCTGGGGAGTGACGATGAAGGCTCGAAAAAGTGTAGCAAGTCTTCCTTACTCCTTGGACTATCAGACACAATCTTTGCTCTTGAAGAAATTTGCCAACCTTTGATTGCCAACCTTTAGCATGGGTGTGGTACTCTGCTATTTATAGTGATTCCTGCAATAGCAAATTTTGGGCCGCATAAAGGGCCACGTGCCCACGTGTCTGTAACAGCATACGAAGACTCGATGTTGGGCTGCCAGCTGGTGGGGGTTGTTGAGATTTTATTGTAGCAAATCTGGGTGGTTGAGACTTGGTCAAATTACTATGTGTCCCCTACATAAAGTAGAGCCTGAATCGTTTTGGCCGCATAGTGTCCTTAGGGGCCTTACTTCAGCGGCTCGGCTCTGCTTGGCCGCATGGGATCTTTGAGAATCTTGCTTCTGCAGCTTGGTTTCACTTAGCCGCATGGGATCTTTGAGAACCTTCCCTCTGCGGCTCGAGTCCCCTTTGCCGCATGGGGTCTTCGAGAGCCTTCCCTCTGCGGCTCGAGTCCCCTTAGCTGCATGGGTTCTTCGAGAGCCTTGCTTCTGCGGCTTAGTTTCACTTGGCCGCATGGAGTGATGATCTGCATAAACTCCATCTTTTCCATGCTTCTACACTAACATAGCTCTTACCAAGTGGGGTTGGCTAGGTTAGGGTCCAAATATAATTTCTAATCAAATCGAGCTCGAAAAGTCAACCCATAAGTCTCTTATGCCATTCACAAATAAATAGCAGATAGGAACTCGATTAAGCGGCACACCCTTGGCATACATGTCGTAGACTCAAAATGGGTCAAAACCATATATTAGGTCAAATGGTTTTGATCAATGTCGAGTCATGAACCCAAGTAGGAAATTAGGTCTAGAATTACGATAAATAATCAATTGGCCTAAATTTGACCCAAAGTTGTGCGAAGTCAAAAGAATACTAGGGAACAAGTTGGGACATAATATACCAAATTGAAGGTCATCTTGTCTACTGCAAAACTCATGAAGGACGTTTTGAGAGATGTGCATGTCTTGTGCTCCAAAAATCAAAGACATGGAAAAGTATATCTATAATCATATTTAAATCTAAAATAACCATATAAAATGCATAAGAAAAATAATTCCCAAAAGTCAGGGTCCTCACAATCTACCTACCTTAAAAGAATTTTGTCCTCGAAATTAAAATAAGTCTCATTAATGTTGAACCGCGCTAGCGTTACTAGGAATAGTTCAAGGGATATACTAGTTCACTATGGTGTCTCCTAACAACTCAAGTAATAATCAATCATAAATAATTTGGTTTGCAACCTCCATCGTAAATCTATAGATGGTTATCTCTAGTCACTCTTCTTGGTACTGGCGGTCTTGCAATGATCGTGTTCAATGCTTGTCCTCCAAACCATATTATTACCACAACTATATAAGTCTCTTTTCACCTGACCCAGCTAAGTAATACCAACCAATATGTCTAATCCTAACTTTACGACGGATAAGGCATAACAGTAAATGGGATGAGTTAGGCTATGTTTAGGTTCTACTTATAGAGGGTCAATCTCTACTCTAAAACTACCACTCTATTCTTGATCAAGTGACTACCACAAGAGTGTAACATAGTATGATCATCTATTTATTTCTATACCGATGACGTCTACCCACCTTTGGCCACACTACCCCATCAAACACATGATGTCCTATAACCCCTGTATACTAGTTACAAAAATTTATACAACTAGATATCTATGGCATCTCTAATTCCTTACTATCTATCAAGCAACCAAAATAGTCAAACTAACTTACACTATAACTTGAGAATTTTTAAAGAATTCTATATAGCATGATCATTCGTCACTCTGATATATGAAGCGACGAGGAACAATGGCACAGGAAAGCAAAGGAAGAAGAGTGAGAGTAATTACGAAGTTCAAGGACAGTAGATAGATTTCTAATAGAGTTTTCAAGGCAGTTGTGGTTTAAGATTCCTAAGGGTTTAGTCATATTCACAGGCCCGCTCGGTACAGTGAGGTAACCAAAACGGCTAACTCGACCTGTATGGGCCACCAAAAAAACATGTAACACCCCAGTCCCAAAATACATAGGACTAGGAGATCGTATACATGCCAGCTACGTATCGAAGGGACTCTAGCCAAGCTCGAATACATATAAGCTGTCTGGTTATTCTAAATCAAACTATTAAATCAACTAATATATCTCAATCCACATGATAATGATAACAATAATACATCAAGTGCAGAATGGCTGATCAGACCATAATACACTAATTCTAGAATAGATAAAATGTATTAGAGTGGATCTCCAATAATACATTTTGTGAGCACCCTAAAATTCGGTTTGATTTTTTTTAAATTTTTCTGATTGATTTAGTTTTTAATAAATAATTTATTCTGTATTTTTTTCCTTAAGTGTACTTTTCCGTGCCATTGATATTTGGAGTGTCAGGGATGTTCAACTCTGAAAATCTTTTTCACGAGTTTTGGAGTGGACAGGATTACCTTCATGATGGTATATAGTGTCCCATCCAAACTTGTTCCCTTATATTCTTTTTGCTTCGCTGAACTTCGGGTCGAATTAGACCATTTGATCATTAATTATTTTTCCCACTCTTTTCCTTGATCATTTTTAGCACGTTACCGTGACTTTTAATTTGGAAGCACAAGACCAGTCAGTTTCTTGAAACCAACTTCTCATTGATGATCTACTCGAGACGCTCGTCACCCATTACCTTCGTGTCCCACTCAGATACGCCATTTTGTGCTCTATTTGCTTCGTACAACTTTCCTGACACGTGACCCGATTTTATTTCACTCCACGGTGTCACATTTATTTTCCAATTTGATTTGTGGGTCCCCTGTCGACCAAAACCTGTTATCCCCAATTATGGACATGGCCCACATTGAGCCTACTACCCGTCCGCCACTTGTGTCCCATTTATTGAAATCCCCATGTGCTACTTATTCACTCATGATCATCAACGCCTAATCTTAATTCGATTTTTGTACAATGTCCGGTGTTGACCCAATCCGGCTCCACCGAGTCTAGCCCAGCTCCATGTTGCTCTCCATCATAACACCCTCATATTTTATTTCCCAAAAATATCAAGTACTCTCCTACATATTTTTCTATATTTATTGGAAAGTTCTATTTATTTTATTCCCATAGAAATGGCCATTTCCCTCTAATTTAGTCCTAGCCTTTTGATCCTCCTAATTAAATCCTACCCATCAATTTTCCCCCAACCCCATAGCAGCCACTTGGCCGGCCCTAATTTCTAGGGAAGACATTTCTCTCTCTCTCTCATTAATGAACTCATTCTTTCTCTCTCTCCTTTCTATTTTTTTTCCTACACACTTCAAAACAAAACAACAACTCCTACAACAGCACATTCACCCGACCACCTTCACTCCTAGCCGAACACCCAAGCTCCTCCCTGGCCAGCCGCCGTGGCCTGGCCGTCGGCCACCGCCGACCACTCCACCGACAGCAACCTCCCAATCTCTTCCTCCAACTTCCCTCCTTCTTCCTCCTCTCATCCACCAAACCACACCACCACCACTTCAAAACGGCCCACCACCTCCTCCGCCAACGCCACGCCGCCTTCGCCGCCGTGCAACTGCTGCATTCGCGGTGCCGCCGTGCGCACACTGGCGCAACACAGCAGCATCAGCGGCAGCAAGCCAAGCAGCGCGTGCTCTGGCGTGTTGACCGTGCCGCCGCCGGCCATCGTGCCCCGGTGACCCCCGCCGTGGGTGGCCCCCTCCAGCGAGCTCTGACGTTCAGTCCCCTGATGGCCACCGTCCTCCTGGATGCGCCGTCGAGGCGATTCGTGCGTTTTGCACGAAGTCCCGTCGTGACGCGCGCGAAATCAAGTTCATTTTGGCGCTCCGTCGCAGCGACTTCGTGCACATTTTCTCGGGAATTCGACCGTTGGATCGGCGATTTCTTTGCTCCGTCACAATTTTGGTATATCCACCAACATTTCTGTCAATTATCGTCAGTTAATTTTATCGTTTGATACATCAAAACCGGCCACCAAGTTGACTGTTTAAATTGTATTAAATTTGAACAGTTTTGCGGGGCCAACTTCGTCAGCTTGTATCTCCTCCACCGCAGCTCCGTTTGGCATGCTACTAGTTTCGGTGTGAATCTGGTATAACCCTCTTGCTACCCCTCCAGTTTCGTTTCATTGTGAGCTTGTTTGATTGGTTGAATTCGACACCAAAGTTGGTCGTCCGAATTCGTAATTTCCAACTTGTAAAATTCCATTTTTGAACACGGGACTCTAGATTTCATTTTTGACACCACCAGTAGACTTGTGGCATCGTTCTGGCATGTTTTCATATAAAATTTGTTAGATTTGGAGAATGTGGGCCCTGGCACGTTTTTTGGTACAAAGTGGGTCCCACATTCCGGGTCAACGAGACTTTTTGACGTCGGCTCATCGAAATCCAATTCCGGATATACCATTGAGTTCGTATTGTCATTTTGGACTCGTTGACATATAATTTTCTAGGTTTTGGTGGACATTGGATCCGACATGTATTTCGGTGCAAGTCGGATACCAATATCCGGGTCAACGGGTCATTTTGAGATCGGCTTATCGGAATCCAATTTCGGAGATACCGTTGAGTTCGTATCATCATTCTGGACTTGTTGACAGGTAGTTTGCTAAGTTTTGAGAACATTGGCTCCGGCACGTATTTCCGTGCAAACCGGAATTCCAAGTTCTGGTCAACGGACCAAATTGAGATCGGGTCAACGTAATCCAATTCTGGAGATACCGTTGGGTTCGTATCGTCATTCTGGTTTCGTGGACATATAATTTGTTATATTTTATAGACTTGTTTTCTTGCACATTTTTTGGTGCAAAACGGCTCCGACACGGACACTGTTTTGACCCAAAATTACCTTTTTGCCCTTGTGTCCAAATTGGACCGTTGGGTAGGCTATCCTAGCTAATTTGACCATTCTGGACACGTTGGCGATGTTTATTTCATCGTCCGATAATGTTTGTTGATAATTTCTCTGAGTTTAACCTTTTTATAATTAATTAATAATTAATTCTTATAATGTTCGTATTTCGGGATTAGTACAACGAAACTGAGCTCAGTCAATTCCAGTGATCTCATATCGCTGAAATTGACAAGATGGACACGTGGATCACTATAATAAGATTATCAATTTTACCGATAAACTTCTTATCTCGATTTGCGTGACGTAAGTTTCGACGTACAAATAACGAAGTACACTTTATATTAGACTAGAATTGACCCTGTTTGACCAGAGTTGACCAGTTGACCCAAAGTCAACTGTAAGTCAACACTTGACCTAGTTTGACTAGATTATTGACCGGAGTTGACCTAGAGTTATTTTGACTTAGAAGAACCTAGGATAATGTAGATTGATTATAGAGATTTATTTATTACAACTTGAACACCTTGTAACCTGTGTTGCTTTAAATAGGACTCTGTGGCTTCAGTTAGACCCCCCCTATACTTATCAGCTGTTCAGGTTATCAGGCGAGTACATTCTCTGATCATTTTATATCCTACTTAGAATTATTTCCTGCATTAAATTACTTTACTTGTACTGTCACGTTGGTCACACGGATTGGTACTATACGGATCCCTTCTTGAGATGTTATCCTTAGGGAGCATCGGGTACTACATGTTCTGTGCGTTTCACTTACATGACGTATCACTATGCTTCATAGGTTCTTTGATCACTTGTGACATATACTCTTATGATCACAGAGTCTACTAGAATCCCCATTTTTTGGACTACTATGTACCACCCTTCGGGGGCTTACCACCCTTCGGGGGCTGTTACATAGAATCATAACATAACCTGATTGGATCCTTGTGTATTGATTGGGGATACGGGGGAGTAGAAATAGACATGTGAATACTATCCAAGTAGTGTAGTATCAGAATCTCTTCCATAGTGTAGCATCAGAATCTTCTATGCCATTTACATGTCTATATTGTACTCTGACTCACTAGCCACATGTTAGTTCTCTATTTATAGTAGATATTTATATTACAGCTCTCTCTCTGTTTACATACAGCATTTCTTTCAGTACCTGTATCTTACTTTACTGCATGATTATATTTTCTAACCTGCTATGAACTGTTGAGATGTAATGTGCTCGCTCCTGTCCTGACTGGACCTGTTGATAAATTTTACAGATGGCCTGGGATTGCCTGCTAGCCTAGAGGAGACATAGTAGAGGTTGTTTAGATAGTTATTTCATTTTGTCTGGAGTTGTATTTACTTTGTGGATTACTGTATTTGAGTTTTGAGATGTATTTCTGGGTTTATGTATCTTAGACACTTAGACTTCTATCTCCTGTATCTCTTTTGGATTTTATTTTTTATCTATCCTTATCATGCTCTACCTTAGATGTGATTGAGTCTGTATCTGCTATGTCACCCCCATTCGGGGAGTATAAACTGCTTAGCATTATATTGTTAAATGTTGTGACCTAGGACAGCGTTCTACCGCCAACACTGCGGCGTAGGCTGGGCGTAGTTATGTTCTCGTACCCTAACAGTGGGTGCGGGTCGTGACACGTTTTTAGTGGTGGCCCATGCAGGTCGAGTTTATGTAGTGGTATTCGAACTAGAGTACCACTACAGCCTGCAGTAGGAATAGGATATATTTTGAAGGTACTCAATCACAGTTAGGAACCTTTGAGAGATTCCTGGGACGACCCTTGAGAATCTTATTTAAATTCGATTTGGAAACTCTCTTTTTCCTTGATTTGATTATCTTTATTTTCTGTTGTTGAATTTGATTTTGATGGATTATTGTTGAATTTGAGTCTGTATTTATTGATTTTGATGGAAGATTGTTGAATTTTGAATCTTGATTTTAGCTGTAGAATCCGAGTTTATATTTATATGATTTGAAGGATTTTTGCTCATTTTTGAATCTTGATGTTCGTTGATAAATTTGATTTGATTTTGAGTATTCATTGTTGATTTAATTTAAATTTTGTCAAGATGAAATTATATGGGTTAGGTCATCTAAGTTATGGAATCTCGTCTTCTATAGTCACATTAGCCAGCATGGTGAGGACATATAGTCTGATTTTGGATTTATTTCTCGGGTGTGGAAATTTAAGGCTTTCGCAGCTAAGCTAGCGGCATCGCAAAAATGTTAAATACCCTGATTTTAGAGGTATGTACATAAGTCAAGGACTCTGTGATTATCGTAGCCTTGCTTACTAGTATGACGAGGATTTAGAGTACCATGATTTTGGATAGACGCATATGATTATCAGATTGTACCTTAAATATTTTTGAACATATTTTTGCGACTTTTGTTTCAGTCATTAAAAAAAAGGAATTATTGTTGTTTTGTTTTGTTTTGTTTTGTTTTATTTTGTTTTGTTTCTCCTTGTTTACTTAGGATGTAGCTTTAGCTATTTTTATAAACCTTGTGTAACTTCTTACAAATTTATTTCTTCTTAATACAATAAATCAGTAATTTTGCTAGGCCTTATTTTGGATTTGATATTATAGCTCTGATTTTAAAATGGGTTCCTCTTTTAAACAGATAAGCAGAACATATTCTTTTATCATTCTCTTCCTGCCAATATTTATTACCATCATTCCTTGTCTTATATAACTGTCCCGATTATATCAATTCCGTCTCGTATCACATTCTGCCAGCTGTACTTTAAAACTCTTGAATCTTCATATCAATTTTGCCTGAGAAATGTTGAGGAAATAACGTAAATCATCTAGTTCGGAAATGACGTAAATGGTTATCATAAAATGATTTGTAGGAATCAGAACGTTGGATGTCAATTATGAAAAAAAAATTGAGAGGAAGATGTGGTAAAGGTTTAGAATGGAATCAAGTGATAAATGTTATCAATTTAGAAACAATCGCAGAAAATTTGGTTATGAGTAATTCAGGGATATATTTCAAAAAAAAACTAATGAGGATATCAGAGGTCAACCTAGTTTTGAGAACTTAAAAATTTTTGTTATTGATTCTTGGGAACTATTACAAGGCTATGTAGAAATTTAGAGATGGAAAGGAGAATTTAATTGAATAAAATGATTATGCGAAATTGAACTAGATATTTTAAGAGGGTGACTAGAGACAGAGAGAACACAAGGATTTTACGTTATAGAAATTATTTTAGATGATTGGAAGAAATTGTGGAATTCAAAAGGATAAAATTTGAAGGTGAACGTTGAAGAAAATATGAAGGTTGATTTATAAACAAGAATAAATTTGTGTGATATAGTGGTATTGGAGTTAAATTAAATACGAGACTTGATTTAAACAAGTCCAAGGATTCCATAAACTGGATTTAGAGGTTTCGGATCTAATTTAGAACGAGGTGAAAGAATTTGAAAACTTGATTAAATGGATAAGTGTTGATACCTAATTAAGAGGGGTATGCTTCGTGGAAAATGTTTTGGAAGTTTAGAATTTTGTCTATGGTGATCATGGTAAATGTTTAGATGACTGAAGGTTATAAAATTTTGATGATAGTTATATAAAGGTTGATTTTCATATTGGGACTTGTGGAAAAAAAATATGATTTGGCAAATGATAAACTGATAGTATTAGAGAGGGATGATTTGCTGACTTCGTATGAAATCTTTTCCTGTTTTCTCTAAAAAGGGTTTTTCAATATCATTGAATCCTAGTTTCCTTAATCACGACCAAATCAACTTCGATTATCTTTTCTTATCTTGGGTTGTACTAATTGAATTAAATTTGGTTGTGACCTGAATCTCCATCCTTGTATGTTCGTTCTCAGACTTTGTTGAACTGTCCTCCATATTGCCTAAATCTTGATTTCCCCAATTTGATCAACTTAGGTCGTATCGAGACTAAATATTCTCAATATGTATTGTGATTGGAATTTTCTATGGAATTGGCTTTCATTCCTTAACTTTGATTTTCTTTTTTTTCTGAAAATATTCTTAATATGTATTGTGATTGGAATTTTCTATAGAATTGGCTTTCATTCCTTAACTTTGATTTTGATTTTTTTTTTCTAAACCCTTTAAAGATAATGGGTAGTTACTTTTCTTTATTTTTATGATAAGTACCAATTTTCATATGGGATGGTAGACTGCCTTACAGTTTTGATGGTTTGTTGTTTCTGTAACTTCTCTAGTTTAACACCCTAGATTGCTTGTGTGTTTTGATATCCCATGACCGTTTTGGTTTAGCATGACAAGTATACCTAGATGAGACTTTCACTACCACCGTATGCCAAGACCCTGTACGTCGTCCTTTTTAATCACATGATTTGTTTGAGTTCTGGGACTTTGATTGTGGGGGTTTGACCTAGAAGGAGTATGAACAATTTTAATTTCGAGGACAAAATTTTTATAAGGTGGGTAGGATGTGAGCACCCTAAAATTCGGGTTGATTTTTTTAAATTTTTCTGATTGATTTAGTTTTTAATAAATAATTTATTCTGTATTTTTTTTCTTAAGTGTACTTTTCCGTGCCATTGATATTTGGAGTGTCAGGGATGTTCAACTCTGAAAATCTTCTTTACAAGTTTTGGAGTGGACAGGATTACCTTCATGATGGTATATAGTGTCCCATCCAAACTTGTTCCCTTGTACTCTTTTTGCTTCGCTGAACTTCGGGTCGAATTAGACCATTTGATCATTAATTATTTTTCCCACTCTTTTTCTTGATCATTTTTAGCATGTTATCGTGACTTTTAATTTGGGAGCGCAAGACCAGTCAGTTTCTTGAAACCAACTTCTCATTGATGATCTACTCGAGACGCTCGTCACCCATTACCTTCGTGTCCCACTCAGACACGCCATTTTATGCTCCATTTGCTTCGCACAACTTTCCTGACACGTGATCCGATTTTATTTCACTCCACGGTGTCACATTTATTTTCCAATTTGATTTGTGGGTCCCCTATCGACCAAAACCTGTTAGCCCCAATTATGGACATGGCCCACATTGAGCCTACTACCCGTCCGCTACTTGTGTCCCATTTATTGAAATTCTCATGTGCTACTTATTCACTCATGATCATCAACGCCTAATCTTAATTCGATTTTTGTACAATGTCCGGTGTTGACCCAATCCGGCTCCACCGAGTCTAGTCCAGCTCCATGTTGCTCTCCATCATAATACCCTCATATTTTCTTGCCCAAAAATATTAAGTACTCTCCTACATATTGTTCTATATTTATTGGAAAGTTCTATTTATTTAATTTCCATAGAAATGGCCATTTCCCTCTAATTTAGTCCTAGCCTTTTGATCCTCCTAATTAAATCCTACCCATCAATTTCCCCCTAACCCCATAGCAGCCACTTGGCCGGCCCTAAATTCTAGGGAAGGCATTTCTCTCTCTCTCTCATTAATGAACTCATTCTTTCTCTCTCTCCTTTCTATTTTGTTTTCCTACACACTTCAAAATAAAACAACAACTCCTACAACAGCACATTCACCCGACCACCTTTACTCCTAGTCGAATACCCAAGTTCCTCCCTGGCCGGCCGCCGTGGCCTGGCCGTCGGCCACCGCCGACCACTCCACCGACAGCAACCTCCCAATCTCCTCCTCCTACTTCCCTCCTCCTTCCTCCTCTCATCAACCCATCTGCACCACCACCACTTCAAAATGGCCCACCACCTCCTCTGCCAACGCCACGCCGCCTTCGCCGCCGCGTCGCCGCTGCATTCTCCGTGCCGCCGAGCGTGCACTGGCGCAACACAGCAGCAGCAGGGCAGCAAGCCAAGTCGCGCGCGCGCTGGCGTATTGATCGCGCCGCCGTCGGTCATCGTGCCCCGGCGACCCCCGCCGTGGGTGGCCCCCTCTGGCGAGCTCCGACGTTCAGTCCCCTGACGGCCACCGTCCTCCGGGACGCACCGTCGTGGCGATTCGTGCGTTTTACACGAAGTTCCGTCGTGATGCGCGCGGAATCAAGTTCATTTTGGCGCTCCATCGCAGCGACTTCGTGCACGTTTTCCCGGGAATTCGACCGTTGGATCGGCGATTTCCTTGCTCCATCACAATCTCGGTATATCCACCTTCATTTCTGTCAATTTTTGTCCGTTAATTTTATCGTTTGATACATCAAAACCGGCCACCAAGTTGACCGTTTAAATTGTATTAAATTTGAACAGTTTCGCGGGGCCAACTTCGTCAGCTTGAATCTCCTCCACCGTAGCTCCGTTTGACGTGCTACCTGTTCTGGTGCGAAGCTGGTATAACCCTCTTGCTACCCCCTCCATTTTCGTTTCATTGTGAGCTTGTTTGATTGGTTGAATTCGACGCCAAAGTTGGCCGTCCAAATTCGTAATTTCTAACTTGTAAAATTCTATTTTTGAACACGGGACTCCAGATTTCATTTCTGACACCACCAGTAGACTTGTGGCATCGTTCTGGCATATTTTCATATAAAATTTGTTAGATTTGGAGAACGTGGGCCCTGGCACGTTTTTCGGTACAAAGTGGGTCCCACATTCCGGGTCAACGGGACTTTTTGATGCCGGCTCATCGGAATCCAACTTCGGATATACCGTTGAGTTTGTATCATCATTCTGGACTCGTTGACATATAATTTGCTAGGTTTTGGTAGACATTGGATCCGGCACGCATTTCGGTGCAAGTCGGACACCAATATCCGGGTCAACGGGTCATTTTGAGATCGGCTCATCGGAATCCAATTCCGGAGATACCGTTGAGTTCGTATCATTATTCTGGACTCGTTGACAGGTAGTTTGCTAAGTTTTGAGAACATTGGCTCCGGCATGCATTTTCGTGCAAATCAGAATTCTAAGTTCTGGTCAACGGACCAAATTGAGATCGGGTCAACGGAATCCAATTCTGGAGATACCGTTGGGTTCGTATCGTCATTCTGGTTTCGTGGACATATAATTTGTTATATTTTATAGACTTGTTTTCTTGCACATTTTTCGGTGCAAAACGGCTCCGACACGGACACCGTTTTGACCCGAAATTACCTTTTTGCCCTTGTGTCCAAATTGGACCGTTGGGTAGGCTATCCTAGCTAATTTGACCATTCTGGACACGTTGGCGATGTTTATTTCATCGTCCGACAATATTTGTTGATAATTTCTCTGAGTTTAACCTTTTTATAATTAATTAATAATTAATTCTTATAATGTTCGTATTTTTGGATTAGTACAACGAAACTGAGCTCAGTCAATTCCAGTGATCTCACATCGCTGAAATTGACAAGATGGACACGTGGATCACTATAATAAGATTATCAATTTTACTGATAATCTTCTTATCTCGATTTGCGTGACATAAGTTTCGACGTACAAATAACGAAGTACACTTTATATTAGACTAGAATTGACCCTGTTTGACCAGAGTTTACCAGTTGACCCAAAGTCAACTGTAAGTCAACACTTGACCTAGTTTGACTAGATTATTGATCGGAGTTGACCTAGAGTTATTTTGACTTAGAAGAACCTAGGATAATGTAGATTGATTATAGTGATTCATTTATTACAACTTGAACACCTTGTAACCTGTGTTGCTTTAAATAGGACTCTGTGGCTTCAGTTGGACCCCCCTATACTTATCAGCTGTTCAGGTTATCAAGCGAGTACATTCTCGGATCATTTCATATCCTGCTTAGAATTATTTCCTGCATTAAATTACTTTACTTGTACTGTCACGTTGGTCACACGGATTGGTACTATACGGATCCCTTCTTGAGATGTTATCCTTAGGGAGCATCGGGTACTACATGTTCTGTGCGTTTCACTTACATGACGTATCACTATGCTTCACAGGTTCTTTGATCACTTGTGACATATACTCTTATGATCACAGAGTCTCCTAGAATCTCTATTTTTGGGACTACTATGTACCACCCTTCGGGGGCTTACCACCCTTCGGGGGCTTACCACCCTTCGGAGGCTGTTACATAGAATCATAACATAACCTGATTGGATCCTTGTGTATTGATTGGGGATACGGGGGAGTAGAAATAGACATGTGAATACTATCCAAGTAGTGTAGTATCAGAATCTCTTCCATAGTGTAGCATCAGAATCTTCTATGCCATTTACATGTCTATATTGTACTCTGACTCACTAGCCATATGTTAGTTCTCTATTTATAGTAGATATTTCTATTACAGCTCTCTCTCTGTTTACATACAGCATTTCTTTCAGTACCTGTATCTTACTTTACTGCATGATTAAATTTTCTAACCTGCTATGAACAGTTGAGATGTAATGTGCTCGCTCCTGTCCTGACTGGACCTATTGATAAATTTTACAGATGGCCTGGGATTGCCTGCTAGCCTAGAGGAGACACAGTAGAGGTTGTTTAGATAGTTATTTCATTTTGTCTGGTGTTGTATTTACTTTGTGGATTACTGTATTTGAGTTTTGAGATGTATTTCTGGGTTTATGTATCTTAGACACTTAGACTTCTATCTCATGTATCTATTTTGGATTTCATGTTTTATCTATCCTTATCATGCTCTACCTTAGATGTGATTGAGTCTGTATCTGCTATGCCATCCCCATTCGGGGAGTATAAACTGCTTAGCATTATATTGTTAAATGTTGTGACCTAGGACAGCGTTCTACCGCTGACACTGCGGCGTAGGCTGGGCGTAGTTACGTTCTCGTACCCTAACAGTGGGTACGGGTCGTGACACATTTATCATGAACAAGCTAGAAGAAAGTAGAAGCCTGTACAAGACTATGCTATAATACAGCAAGAATCAATATAGGAAAAACTCTAAATATGGAAGAGAAAGATAAAAACATCAACTAAAAATACCTGCAGACTTGGTGTAGCAACCATCCTCCATCAACGTATCATACTTTCATCTAATTCTTGGAGAGTTCACCAAGTCCTCAGGGGACTAGCAAGACACATAATATACAAGCCTACTTTAACAGTTTAAACATGCAAAGAAGGATATGAAATAGTGCAAGAAAGTAAAGAAAGTACAATCCAAGGAATAAAATATAAAAGAAATGGCATGCCTCGAGAATCATGCTAATAAATGCGATTACAGGTAAATCAAGGTAAACTGCAGCCCGGTGGTTGCTAACAGCCCTATAGATTGCAGCCCGGTGGTTGCTAACAACCTATAGATAGTCTCAATCGCTACCCAGTGGTTGCTAACGATTGAGGGTGGTCAAGTATAGTCACGTCTATAACAAGGTCCTCACCTAAAATTAGGAGTCAATCAAGTCAAGTCTAAGTAATTTCTAGGTCACATAGGTCAGGGGAACATGACATAGACAAAGAAATTCTAACTCTAGACATGAACAAGATAAGAAAAAAAAGGACAAATAATATGGAGAAAGAGTAACAATCTACGTGCATGTAAAACTAGAAATAACCATGACATACAGCAAAAGAAATATGTAACAAAGTAAGAAAGAATGGAAATATGGAAAAAGTATGTAAATATTGTAAAGTTTGGCAAGGTATACTTGCCTGGTGGCAGCAAAAAGTCCCGCAAACAACTCGTCAAGTCAAAGAGTCTCGAAAGCTGAACTCCCGTAAATAACTCCGGATGCTGAAACAGACATTGCCAACATTTTCGGAATAAGCAAACTATCTAGGATAGGCTACCCATTAGTCATTTTGGACACAAAGGCAAAATGGTAATTTTGGGTCAAAATTGTGTCCGCCGTTGGACCCGCTTTGCACCGAAAAGCATGCCAGAGCCTATGGTCTCTACAATCAACAAATTATATGCCTACATGTCCGGTTTGACGATGCTAACCCAACGGTAAGTCCAAAGTTGGATTCTGGTGGGCCGTGCACAAATTTGCCCGTTGAGTCGGGTCGCGGGCCTACCAAAATAGCGTTTCAGTCGACCTTCTCAGAATCGGACCAAACTTGACATACATAATCAGAAAAATGATATGGTCCTGCTGGCGTAAGTTTCTTCTCGATTTGACGAACGTACACAAAGTAATTGACTAGTTTGCAAAGAGGTCGATACGGAGAAATTTGACAGATATGTATCAAATTTATCGCGCACACGCAACCAATTTGAGTTCCGTCAAAGCCCACACGTCCGCGACGTCAATATGCATCTTTTGATGCTTTCAGTTTGCGACCACGTCGTCCGGTTTGTCGGGACGGACCCGGTATCAATGGTTTTTTCTAAGTTTCAAAAGTGTTTTAAACAAGTTTTTCTTGATTTTAGAAAACGAATTAAATTGCCTATACTTGATGAAAACAGAAAGTACAAAAGGGGTTCTGGAGCCCTATAGGTTATCTAAAAGATTGTTCTGATAATTTTCTAAATTTTTGAACGGATTGACCGAAATTGATCTTCCAAACTCGGGTTGTAAACCCAAAAACTATTTTATTTTTCAACAGTTTTCCGTTAACTTCACATCGATTTTTTAAGCAATCTAATGAGACTTATTCGAATCTATTTAAAGTAAGTAAAAGATGGTAGGGTTTTGATTTCACCTGAAGAAACAGATCGAGGAACGATTGTCTGGTGAAGTCGAAATCTTCCTACAAAGTCGGGTCTTCGCAGCTGCTGCGTGCTCTGGCCGCTCGGGCGGCGGTCTCCGCCACCCTCTGGCTGGTTTTCTCTTATCAAGGCGACTGGGGAGTTTGTCTGGGTTAAGTGGGCATCGAAGAAGGTCGCGGGTGTTAGGGATTTGGGGGTTCTCGGTCGTTTTTCGTTCTTCCGAGCGTATAAATATACACGGTTGGCTTTAGTTTTTCCATCCAGACTTCCATCCCAATTAAATCAAGATTTATTTAATCTTGAAGAGATCGAGATATTGCAAAACATTTAATTGGGTTGGTTAAAGTTTGAATTGATTCAAATAACTTTGAAACCAAGTTCCTAAGCACAGTTGGGTTCGGTTAGGGTCGGAGGAAGAAGAAGCACAGCTCACTTTAATATATAGTATATACATAAATGTGGAATTAAATAAGGATGCATATATTTAACTTAACATTTATACATGTATTTACATATATATGTCTACACAAGTTTTATATAGCCAAAAAAATCCCAAAATCTAAAATAGCATTTTTAAAAATGTTCCTCATATAATAAAATAAATTAAAATAACAATTTAATAATCAACAACACCTATTTTATATATATAATAAATATATAGGAAAAATATTTATTAGCCCAATAAAACACAAAATATTTTCATATATAGTAAATGTACACCTCCATGGACGTTTTGCACGTACTACCTGTCTACATGAGTTTGGGTTTGGTTCGGGTAAAGTCCGGGCTATTCGGGTCTCCTAAAAGTCAATAATCTTAATAATAAATAATTAAAAAGTCTATAGTGGTTAAGTTGCAACTTGGCCTGATTTTTCTAGTTAAAGCACTACTATGGCTAGGCCTCCCCAAGCATGGCTTATATACTAGTCAAAACATACAACTACACTAGCCATGCCACAGTTCCTAGTCGATTTGCATCTCTAACATAACCATGACTAAGGCCGTATATATATAGTATTAGGCTATTATAAATATAGTCATATATATATATATATATATATATATATATATATATATATATATATATATATATATATATATATATATATATATATATATATATACAAAAATAGTAATTAAATCTATTTGGCATAAATCCAAAATAATTTCTACTAAGTCATGGCATCCTAACATGGCTCTTACCAAGTGGGGTTGGTTAGGTTAGGGTCCAAATATATTTTCTAATCAAATCGAGCAAGAAAAGTCAACCCATGAGTCCCTTGTGCCATTCGCAAATAAATAGCACATAGGGACTCGATTGAGTGGCACACCTTTGGCATGTGTATCTTAGACTCAAAATGGGTCAAAACCATATATTAGGTCAAATGGTTTTGATCAATGTCAAGTCATGAACCCAAGTTGGAAGTTAGGTCTAGAATTACGGTAAATAATCAAATGGCCTAAATTTGACCCAAAGTTGTGCAAAGTCAAAAGAATGCTATGGGACAAGTTTGGATGGGACATAATATACCAAATTGAAGGTCATCCTGTCTACTACAAAACTCATGAAGGACATTTCAAGAGATGGGCATGTTTTGTGCCCCAAAAATCAAAGACATGAAAAAGTTTATCTGTAATCATAATTAAATCTAAAATATACTAATAAATATAAAACCATATAAAATACATAAGAAAAATAATTCCTAAAAATCAGGGTCCTAATAATCTATCCACCTTAAAAGAATTTCGTCCTCGAAATAAAAAAAGGCTCATTAATGTTGAACCGCGCTAGCTCTACTAGAAATAGTTCAAGGGATACACTAGGTCACTACGGTGTCTCCTAACAACTCAAGTAATAATCAATCCTGAACATTTTGGTTTGCAACCTCTATCGTAAATCTATAGATGGTTATCTCTAGTTGCTCTTCTTGGTACTGGCGGTCTTGTAATAATCATGTTGAATGCTTGTCCTCCTAACTATATTATTATCACAAATATATAAGTCTATTTTCACCTGACCAAGCTAAGTGATACCTACCAATATGTCTAATTCTAACTTTATGACTGATTAGGCATAACAGTAAATGGGATGAGTTAGGCTATGTTTAGGTTCTTCTTATAGAGGGTCAACCTCTACTCCAAAACTACCACTCTATTCTTGATCAAGTGACTACCACAAGAGCGTAACCTAGTATGATCATCTATTTATTTCTATACCGAGGACTTTTACCCACCTTTGGCCACACTACTCCATCAAACACATAATGTCCTATAACCTTTGCATACTAGTTACAAAAATTCATACTACTATATATCTATGGCATCTCTAATTTCCTACTATCTATAAAGCAACCAAAATAATCAAACTAACTTACACTATAACTTAAGAATTTCTGAAGAATTCTATATAGCACGATTATTCGTCACTGCGAAATATGAAGGGACAAGGAACAATGAAACGGAAAAGCAAAGGAAGAATAGTGAGAGAAATTATGAAGTTCAAGGATAGTAGATAGATTTTTAATAGAGTTATGAAGGCAGTGTGGATTGAGATTTCTAAGGATTTAGTCATATTCGCAGGTCCGCTCGGTACAGTGACGTAACCAAAATGGCTAACTCGACCTACATGGGCCACCAAAAAATATGTAACGTCCTAGTCCCAAAATATATAGGACTTCGAGATCGTATACATGCCAACTACGTATCGAAAGGACTCCAGCCCAGCTTGAATACGTATAAGCTATCTGGTTATTCTAAATCAACCTATCAAATCAACTAATATATCCCAATCCACATGATACGATAACAATAACGAATCAAGTGTAGTAAGGCTGATCAGACCATAATACACTGATTCTAGAATAGATAAAATGTATTAGAGTGGATCCCCAATAATATATTTATCATGAACAAGCTGGAAGAAAGTAGAAGCTTATACAAGACTATGCTATAATGCAGCAAGAATGAATATATAAAAAAATCCAAATACGGAAGAGAAAGATAAAAACATCAATTAAAAATACCTGCAGACTTGGTGTAGCAACAATCCTCCATCAACGTATCATACCTTCTTCTAATACCTGGAGAGATCACCAGATCCACAGGGGACTAGAAAGACATGATATACAAGCCTACTTAAACAGTTTAAACATGCAAGAAAGGATATGAAATAGTACAAGAAAGTAAAAAAAGTACAATCTACGGAATAAAATATAAAAGAAAGCATGCCTCGAGATTCATGCTAATAAATGCGACAACAGGTAAATCAAGATAAACCGCAGCCCGGTGGTTGCTAACGGCCCTATAGATTGTAGCCCGGTGGTTGCTAACAAACTATAGTTACTCTCAATCGCAGCCCGGTGGTTGCTAACGATTGAGGTGTTTAAGTATAGTCACGTCTATAACAAGGTCCTCGCCTAAAATAAGGAGTCAATCAAGTCAAGTCCAAGTAATTTCTAGGTCACAAAGGTCAGTGGAACATGACATAGACAAAGAAATTCTAACTCTAGACATGAAAAAAATAGGACAAATAATATGGAGAAAGAGTGACAATCTACGTGCACGTAAAACTAGAAATAACCATGACATGAAGTAAGAGAAATATATAACAAAGCAAGAAAAAATGGCAATATAGAAAAGTATGTAAATACTGTAAAGTTTGGCAAGTTGTACTTGCCTGAAGGCATTAAAAAGTCCCACAGACAACTCGTCAAGTCAAAGAGTCTCGAAAGCTGAACTCCCACAAACAACTCCGGATGCTGAAACAGACATTGCCAACGTTTCCAAAATAAGCAAAATATATAGGATAGGCTACCCATAAGTCCAATTCTGGATACAGTGGCAAAACGGTAATTTTGGGTCAAAACTGTTTCCGACGTTAGTCCCGCTTTGCACCAAAAAGCGTACTAGAGCCTATCATCTCTAAAGTCAACAAATTATATGTCTACGTATCCGGTTTGAAGATACAAATCCAATGGTATATCCAAAGTTAGATTCCGGCGGGCCGTGCACAAATTTGTCCATTGAGTCTGGTCGCGGGCCCGCCAAAATAGCGTTCTAGTCGACCTTCTCAGAATCGGAGCAAACTTGGCAAACAGAACCAAAAAATTATATGGTCCTGTTGGCGCAAGTTTCGTCTCGAGTTTACGAACGTGCACAAAGTAATTGACTAGTTTGCAAAAAGGTCGATACGAAGAAATTTGACGAATACGTATCAAATTTGTCGCGCACACGCAACCAATTTGAGTTCCGCCAAAGCCCACATGTCCGCGAAGTCAATACGCATCTTTCCTTGCTTTCGGTTCACAACCACGTCGCCGGGTTTGTCGGGATGGACCCCGTATCGATGGTTTTTTTTCTAAATTTCAAAAGTGTTTTAAACAAGTTTTTCTTGATTTTAGAAAACGAATTACTTTGCCTATACTTAATGAAAACAGAAACTACAAAAGGGGTTCTCGAGCCCTATAGGTTATCTAAAAGATTGTTCAGGTAGTTTTCTAAATTTTTTAATGGATTGACCGAAATTGATCTTCCAAACTCGGGTTGTGAACCTAAATACTATTCTATTTTTTAACAGTTTTTTCGTTAACTTCATATCGATTGTCTAATAAATCTAATGAGACTTATTCGAATCTATTTAAAGTAAGCAAAAGATGGTAGGGTTGTGATTTCACCTGAAGAAATTTTTCGAAGAACGGTTGTCTGGTGAAGTCAAAATCATCCTACGAAGTCGGGTCTTCGCAGCTGTTGTTGTTGCGTCTGTTACGTTCTCTGGCCAGTCGGGCGGCAGCCTCCGGCTGGTTTTCTCCTGTCAGGGCGACTGGGAAGATCGTCTTGGTTAAGTGGGCATCGAGGAAGGTTGCGGGTGTCAGGGATTTGGGGGTTCTCGGTCATTTTTGGTTCTTCCGAAAGTATAAATATACACGGTTGGCTTTAGTTTTTCCATCCAGACTTCCATCCCATTTAAATCAAGATTTAGCTAATCTTGAAGAGATCGAAATATTGCAAAAAATTTAATTGGGTTGGATAAAGTTTGAATTGATTCAAATAACTTTGAAACAAGTTCCCCAGCACAGCTGGGTTCGATTAGGGTCGGAGGAAGAAGAAGCACGACTCATCTTAACATGTATTATACACATAAATGTGGAATTAGATAAGGATGCATATATTTAACTTAATATTTTTACATGTATTTACATATATATGTCTACACAAGTTTTATATGGCAAAAAAAAATCCTAAAATCTAAAATAGCATTTTTAAAAATGTTCCTCATTTAATAAAATAAAATAAAATAACAATTTAATTATAAACAACACATATTTTATATATAATAAATATATAGGGAAAATATTTATTAGCCTAATAAAACTCAAAATATTTTCATATATAATAAATGTATACCTTCATGGACGTCTCTGCACGTACTACCTGTCTACATGGGTTTGGGTTTGGTTAGGGTAAAGTTCGGGCTATTTGAGTCTCCTAAAAGTCAATAATTTTAATAATAAATAATTAAAAAGTCTACAGTGGTTAAGTCGCAACTTGGTCTGGTTTTCATAGTTAAAGCACTACTATGGCTAGGCCTCCCCTAGCATGGCTAATACACTAGTCAAAACATACAACTACACTAGCCATGCCACAGTTCCTAGTCGATTTGCATCTCTAACATAACCATGACTAAGGCCATATATATATAGTATTAGGCTATTATAAATATAGTCATATATATATATATATATATATATATATATATATATATATATATATATATACAAAAATAGTAATTAAATCTATTTGGCATAAATCCAAAATAAATTCTACTAAGTCATGGCAACCTAATATGGCTCTTACCAAGTGGGGTTGGCTAGGTTAGGGTCCAAATATATTTTCTAATCAAATCGAGCTCGAAAAGTCAGCCCATGAGTCTCTTGTGTCATTCGTAAATAAATAGCACATAGGGACTCGATTGAGTGGCACACCCTTGGTATGTGTGTCGTATACTCAAAATTGGTCAAAACCATATATTGTGTCAAATGGTTTTGATCAATGTCGAGTCATGAACCCAAGTTGGAAGTTAGGTCTAGAATTACGGTAAATAATCAAATGGCCTAAATTTGACCCGAAGTTGTGCGAAGTCAAAAGAATGCTAGGGGACAAGTTTGGATGGGACATAATATACCAAATTGAAGGTCATCATGTCTACTACAAAATTTATGAAGGACGTTTCGAGAGATGGGGCATGTCTTGTGCTCCAAAAATCAAAGACATGAAAAAGTATATCTATAATCATAATTAAATCTAAAATATAATAATAAATATTAAACCATATAAAATACAATAAGAAAAATAATTCTCAAAAATCATGGTCCTCACAATCTACCCACCTTAAAAGAATTTCATCCTCGAAATTACAATAAGGCTCATTATTGTTGAACCGCGCTAGCGTTACTAGGAACAGTTCAAGGGATACATTAGGTCACTACGGTGTCTCCTAACAACTCAAGTAATAATCAATCCTAAACAATTTCGTTTGCAGCCTCTATCGTAAATCTATATATGGTTATCTCTAGTCGCTCTTCTTGGTACTGGCGGTCTTGCAATGATCGTGTTGAATGCTTGTCCTCCTAACCATATTATTATCACAACTATATAAGTCTTTTTTCACATGACCAAGCTAAGTGATACCTACCAATATGTCTAATCCTAACTTTACGACTGATAAGGCATAACAGTAAATGGGATGAGTTAGGCTATGTTTAGGTTCTTTTTGTAGAGGGTCAATCTCTACTCTAAAACTATCACTCTATTCTTGATCAAGTGACTACCACAAGTGCATAACCTAGTATGATCATCTATTTATTTCTATACCGATGATGTCTACCCACCTTTGGCCACACTACCCCATCGAACACATGATGTCCTATAACCCGTGCATACTAGTTACAAAAATTCATACAACTAGATATCTATAGCATCTCTAATTCCCTACTATCTATCAAGCAACCAAAATAATAAAACTAACTTACACTCAAACATAAGAATTTCTGAAGAATTCTATATAGTACGATCATTCGTCACTCCGAAATATGAATAGTAAGAGCAATTACGAAGAATAGTGAGAGCAATTACGAAGTTCAAGGACAGTAGATAGATTTCTAATAGAGTTGTCCAGGCAGTTATGGATTGAGATTCCTAAGGATTTAGTCATATTCGCAGGACCGCTCGGTACAGTGACATAACCGAAACGGCTAACTCGACCTGCATGGGCCACCAAAAAAACATGTAATGCCCCAGTCCCAAAATACGTAGTACTAGGAGATCGTATACATCCCAGCTACGTAACGAGAGGACTCCAGCCCAGCTCGAATATGTATAAGCTGTCTGGTTATTCTAAATTAACCTATCAAATCAACTAATATATCCCAATCCACATGATAACAATAACAATAACGAATTAAGTGCAGTAAGGCTGACAGACTATAATACACTGATTCTAGAATTGATAAATTGTATTATAGTGGATCCCCAATAATATATTTATTATGAACAAGCTAGAAAAAAGTAGAAGCTTGTACAAGACTATGCTATAATGCAGCAAGAATCAATATAGAAAAAAAATCAAAATACGAAGAGAAAGATAAAAACATCAACTAAAAATACCTGCAGACTTGGTGTAGTAACCATCCTTCATCAACGTATCATAGCTTCATCTACTACCTGGAGAGATCACCAGTCCTCAGGGGACTAGCAAGACACATAATATAAGCCTACTTTAATGGTTAAACATGCAAGAAAGGATATGAAATAGTGCAAGGAAGTAAAGAAAGTACAATCCAAGGAATAAAATATAAAAGAAATGGCATGCCTCGAGAATCATGCTAATAAACGTGACTACAGGTAAATCAAGGTAAACCGCAGCCCGGTGGTTGCTAACGGCCCTATAGATTGCAGCCCGGTTGTTGCTAACAACCTATAGTTAGTCTCAATCACAGCCCGGTGGTTGCTAACAATTGAGGGTGGTCAAGTATAGTCACGTCTATAACAAGGTCCTCGCCTAAAACTAGGAGTCAATCAGGTCAAGTCCAAGTAATGTCTAGGTCACACAGGTCGGGGGAACATGACATAGACAAAGAAATTCTAACTCTAAACATGAACAAGATAAGAAAAAAATAGGACAAATAATATGGTAAAAGAGTAACAATCTACGTGCACGTAAAACTAGAAATAACCATGACATAAAGCAAAAGAAATATGTAACAAAGTAAGAAAGAATGGAAGTATATAAAAGCATATAAATACTGTAAAGTTTGGCAATGTATACTTGCCTGGTGGCACCAAAAAGTCCCGCAAACAACTCGTCAAGTCAAAGAGTCTCGAAAGCCGAACTCCCTCAAAAAACTGTGGATGCTCAAACAGACATTGCCAATATTTTTGAAATAAGCAAAATATCTACAATATGCTACATATAAGTCCAATTCTGGACATAGAAGTAAAAACAGTAATTTCAGGTCAAAACGGTGTACGTTGTTGGACCCGCTTAGCACCAAAAAGCGTACCAGAGCCTATGGTCTCTAAAGTCAACAAATTATATGTCTACATGTCCGGTTTGACGATACACACACAATGGTATGTCCAAAGTTGGATTCCGGTGGGCCGTGCACAAATTCGCCCATTGAGTCAGGTCTAGGGCCTGCCAAAATAGCGTTCCGGTCGACCTTCTCAGAATCAGACCAAACATGGCATACATAACCGAAAAAATGATATGGTCCTGTTGGCGTAAGTTTCGTCTTGAGTTGATGAACGTCCACAAAGTAATTGACTAGTTTGCAAAGAGGTCGATACGGAGAAATTTGACGGATACGTCTCAAATTTATCGCACACACGCAACCAATTTGAGTTCCGTCAAAGCCCACACGTCCGCGAAGTCAGTACGCATATTTTGATGCTTTCGGTTCGTGGCCACGTCGCCCGGTTTGTCGGAACGGACCCCGTATCGATGGTTTTTTTTTCTAAATTTCAAAAGTGTTTTAAACAAGTTTTTCTTGATTTTAGAAAACGAATTCCTTTGCCTATACTTAATGAAAACATAAACTACAAAAGGGGTTCTAGAGCCCTATAGGTTATCTAAAAGGATGTTTTAGGTAGTTTTCTAAATTTGTTAAATGATTAATCGAAATTGATCTTCCAAACTCGGGTTCTGAACCCAAAAATTGTTCTATTTTTCAATATTTTTTTGTTAACTTCACATCGATTGTCTAAGCAATCTAACGAGACTTATTCGAATCTATTTAAAGTAAGTAAAAGATGGTAGGGTTATGATTTCACCTGAAGAAACGGTTCGAAGAACGGTTATCTGGTGAAGTCGAAATCATCCTACGAAGTCGGGTCTTCGCAGCTGCTGCTGCGTGCTTTGGTCGGTCTGGCGGCGATCACCGGCAGCCTCCGGCTGGTTTTCTTCTGTCAGGGCGACTAGGGAGTTCGTCTGGGTTTAGTGGGCGTCGAAAAAGGTCACGGGTGTCAAGGATTTGGGGTTTCTTGGTCGTTTTTGGTTCTTCCGAGCATATAAATATACACGGTTGGTTTTAGTTTTTCCATCTAGACTTCCATCCCAATTAAATCAAGATTTAGCTAATCTTAAAGAGATCAAGATATTGCAAAAGATTTAATTTGTTTGGTTAAAGTTTGAATTGATTCAAATAACTTTGAAACCAAGTTCCCAAGCATAGCTAGGTTCGGTTAGGGTCGGAGGAAGAAGAAGCACAGCTCACCTTAATATGTATTATATAGATAAATATGGAATTAGATAAGGATGCATATATTTAACTTAATATTTATACATGTATTTACATATATATGTCTACACAAGTTTTATATAGCCAAAAAAATCCAAAAATCTAAAATAGCATTTTAAAAATGTTCCTCATGTAATAAAATAATAATATAATAATCAATAACACCTATTTTATATATATAATAAATATATAGGAAAAATATTTATTAGCCCAATAAAACATAAAATATTTTTATATAGTACATGTACACCTTCATGGACGTCTCTACACGTACTACCTGTCTACATGGGTTTGGGTTTGGTTCGAGTTAAGTCCGGGCTATTCGGGTCTCCTAAAAGTCAATAATCTTAATAATAAATAATTAAAAAGTCTATAGTGGTTAAGTCGTAACTTGGCATGGTTTTTCTAGTTAAAGCACTACTATGGCTAGGCCTCCCCTAGCATGGCAAATACACTAGTCAAAACATACAACTACACTAGCCATGCCACAGTTCCTAGTCGATTTACATCTCTAACATAACCATGACTAAGGCCATATATATATAGTATTAGGCTAGTATAAATATAGTCATATATATACAAAAATAGTAATTAAATCTATTTGGCATAAATCCAAAATAATTTCTACTAAGGCATGGCAACCTAACATGGCTCTTACCAAGTGGGGTTGGCTAGGTTAGGGTCCAAATATATTTTCTAATCAAATCGAGCTCGAAAAGTCAACCCATGAGTCACTTGTGCCATTCGTAAATAAATAGCACATAGGGACTTGATTGAGTGGCACACCCCTGGCATGCGCGAGTAGACTCAAAATGGATCAAAACCATATATTGGGTCAAATGGGTTTGATCAATGTCGAGTCATGAACCCAAGTTGGAAGTTAGGTCTAGAATTACGGTAAATAAACAAATGGCCTAAATTTGATCCGAAATTTTGCGAAGTCAAAAGAATGCTAGGGGACAAGTTTGGATGGGACATAATATACCAAATTGAAGGTCGTCCTGTCTACTACAAAACTCATGAAGGACATCTCGAGAGATGGGCATATCTTGTGGTCCAAAAATCAAAGACATGGAAAAGTATATCTAAAATCATAATTAAATCTAAAATATACTAATAAATATAAAACCATATAAAATAGATAAGAAAAATAATTCCCAAAAATTAGGATCCTCACAAAACTTCCATGAGTCGTCATCCAAATCCAATGCGGTCCACATGCCCTGGTCTTATATGTCAACGATCCAGTCAGAAAAGGAACAAAGTATAATACAACACAACTATACTCAATAACATGATGCAATAGTATATAAAATAGCAAGGGCAAAAAATAGCAAGTAAACTGGAAAGTACCAGAAATCATGCACTAGCTCCGTAAAATATGTGCAATAGAACACCAATAGCATGTAGGGGATAAACATGTATCAGGCATATCAAGGAATGATATGCTATCAGTCACACACGTAACTGGGATCAGGCATGACTGTCGACAATGCTATCAGTCGCGCATGATATGGACCTCAGGCATATCAAGAAATGATATGCCATCAAGCACGAAAGTTGTCCAAGGCTAGGTAATACTACATGCCACATGAGTATTCTTCCTCTCGATATGAAACACGAGAAACAAGTAAACAAGTGATATAGTGTAAATCATGTCATGCAATGCCGCTAAGTAAAGTTAAGGTACAAGTACTTGCCTTTCACTGGTCGTTGTCAATTGTCTCCAAATCCACCTATAATGATTAAGGGAATATGGGTTAGAAAATGTTATAGAAATTCTTTATAAGATTCTACTCTAACTACCCATCCTAATAATTTATAATTATTTACTAATTATTCACTTATTAATTACTTACTATCAAGAATATATAATAAAATTCTATAAAATATTATTAGGCTAAATATTTATATCAATATACTATCTAGACTTTGACTAGAAAATATTAGTTAGAATTAGTAAAATTATTAATCGAAGATACTAACCAAATTTATTAAATAATTTTAAAAAAACTAGTTAGCCACTAACTGACCATTTAACAAATTAGCAATTAATAAACTAGCTAATTAATCTATACTATCTAACTAACATAACCCAGCCCAGCCGAAAGTATCGGGCCTGGCTCAGTTCAGCTCAATAAGAATTTCTATTAGCTTTTCTTTCTTTTCCCTTTTTTTCTTCATTAGCCTGGGGGTTTAGCCCAATGTCTGGCCTGCCTCTATTTTTTCTTTTTTCTTTTTTCTTTTTCTTTTTTCTCACAGCCTGCTGACTTGGACCCGGAACCCGACCGGCTAACACTAATACCTAGCACGAAGAGCTCCTTCTCGCTCACTATTCCAATACAGCTATCAAAAAGACCCTAAAACTAACTCCATAGAAAAGAAGAAGGAGAGTAGTATTTACCTCTTCGACGGCTTAGTGCTTGTGAGCGGGTGGCTGGGCGGCTGCAGCGGCTGAGACAGTGGTCGGTTCTCCTAGATCCGATACGACAGTGACTCTGTAGCTCATGATCTGGGGGAGCAATGGCGAGAGCTCGAGCGGTGAGCGACCGGCGGCTGCTATGACGAGACAACCTGCTGACCTCTCATGGCGACGCGGCCTCGAGGCGGCGAAGATGCTGATAGCGGTAACGTCGTGGCTCGATCGTGATCGAGTGGCTGCAAGGTCAAGGAGTCGATGGTGACAGTGGTGGATGAAGGCGGCTAGTCTCGATGGCTCATCGAGCGATGACGAGCATGGCAGCAGAATCAAGTGGCTCGTGGCGGAGCTACTCCGGTCAGGGCGGTGGATATGGCAGTATGCTGGACACATCGATAAGGAGGCAGGGCAGACGATAGAGTCGACCGTATACGTCGGGGCGGACATGGCAGATTAGGGCGAATCCATAAGTTAGGGTTAGGGTTTGTAGATCTGGATGTGTCATATAATAGTGTCTCGTATAGGGGACACGGACACAGGGGTTTGGGTGTCTGGATATGATTTATTTGTCAGGGAACATAGGACACGGGGTAATTTTGGATGTAATCCTGTGTCGGGTGACACAGGACGCAGCAGGGGGTGGACACGAGAAATGTCCGTGTCGAACACAAATATAATTGTAAAATATGGAAATTAATGGAATGGACACGGACACAAGGAAACGGTCATTAGGCCACCAGGATTAGTTTAGGAATGATCAAATCAGCAATTAATGACCCTATTTATAAGGTGATTAAGAAAGACTAAGAATCTTTTGGCACATGGGTTGGAAAGAATATTTGCTGAATATTCCATAATATTTCTACAGATCATGGCTAAATATTCCACAGTGGCTTTCCTAAAATGACCAGTCTAATTAAAGGGTAATTACAAATCTGCCACTCTATAAAAGGAAGCTTCATTAATTAATCTAATTTAATATTCTAATGGAAAGTCATAATTTAAAATAAATTCAAATAGAATATTCTTAATAAAATATTCCAAAACTTATTAAAAAATAATAAAATATTAAAATAATTATTATTTTGAAAATAGGTGGTTATATATCTACCCAACTTAGAAAAATTTGTCCTCAAAATTTTAAATTGTACGATATGCACAATTATGAATATCCAAGTACATAAATTTTTAAAATAATCAAAACCAATTAGGTGAGAAATAAAATCAAAATATCAAAATCACAAGCACGATCAAAATACAAAAATTTAAAGATGGTGAACTTGAGATGATCAAGAAGCAAATCAAAATTTACAAACGATCATAACCATCTAGTCACAATCAAGTACCTAGGCATGATTAATTATAGAATAGTGATCAAAGTCTATGCGTGGTTAAAACTCTGGGTGGGGTCAAAATATAGGTATGATAAAATGATCAAAATTATTTAGGCACGATAAAATAGTTACGACCAAATGACCAAAATTACCTAAGCATAATCAAGTATATAAATGATGCGATCGAACAGGAATTTAGAAATAGAGTAAATTGGCATCATTAGAATCAAATCTAGGCACGAGCAAAAATAAATCAAATTCTAAAATAGAATTGAAGAATGATAAAAAATTAAACCGTTTAGGCACGATTTGATTAATAATCAAATAATTTAGAAATAACGTCCAAATCGTATATGCACGATCAAGTTTATATATGGTCAAGTCATGATCAAAAAATTTGAGGCATGATTAAAGGTCTAGTCATGACCAAGTCAAAATCAAAATTCTGAAGGCACGATCAAGGATAGAATTAAAATAATAGTCACGATCGAAAATCGTATAAGCACGATTTAAGAGTCGTTTGTCTAGATATGATCAAAATTTAGGCATGATAATAAATAATATAGCCAGGATAAAGATAGAAATAAATCCGATAATATATTTCTATGGAGGACTAAACGATGATCCAATGATGATAGAATATCATATCACTCAAATGAGTAAAGGCAATTCAAAATAGAATATGTAGGAAAAAAATCATCTCATTAACGCCCTACAGACCGATCTCTAAGTTTGCTTGCAAAACTCTCAGCATCAAGAAACCTAAGGTAACTACCCAGGCACTATAACTAATTCTAGTTGGGATTAAGGAATGTATCCAATTCGATTAAATCAAATTTTGTCAAGTCGTTCCATATAATCTGTCAATTTGTTTTTCCTAAATCAACCATTTTCAGACATCAAATTCTACTCCTCCCATTTCTGACTTCATCAAGGTTATAATCTCAATTGCCAAAAAATCACAACTAAGTCGATCCATGTAGTGTGTATTTAAAAAATCTCAATCCTTGAAAGCTAGTGACTAAATCACTAATCAAATTTGAATATCTTCTTATAGCAATCTCAAAATATCATCATATCTCAAACATGTATAAAATCTTTCTTACTGTAACATGAATCTGATCAAAATTTGAATCTTCAACGTTTGTTAATCTTCCAACAAAATCTCAACTTATTGGCCCTTCTTTTCTTTAATCACTATCCAACTATTTTAAGAGTTATAAGCCAATATTCTAGGCTTCATTTCTCATTATTACTTCGACACAACTATTCCCTTCCAGTCATTCTATGATCATATCCATCCTTTATGTATCAAATCTCAACAAATTAATTCCTTTGAGCATTTCTCAACTTGATCCTCATATTCTCAAGTTCATTTGTAGTTCTAAACTTACTTTCACTATGGAAGAACCTTATCAAATCCTAATCTTTTTTCACCATCCTTTGATTTCTTACGAGCTTTTCTATTATTCCTTTTTCTTGCCGTTAATCATAAAAGTAAAAAAATCATCATATTTTTCATTTGTTTGAATCTGATATAACTACTAACGGTTCTATTATCTTCCTCCTGAATAAGATATAAGCTCTAAAGCCTCTTAAAACTTATTACCAACCTGCTTACCTATGGTCTACCTTTCTACCCTTAGATATCTAACCTCATTGGAAAAGTATTGATCACAAGGATGCCCTTACTAGAAATGAGCTAATAGGGTTGGTAGGTAACTATCCATGCTCCCCTATGTACATAAAGGTATATCCATAGTCTTCCAAAAATTGTATATTATCCATTTAGTACACATAACTATTTGTAAAGTATTTATATATCGCTATCAAAAATATGTAATTATCAACAAAAAATAAAACACACCCGAGTTTGAGATATGAAAGAGATTGAGCCAAAAGGTATTTGAAATGGTCCTCTTGAACTCTACGGAAAATCAACTAGAGATTCTATATGGGCCCTTATTCCTATTGGCTATGGTATTAGAAGAGCTCTCTGAGAGTTGTGAGGAATAGAATCTTTAGGTTAGGGAAAAATCAAACAGATCAAAATAATTTGTATATGGCTTCTCAATGGTGATAAGAGGCCAAACAATATAAATCTAGGACAAAGTATAGTCTTAATAGTATCCAAAAATTATGCATATCCAAAATTACTTTAACTAGAATTCATGTCTCGCTAGTGTACATCTGGCTACAGTGAACTCTTGGCAACGTGACTCAAAGAATGATAGATACTGAAAAATCTCTCAGCTTTACCCATTTTTAAATAATATTTATATAACAACTCAAGTGATCAAAACATGATACATATGGAACATAGTCTTAATACTATCCGAAGCCTATACATACCTGAAATTACTTTAACTTAAGGCCCATGACTCACCAGTGCGCTGCGAGCTGCAGTGAACTCGTAGTGTCCATGATTCAGGTATATGGTTGCAGCATGCATCTGCCATGCCATATTAGATTATTGAATATTCTCTCAACTTTACCCATGGAAGTTTCAAAGGAGAACCTTGATCATTAAAATTGAAGCAAATTTCCTATCCACTAAGAAGATTCAATCACAAAGGGAAGGAATTGATGTAGTATCTGTTCCTAAGAATCAATTGATTAATTACCAATAGGAAGAAAAGAATCATAAGGACGGATTAAGCCAAGAAGAGTATCTGCTCTCCAACTATCCTCTGATATTCAAGGATCATGGCCAGAAGCTTATAGACACCAAATTGATCAAAAAGTTGACCAAAGATAGTAAGGCTCCACGGAGCGGAAGAAACTATTCTCGGTCCTAGGAAGTAACTTAGAAAATATTAGCCTATTTGAAAATAATTCTATGGGAGTTTTGAGAAGTCTCTTAGTTGAAGCTAGCCTCATGAGCTCTATAGTTCCAAAAGAATTTGGCTTGTGTTTGGTTCAGAATAAAATCAAATGAAGTGACTAGAAATGGTTTATAGGGTTTGATATACTAGTCATGGAAATACTTGAGCAGGATAAGTACTTAATACGGCTACTAAAAGATTAGTTGAAACTCTAAATGGGGAATTGATAGAGATAAGAAAGGTCTGAAATAGGCTTGCTAAAGGATGAGATTGAAAAATCTAACCTTAATATCTAAATAGCAAGGGAGCATAGATCCTAAAGGATGCTAGAATCTGATAATAATGTTAAAAAAGATAATATCCAAAAGTCGTGGGATTATAACCACGGCTTTGTATGGGACACTAAGAGATACAGAAAATTTTAGAAAATAATATAAATAGTAAAATATACAATCATACTATCGGCCTATGCTGTGATGAGTTTCCTTATTCTAACAAGCCCTTAATAGTACTAGAATCCTAAGTACTATTAAGATGAGACCTGCATAGGCCACCATAAAAACGTATCACGACCAGCTTCCGAATAATCGGGCCACGACTCGGATCATGCCCGGCCTATACTTTCGTGGAAAGCGGTAGCCAGTCGTCTAAACCTTAGGAATCATCAACGATAAAATATATCGAATACTCATCACAGCAAATAGAACGTTCAAGCAATTCACAGCAACACAAAGTCACCATAGAGTCCACTATCAGTGTTTTTGTACAACATACATTTGCTAACTCCTTCGAAGACAAATCTGGTAACCATATCCTCGAAGCAATAATAATATAACTGATACATTTGTTTCATTAAAATCATCTAATACATCAAAAAGCATCGGTGTCTGATCTTCTAGAATCTTTCCGGAGTCGTCATCCAAATCCAATGCGGTCCATATGCCCTGGTCTAATATGTCAATAATCTAGTCAAAAAATAAGTAAAGTACAATGTAACTCAACCATACTCAACAATAGGATACAATAGTATATGAAATAGCAAAGACAAGTAAATAGCAAGTAAAGTAGAAAGTACCTGAAATCATGTACTATTTACGTGAAATATGTGCAATAGAACACCAATAGTATGTAGGGGCTACACATGTATCAGGCATATCAAGGAATGATATGCTATCAATCACGCACGTAATCGGGATCAGGCATGTCTATCGACAATGCTAGCAGTCACGCATGAAATGGACATCAGGCATATCAAGAAATAATATGCTATCTGGCACGAAAGTTGTCCAAGCCTAGGTAATACTACATGCCACATGAGTGTTCTCCCTTCTGACATAAAATACGAAAAACAAGTAAACAAGTAAAACAAGTAAAAACAAGAAATGATATGCTATCAGGCACGAAGGTTGTCCAAGGCTAAGTAATAATTTTTAAAAAACTAGTTAGCCACTAACTGACTATTTAACAAATTAGCAATTAATAAACTAGCAAATTAATCTATACCATCTAACTAACATAACCCAGCCCAGCCCAGAGTAGTGGGCCTGGCTCAGTTCCGCCCAATAAGAATTTCCATTTCATTTTCTTTCTTTTCCCTTTTTGCTTCTTCATTGGCCTAGGGGCTTAGCCCAAAGCCCGGCATGCCTCTCTTTTATTTCTTTTTCTTTCTTTTTTCTCACAGCTCGCTGACTTGGGCCCAGAACCCGACCTGCTAACACTAATACCTAGCCCTAAGTGCTCTCTTTCTCCCTCTCTCACCATTCCAAAATAGCTATCAAAAAAACCCTAAAACTAACTCCATAGAGAAGAAGAAGGAGAGGAGTGTTTACCTCATCGATGGCTTAATTCTTGGGAGCCGATGGCTGGGCGGCTACAACAGCCGAGACGGTGGTCAGTTCTTCCAGATCTGACACGATGACGGCTTTGTGGCTCCTGATCCGGAGGAGTGGAGGCTCGTGATCAAGCGACAAACGATCGGCAGTTGCTGTGACGAGACGGCCTGCTGACCTCTCAAGGCGGTACAGCCTCAAGGCGACGAAGATCCTGATGACGACGGTGACGTGGCTCGATCGTAATCGAGCGACAGTGAGGTCGTCGATAGTGACACCGGTGGACGAAGGTGGCTAATTTCGACGGCTCGACGAACGGAAAGGAGCACGACAGAGGAATCAAGTGTCTTACGGTGAAGCTACTCCGGTCGGGGCGATGAATCTGGCAGTATGTTGGAGACACCGGCAAGGAGGCAGGGCAGACAACAGAGTCGACTGGATATAGCGAGGAGGACACGACAGATCAGGGCGACTCCGTAAGATTAGGGTTAGGGTTTATAAATCTGAATATATCCTGTAACAGTGTCTCGTGTCGGGGACACAAACACAAGGGTTTAGGTGTCTAGATACGAGTCATGTGTTAGGGAACACGGGACATGAGTGGATTTTGGATGTATCCTGTGTCAGATGACACAGGATACAATAGGGGGTGGACACAGAAAATGCCCGTATTGGATACAAATATAATTGTAAAATATAGATATTTGTGGAATAGACCCGGACACAAGGACACAGTCATTAGGCCACTAGGATTAGTTTAGGAATGATCAAATCAACAATTAATGACCCTATTTATAGGGTGACTAAGAAAGACCTAGAATCTTTAGGCACATGGATTAGGAAGAATTTTTCCTGAATATTTCAAAATATTTCTACAGGTCATATGGCTAAATATTCCACAATGGCTTTCCTAAAATAACCAGTCTAATTAGGGAGTAATTATAAATCTGTCACTCTATAAAAGGAAGCAGTCATATTCTAAAATAAATTCAAATAGAATATTTTAAATAAAATATTGCAAAAATTATTAAAAATAATAAAATATTAAAATAATCGAGATTTTGAAAATACGGGGTTACAATGACTATCATAAACGAGCTATTTATTTGAGAAATTCCATTAATTTTAATATTTTTCCGAAATATTGTTTAACCTTTCAAAACATCAGCCTACGTAAATTTTTAGAAATTGCTAATCTGATATATGAAAATGCCGTTCAGATGTTTTATTATAATTTACAATATTCGCAAGGCATCATGTACTCATCAGACTGTCATTGAAATTTGATGATGATGACTTGAGTGAATGGCTCTAAGTTTCTAATATTGGAGATACTCTAGTTGACATCACCAAAGTACAATTTGGTGCTGACTTGAACTTAGAATCTTTCAAGGACGCGGTCTGTGCTCCGAATCCCAGACCCTCGGGATGCCTCATGTCACGGTACTTATCACGACCCGCACCCGCTTTTCGGGATACGAGTGCATGTCCAAGCCTAGCCTACACCACAGTGTCGACGGTAGTATGTTGTCTAGCCCACAATAAACAAGTGCTCATAATAATAATATCTTTATTGCTCATTCACAACAACTAAATCATTATAATATTCACAAGTTTTATATTTAATCAAAATACAATGTCTTACAAAATCTAATACAACAAATTTAAACCATCTAACTAGTCTCTAGGTTTTGGCCTTTAAGTACACCTGTATCTCTCCAATGCTAAGAGTAGTCGCGACTAAGCTGAAAAATTAGTTTTCAGTCAGGAATGGAACGAGTACATTCTTACAGCAGTTCCAACAAATGACAAAGTCTATAAAAGCAGTAAATAGTAATGAAATACATGATAGATGGATAAGAAGAGAATCATGGTATGAAAAATTAGGAGAGCATAATAATAATGACAAGGTAGTAATATAAAATACCACTTTCGACATGTGAACGACTAAGGGATAAATCTGGTCAACCGCACGTGTCATGTGCGGCTGCTATTCTCCACGTTATACCAATGGGATATTTCTGGGTAGTTCACACATTTACTAAAATATTTTTTCGCCCGACTAGTACTCATAGATTCAAACAGGTCACGAACATGGTAATACATTAGTCACAAAAAATAACATGTAAAGAATCCATAAACTACTACATCGTGTAACCATCGTGTCGAGAATCTAACAGAAAAAAAATTAATGTAAGACAATACTATACATGAATCATAGAAGTTATCAAATATAAAAACTGTCAAAAAATGTACTCGCCTAGGGTCCTTAACTGGTGAAACCGATAATCCCGTTGGGTCCAGATTAGTCCAATTGGCTAGCGTTGATACGCAAAAATTTGGATTCGCAAGAAAATAGGAATACGATTAGTCATGGCAATCTAATCTAAAATAATTTGATTTAGGAAAAGAGAAGTTAGGAAAATATATATTTTTAGAAAAATATATTTAGAGAAATACCTATAACTACCATTGAAACATACTAGATGTTAAATCCCTTTAAAAATATTCATTTTATAAAGCTATAAAAATCCAAATAATAATTTCAGGAAATGATTGTCAAATAAAAAGTCCAAAACTAATAAAGCCCATCCAATATACTTTATAGATATAAATCTCTATTTGTAAAGTACTCATAATGCCAATTAGCATTACAATGCTCAACACATACACTAGACTTTAATATATACAAAGCCCATTAGTAAATATTTCCCAGAAAATAATCATAAACCCAATCAAAATATATACTCTTTAAAATAACGTAATATATTTCCATTTATAAATCAAATTCAACTATTAAATTTATAAGCCCTTAGTAATATAATATATATAGGCTCAACACCATTGTACTAAATAACCCAAAATAATAATAATAATAATAATAATAATAATAATAATAATAATAATAATAATAATAATAATAATAATAATAATAATAATAATAATAATAATAATAATAATGATGATGATGATGATAATAGTAAAACAGTATACATATAACAATATTTAAATATTAATAATAATAATAAAATAATATTTAATAATAATACCAATAGATAAAGTATAACTAAATATTTGAGGCCCAATTTACCTAAAATTGTTATAATATTTTAAACCCAATACAGTAGAAGTTGATAAGCTCACAAACTATTTAGTATAAGAAACCTTTAATATAAAAGCCCAATTAGTAAACTATGTGAAGCCCATATTACGCTTAAGACCAAAAAATAGTTATATAAAACCTATCTATGACCATTATAATTTATATAAAAATCTTAAAAATATATATTTTGTAAACAAGCCCAAAACAATTTTATATAAAACTATAATAACTTTCCTAGAGCCCAAAATATATAAACTAACAATTACTTTAACATATATATAAATTTTATAAAATCAGAATTCATTTAAATCTAGGCCCAAACACTACCAAAATACAGCACTTTAGCGATGGATATTTAGCGACGGATGTATTCCGTCGCTAATAGCTACGGACTACCGACGAAACAACGATGGTCTTCCGTCGAATTGCAGCCAATTATTTTTTTTAATTTTAAGGGTAAATCTCGGTCGGAAATTCGTCACTATATCATCAGAAATATAACGACGGACCGCTCTATGTCGTCGCCCAGTTGTCAATATTTTGCAGGAAAATATTAGAAAATATTGGCGCAAAATTGGCGACCACATAGCGACGGATTATCTGTCAGCAAACTAGCGGGGGTATAGCGACGGCCTGGCGACGGATATATCCATCGCTAATCCGTCACTAAATACTGTGCCCTAACGTAAAACGAACCGATGGGGGGGAAATTTTTCATTCCCCCCAAAATTTTCTCTTACCTCTCTCTCTCTCTCGCTCTCTATCTCTCACTCAGGTATGTCTCTCTCTCCCTCTCTGTCTCTCTCTCTCACACACTCTCTTGGTGGTCCGGGAGGGTGCACCCTGCAGAGGGAATTGTGTCCGCGGGGAAGGGGGGTTTAGGGGAGCGGAGGGAGGGGGTTCGACGGGTGGGGAGGTCGCAGGAGGGTAAAGAAGTAGAGGGAGGGGGGTCGGGGGGTGTTGGTGGTCGGGGCGGGGGAGGAGGGGGGTTTAGGGTGGGGCAGCGGGTGGGAAGGTCGGGCTGGGGGGTCCTGGCGGTCGGGGGGGAGAGAGGGGGTGGGGGCTCGGCAGGGGGGGTTTAGGGTGGGGGTCGACGGGTGGGGAGGTCACGGAGGGGCGGGGGGTGGGGTAGGCGAGCGGAGGTGGGCCGGGGTTTAATATTTTTCATATTTTTCTCTAATACATGTATAAAAATGTAATGGCACGGTCAAGATTGATTTTTATGGCACAGTTAAGATTGATTTTTTATGGCACGGTCAAGATTGATTTTTTTTTATATTTATGCATGTATAAAAATGTTGGAAGTTCTTAGGCTGCAATCATGAGAGTCATGCTTGAAATCATTTGTTTGTCATGTTTAATAGACATCGATTGTGTAAACTAGAAATTGTCAATGCATGTTTGGGCATCTTATTATGAGTCTGATCCTTGTAGCATGTGGGCTTATGCTTATAGTGCTCACAATGAACTCGATTTGATAGATCCAATCCACGTAGAAAGAAGTTGTACAGTTTTTAAGTGACCTATCGGATTTTGGACCGTGATGTAACCGGAGTGTAGTAAAAAGGATTATTTAGTATTAGGATCTCACATAATAGTGGATATTAGGATTTTGGTCTCGAAATTGTCTAATACTAAGGTTTGGGTCTGGGAGTCACTATTCATTAGCCGAACAGTGATTTTGGATCAAAATTTTAATCCTAACATTGGACAATTTTAATCCTAACATCGGTATCGAACTAGTTCACGGTATCGATATCGGTATCGGACTATTTATATGAGTATCGGTATCGAACTATTTCTACGACTATCGGTATCAGACTATTTCTATGAGTATCGATATCTAAATCCTAACCCTAACCCTAAAACCCTAACCCTAACTCTATGACTATCGGTATCTAAACCCTAAACCTATGAGTATCGGTACCTAAACCCTATTTATATGAGTATCGGTATCGGACTATTTCTATGAGTATCGGTCAGAGAGGGGGCCTTCTTGAGAAGCAGGGGAAGTAGAGCGACGAAGTAGAGGGGGGTCAATATCGGACTATATATTTTTAATTGCAGTTATGTTTATTTTGTCTTACGATGCAGATTTTTACATCCAATCTGCGACGGATCGTTACTTCGTTGATCGTACATAGATGTACAAATGGCAACACGAAAGCAGAATAGGTGTGAGTGATGATTTTCAGGCAGGTGTGGAAGTGTTTCCTAAGTATGCCATGAGCAAAACTCAGTACATTGACGGTAACAAAATCAAGTGTCGATATGGTAATTGTCGCAATAGACGTTACAAAGAAGTGGTGACTGTGAGAGATCATTTGATCCGTAAGGATTTCGTACGTGATTACGGCCTGTGGTCATCGCAAGGTGAACTATATACGAAAAGAACGGCTATAGAAGCTACTATTATGCTTTTGATGATAATGCTGCAACAAATTTTTTCATCGAAGACGGCGGATGCTCTGTTGATTATGGAGACCTGCAGAACCTTGCACGAGATATGGTGTATGATGTAGCAAGGCCTAATTTTGATCCAGAGGATCCTAATCCCGAGGCGAAGGAGTTCAATGAGATGTTTCAGGATGCAGATACTCCTCTATATCCTGGTTGTGAGACTCATTTCGTACTGTCAGAGACAATGCGGTTGTTGAACATAAAGTCTGATTTTAACTTGCCATAAGCTTGCTATGATCGGATCATACAACTAATCAAGGAGTTGTTACCGAAGGAATCCAAAGTGCTCCCAAAAAACTTCTACAAGTCAAAGATGATGGTCCAACAACTGGGACTGGGGTATGAGAAGATAGATTGTTATCACAACGGATGCATGTTATACTATAAGGAGAACGAGGACATAAAAAGTTGCAGGTTCTGTAATACGGATCGTTACAAGCCAGTGCAAGAAAAAGGAAAGTCAACTAGAAAATGACGTCCTTACAAGTATATGCATTACTTGTCGATCACGAAGCGGTTGCAGAGGATGTATATATCTCTGAATATAGCAGAACACATGACGTAGCACAACAAAGAACGCACAAAGGATGATGGAGAATTGTCACATCTTTCGAATGAAGGGGCATGGAAATATTTTGATTTGTGTCATCCATATTTTGCTGCAGAGCCTAGAAATGTACGTCTGGCGCAATGTTCTGATGGCTTTGCCCCTTTCGGGCAGTCGGGATCTCAATACTCCTGTTGGTCAGTCATTCTTACCTCTTACAATCTGCCACCATGGATGTGTATGAAGCCTCCTTATATATTCTTGACAGCTATCATACCCAGTCCCAAAAATCTGACGAAGAACATTAATATATATTTGCAGTCGTTGGTGGATGAGCTGAAACAGCTGTGGGAGATCGACGTCGCGACCTATGATATTTTCAGGAAGCAGAACTTTCAAATGAGAGCTTCACTGATGTAGATAATCAATGATTTTCTAGCATACGGTATGCTGTCGGGATAGAGTACTCACGGTACCATGTCTTATCCGATATGCATAAAAAATAGTAAGGCATTCCGCCTTAAGCATGGAGGAAAAACTTCTTCCTTTGACTGTCATCGTCAATTTCTGCCCGTGAGTCATCCTTGGAGAAAGAACAATGACGCGTTCAGAGCTGAAAAACAAGAATTTTCTCATCCGCCTGCCATATTATTGAAATATGATATTTGGGAAGATGTAAAGGATTTGCCTACTGTAATGGAAGATCCATTGAACAATCGTGTCGAGGGATTCGGACAAAGCCATAACTGGACCAAACGGAGTATCTTCTGTTACTTGCCTTATTGGAAAGATAATCTTATAAGGCATAATCTTGATGTCATGCATATCGAAAAGAATGTGTTCGATAATGTCTTCAATACTGTCATGGATATTAAAGGAAAGACGAAGGACAATCCAAAAGCAAGATAAGACATAGCTGAGATATGCAAGCATCCTTATCTAAACTTCATACAAAAGGGAGCTGGTGGACAATTAACTAAGCCGATAGTACAATACACATTGAGCAAGGAAGATAGATTAATAATCTATAAGTGGATATCTAGTTTAAGATTTCCCGACGGTTATATGTCGAATTTGTCTAGATGCGTTGATCTCAATGAACGCAAGCTAACGGGAATAAAGAGTCACGACTGCCACGTATTTATGGAAAGATTACTGTCCATTGCTTTCAGAGAGTTGTTGCCTTCTGCTGTATGGGTTCCGTTGGCCGAGCTATCTACATTCTTCCGGGATATTTGTTCAACTAAGTTGACGGTACAACATATGCTTGAACTTGAGGAGAAGATTGTCTTAAAAATTTGCAAGTTAGAGAAAATATTTCCATCGGGCTTCTTCGACAGAATGGAGCATCTACCGATTCATCTAGCATACGAAGCCCGTGTCGGTGCATCTGTTCATTATCGATGGATGTACCCATTTGAAAGGTAAATAAAAATTGATATAATTTTATTAGATTTTAAGTAGATTTTATAATTTATTGTTAATTCTCAAGATAATTTCTCTCTCTAGGTACCTACACCATCTAAAGAAGAAAGTTGGCAACAAGGCTCATATAGAGGCTTCGATATGCAAAGCATATCTTATCGAGGAGGTATCAAACTTCTGCTCTATTTATTTCAATACTCATGTCCAGAAAAATTGAAATAGGCCTCAAAGGAATGACGAAGACGTTAAGGATGGAGGTATATTCAATGTAAGGGGCAAACCTATTGGGGCTAGTAAGAAATGGTGGTTGACTGACGATGAGTATGATGCCGCTAACCGATATGTCTTGTTAAATTATGACATACAAGGAGTAAGAGATTTGGAAAAGTAAGTGACTACACTTACACTTATTATAATCTATAATTTGGTAAAGTAAGTGACTACACTTATTTTTATTCTCTCTAACAGTGTATTTAGAGATGAAGTCAAAATAAGAACACCCGATATTATCGATGAGGGACTTCAAAGAGAGGTTGATTGTACCTTTTCCTCCTGGTTTCGCAAATATGTAAGTAACTGAGATAATATATTATACAACTACCATTAAAATATATGCAGCTAAATATTTAAATTATTAATATTTTTACAGGTTTTATGGCCTGAAACAACATTCACAAATGAGAGCATTCGTTATTTGGCATTGGGACCGAAGAAGCATGCAAAGACTTGGCCAGGCTATGTCGTTAATGGCTTCAAGTTTAAGGCAACTCAGAATGCTATAAATGCCAAATTTCTCAATGACGGCTTCAGTGCCAAGGATTCTGGTGTTTGTATAAGAGACACCATCTATGACGACGAGCCGGACTTTGACTATTATGGAGTGCTTCGAGATACTGTAGATTTACAATATACTGCCCCCATACGATATGCATATTATGATGTTCAAATATTAGTGGTTCGATACGACACCAAATATCGGTTGGAGAATTGATAAACAATTTGGATTCGTCGATATAAATCATCGCAGGAGGTATAAAGGGTCCGACACATTTGTGATAGCAAGTCAGGCTGTTCAAGTCTACTATACAAGCTACCCAAGGCGTCGTAGAGATCGATTTGACTGGTGGGCAGTATACAAGATTAAATCTAGAAATACATTCAACGTTGGAGACCCAGCATACCAAAAGGACCAAATCGAAAATCCCTATTACGTGGGACAACAGTCGGATACCATAGATGTTAAAGATATTATTGAGGAAAATATAGGAGAGGACGAGATTAATACACAAGACTTAGCTGCCAACCAGGGGAGAAAGAGACGTCTTATCCCAAGTATTGAGGCTGAAGAAGAAGAAGAAGAAGAAGAAGAAGAACTTGATAAGGATGAGGATACAGATGAAGTCGACGATGAGGATAAGGATGAAGACGAGGCCGAGGACGAGGACGATGACGATGATTAGATTAAATATCGGTATATATTAAAAACACTTCCAATTAACTTAGTGAATTTACTTTTACCTCATAAAAACACTTCCTACTAATTAACTTAGTGAATTTAGTTTGACCTCATAAAAGCACTTACAACTAACTTAGTGAATTCAGTTTAAACTTCTGCATTCTTATTTTAGTTCATGCTTTTGTCGTTCGATCATTTACTTATTATATAATTTTCTTTTTGCAGATGGTACTCCTAGTCTTTTCGTCGCGGTGGTACTCGTCGCCCTGCTGGTGGTATATATATTTTAATTTAGTTTTATATTCAATTATACTTCTATATTGTTAATTATGTTTATGTGTTCTATTTACAGGCCATGGTGGCTAGCACTCGTCGTGGTGGTAGTGCTGGACGTGGTGCTGGTGGTGTTAGTGGTAGTGCTGGTGTTGGTGCTGGTGGTCCTAGTCGTGGGCGTGGCCGTGGTGGTGGTGCTGGTGGTAGTGGTCGTGGTCGCCTTCAACATTCCTAAGATATGACCCCATATAGCGATCCCGACCCGGAGAGTACCCTGGGCACATACTCATCCCGCCGTCGATCTACCCTGGGGCTATTGTCACCTTCGTCAAGGCCTGCGACTCCATCCGCTGACGGATCCGTTTCGCTAGCGGATCAACCAGTTACTACATGGTGGGCCCCGGAGTACCCCCAGACTCAGTTACATCCGGTTACTGGTGAGTACATGTACGGAATCGTGGATCCTCCGACGCTACCAGAGAGGCCGATAGGCGAGTTCCGATGAGAGCTATGGCCCGCGGGTGAATCGTAAGTAAATTTATGTCAATTTATTAAATTTGTTTCATTTAGTCAAGTTAATAATCTAGTCGTTGCTTTATTGTAGGTTTTTTCCATGGGATGCTGCGAGGATTCTAGGGTACATTATTCGGAATAACTACCATGGCCCCAACCTCAATTTTTCTGAGGTGCCCCTGGACTTGCAGTACGTCTGGCTCGACGAGATGAGTATATATATATATATATATATATCTTGTGGTTAATTATTAATTACTCTTTAATCCACCATTTTTTAATTACGTAATAATTGAATTTGTATGTCAGAGGACGTTCTGGTGGCCCCCCCATCGCGAGGAGGCAATCCGTAGGACTTACAGAAGCGCCGCCGGGAAGATGATAAGGGACGCGGTGTATGACCTTCGCTCGGGACATTCGAAGAATGATTGGATCCGACAGGAGTATTATGATCAGATCTTGGAGAAGATTGATACTCCTGCGTACAAGCAAAAATTGGAGAAAGCAAAGACGAATCGACGGGCCGCAGGTCTGTATACGGGGGGATCAAGGCCCCACGTAGCGACGCGTACAGATCTGGTGAGATACCACAAATTTATTTCATTATCTAATTCGGTACTATTAATATACGAAGTTAATTAAATTCCATAAATATTTCGTATGCAGTCCCAACGGGCGGTAAAGGAGGGAAAAGAGGCAGACTCGGTCACCATGCACGATGTATTCCAGTATATGCACAAGAGGCGGAAGTACAGGAGCTCCATCGACGAGAGGACCAAGGAGACTGATGTAGGTACTTACGTTTATGAGATTTATGTTAGAAATATAAGTATTGTTAACTTAATTAGGTAAACTTAGGATTCAGACTATAACTAAGGGAAATATAGGATTTAGATTATAACTTAGGAAAACTTGTAGTATAAACACATTTATTAGATAGACTGCATATCGTGAGGCTCTTAGACGGGTTCAGCCCCCTGCTATCAAGGATGTCAGCAAAATGACGCCCGCCCAGACGTCCTCTTCTATGGCTGCTCACTTCGACGACATGTTTGTAGATACCGTCGGCGACTTTAGGAAAGGGTGCCTCTATGGATGCGGCTCCCTGACGTCGTTGCAGGCATCGTTGCAGGCTTCGATTCTGAGATTTCCACCACCCCTGTCTCCTCCTTCCGTAACCCCGGTTGGCGATGATGTGAGGACACAACTTACGATTCTGACCGAGGTGGTGTCGGACTTGTGGGAGCATATGACCATGTACTATCTGCGTCCTTCTACTGCTCCCGGTTCTTCTGTTCCTGGTCCGTCTGCTCCTGGTTCTTCTACTCCCGGTCTGTCTACTGCTGCTCTCGGTGCTTCAGATATTTTCGGTCCTTCTTCCATCGGGGGTCTTTCTTTTGACCCTGCTAACCCTCTGGTACCGTCTCCTGCTGTGATGACACTCCTTGACATGATGTCGCCAGAGCAGCTACGCCAACTTCCAGGCCGTGTCTTTGATACCTTGTCGGTACACATAGCGGAGGAGTATCTTCGTCGGGTGCAGCAGGGATTACCATCAGCGGATGATCCACCTCTTCCTTCTTATTGATGTTATTGTATTTGAATATTTGGAAATGTTTTTGAAATGTTAAATATTTGTGAATTTTGGATATTATCACATGGATATTGGTGAATATTTGGGATACAGTACAAGAAAAATGGCTTTTCCTGACGGTTTATTTCTTGACGGTCGTGAAAAACAGTCAAGAAAAGGGGTTATCTTGACAGTTTTCACCTTACGTCAAGAAATGCATTATTTTATGTCAATTTAATAATTTTATAGTATAATAGTTGACGGTTTTAGAGGATCCGTCAAGAAATACCATTTTTTTATTAACGGGTTGGTGATAACCATCAACTAATATATATGAAAAAAATTGGCACAATTTTTTCGACTGCCATTATAGTAAATATTTTAAACTTTTTATATTTGATGACTGTTTATGGCTCTTTTTAATCCTCTAATTCTTCCAATGTCTCCCGATCTCTAAAAAAATCCTCTTTCAGAAGTAACCCTAATTAACAACTATGCTCTCTTTTATCTCTTCCTCTCTCTCTATTTCTTCTCCTCCTCCTTTCCTTCTCTGCCATCTTCCTCTACTCCTACCGCACATGAGTCGGGCGAGCTTCTCCATCCGCGCGGGGATCTCTTTCATGAAGCAATCCGCGGAGGAGGAGGATGATACGGCAGAAGGGGAGGAGACGACGGTGGTGATGGAGAGGTCCGGCGTGTCGTCGCCCGACCGGGTCGCAAGGGCCTCAAGGAGCGTCGGCCACTGTGTGCAGAAGGTGTTGCTGAGGTCCAGTATGTAGAGGTGCTCTTGCGGGGATTGTCGGCGTCGAGGAACGACTCAAGGATGGCGCCATTTGGGCTATGGAGGGTATTCTTTTTTCCTTCTCTATACAAGTGGAGTGAATTTATGCTAAAAATCCCTCTTTCTCTAATTTTAGGGTTTTTATATGGTTATAAGAGGTTGAGGCGGGCACAGTTGCAGGTTTCTTAGCCTCCTCCTATGCTTATCCCACTCCTTCTCCGACGCTCGCCTCTCATTTCTTCGGGACAAGCTGGAGAAGGTACATGGAGCTCGACGGGTAAAAGAACAGCGACCGCGTCTGCACTGCCTATTCTTTCCAATGCTCTACATCCTAGACATTATTCTTGCTCATCTCGTATTCATGGTCCAGGAGATTCTCTAACTCCATTGATATGCTACTCGGAATCCTGGGCCCACAAGGTGTTTGACCAAATGCTTTAATAGTAGATAAGTACCAATTTTCTAATTTAAGATGCCCAAAATTTCTTAATTTTTAGTTTTCCACTTATTTACTGAAAATATTTTGATATGGTCATAGTAGACACTGTTGGAAGATTGCAGGTTCAACCTTTTCTTGTAAATTCATGCAGGTTCTGCTTTAGATGCTTGTTTATTCATACAGTAGACAAATCAGCATGATGCTAAATCATGCTACATTAATTAGCTACATCAATTAGCTCTTACTGCTCTAGCAATTTGTGGTTACAATTAACATGGATTGTTTATGAAATTATCATTTTCAATTCTGTTAATAGATTATATTGATCTTGTGGTAATTGATAAATGTGTTTCTTGTATACATCTCTTCTCTATGGAATCCATTTAAATATGGACTAAGACTCCACCATATTTACTCTTGTTGTATACTAACTAAAGTCTTGGATATAGTCTCTAAATCAAATTTAGCATTAATTAGGTGTCCAAGTCATTCAAGATTTGATAGGGTACCACAAAACTAGTGATTCTGGTGTCATCTGATGGCGCTTTTCTATATGGGACTTTCATCAAGTTAGTGCTCCTCCCATGTACGTTGATTACTTTTTAAAGGTTGATTTCCTTTGATTTATTCTTTTTAAATAATTTTGCAATACTGGTCTAGAATGCTTAATCTTTAGCTAATTGCATAGACTATAGCAACACTCTATTGAAAACGAAGTCTGTAGTATCTTTGATATTTGAAGAAGCTTTATTTTTTTCAAATACATGATTACTTTGACATATACTTCCACATTTTCCTGCATATGGGTTTTTGACGAGATTCTACTGTCTATCCTAATGTTGTAGTTTCAGACAATAATGGCAATACAGTTTTGAAGGTGTGGTTTTTTGTGATTGCTAGTGTCAACTTTTGACTTTAATCTTCTTCAATGAAGGGAATTTGTTTTACATTTGTTCCCATGATGCATTAAAATGCTTGTGTTTGGAAACATGTTGTACGGGTTTGGAAAAAAGTTTTCGGCAGTCCTAATGGTGATTAATATGCCTAATACACTATGTGACACAAGATTAATGGTGATTATACATGTCCTGGCATGATACGGTATACAAACATTTTCAAATGGGTTCAAGGTAATCACTTATGTTGTACGAATACGTACACGAATAAGGGTATAGATAGTATACTGATACGGACGCCATTTTTCGGTGGTGTCCATGCAACATTAGGTCAGTACTCATCTATCACATGCTTCTTTATTTGTTGCTTTAGAGTTTAGACTATAAAGCTAATAATATCTTTCAGTAAAGTGAGAGCGAGAGAGAACTGCCATCAGTATCACCACCCACCCACCCAAAACTAAGTTAGACCAAGAGCTCCTTGAAGAAGTTGAGTGTGATTAGTTATGATACTTGATCAATTCACTCAATTGTAGAAATTACTAAGACTCAAAGGCCTAGTAAAGCATAAAGTCACTCTTGGATCCCCTGGAATGAAAATTTCTATAGCTAATATTTTTGCATAATTGGTTTGAGACTAAGTTTCTGCACAACTTTTTTTTTGTTTTATTTCTCCTTTTATGTTGACCCATTATTACCTAGTTCTTTTACACAATAATTTAAAAAGTTACTTGTGGTTGTTTCTTTTTGGTTTTATTTATAATTTACAAAATAAAACCAAAAAGTTACTTCTGTATAATAAAAACATTTTGTATGCATGTTTATCTGATTTATTCCTTGAGGTCTAGGTGGAATGTATGGCATGCCACCTCTGATGGACAGTTATGGCATGAGATATCTATGGGGCATGCTTCTATGGGAAGCTAATTTACATTCTATTTGTTTCTTCTATCAAGGTACCTTGTTGGTTTCTTGGCACTTTTACATGTTGGCATGCATGATATTCGAAACCTTGGGTCTTTTCTTAGGTTATTATTAAACCTTTATTAAACTGGTACTCTATTGAAGCTGATGTTATTTGCGGTTTCATGAGCCCCTTCAATTTTGTAACCTTTCAAAATATTTGATGGACAATTCATACATTCACATAGAGTGATACTATTGTAATCACTAAAGCTAATTCCCACATAATCCTCTAGTACACTCTGACTACATAACAACATGACACTAATTCCTCTGTAAATCTCACCACCATATTTGTAGATATAAAATGTTGTCTGCAGGTTCCATATCTTGCGCACACTAGCCTATTGGAACCCATGTTATTTATCTAGTTCAGTACAATTGCTTATTGGAACCCCTCCTATAGAGACAGGGACAACTAATTTCATTATTTGTTCATTTTATCCACATACAACCCATTCTAGTTTTTTCTCGTCTAACTGTAGTATCATCCGATACTCGTCTATGAGATAATTTTTGTTCCCTTGTGATCTTTGATGTCAAATTATAATGATGAGATTTTAATTACTACTCCTCTTGATATTTTTCCGATACCAGCACGAGAACAATTGTCGGCCCGTGGGGAGCTATAGTAAAATGTAAATAAACTTATTGCTAGATATAGTGTTTGAAATGTTGCACAAAAGCTACAAATATGTGATGTGCTACACATTGCACTTGGTTATCTCCTACAACTTATTTGAAAATTATTTGAAAATTAGGGGTGGCCTGATGTTTTTAGTAATCTCCTACAGATATGTGATGTGCTATACATTGCATTTAGTAATCTTCTGCACTTGGTAATCTCTTGCATTTGGTAATCTCCTGTGTAACATGTTAATCTCCTACAACTTATTTAAAAATTAGATCCATTGGAAATGATTGGCTTCTCTGAATCTTCCTCATTAGATCCTTTTCTCCATGTTAATTTCCTCCTTGTGTTAAGGACTGTGCACCATATTGCACTTGGTTTCTATCTCATGTTCATTTGTAACAAGGGTTGGAATGTTTGGTCTTACCTTACAAGTGTTGGCGAGGTTAGGGCACATGATAGGTCCTCCTCTTTCTGGTGTGTGTGTGTGTGTGTGTGTATGTGTGCGTGTGTGTGTGTGTGCGTGTGTGTGTGTGTATCTTGATGGAAGATGGCAGAGTCTTCTTGGTAATAAATTTGAAAGTTTCTGAATCTTCTTGGACTAATAGTACCATCTATACACATCTCTACTAGTTTATGCTAAAAAGATGCTATCGAATATTTTGGTGCACCCGAGTAGGACACTTCTACACTTAATTTAGACCTGCGTTATGTGGAAGGGTCAAGACTAAACCTCACATTGTAGGTACATGCAAAATATCTTGCTAATCATCTTATGTTTATATTTTGTCAATAATAATAGTTTGTTATATGGATTTTAGAGGTTATATTTTGTGAATGCTTTGAGGTGAGGTGGGCTCAGAAAAATGAGCAGGCATTCTTGGACTGAGGAACTTGTAGTCTAAAGAAGGAAGGAAAGAAGGAAGGAGTTAGCAGCACACTCTGTCACTACCTGCTTAACTTTTAAGCAACCCAAGAATCTTGGCTACAAGTTGGGAAGGGAGGTGGTCTGCCTTGCCGTCCACATCCATCCCCTTTGCAAGCAAGAGAAAAAATAGAAAGAAATGTCGAAAAGCGAAGCCCAAGTAGGGTACCTCGAGCTAGCTATGATGCAATGCATGATCAGAAGCATTCATATTTTTCTTAGATGTGTGTACCTAATTATGCTAAGTTAATTAAATACCTATATATCTTGTTAGAAGAAAGTGAAGATCACAGTGACACAGCATGGCTAACTGATTCCTTTCTTTTCGTTAGATGAGCAGAACTGTACTTGATTGCCACCGCCTTAACTTGTTTTCCTAATCGTCTGCCTGCTGACAAAGAATGATTTCACTCTATGCAGATGGTCAGTTCACTAAGTCTTCTATTCTTGATTTTGTGTCTGCAAACAAGCTTCCTCTAGTGAACATCTTTACAAAGGAAAGTGCTCCTGCTATATTTGAAAATCCAATTAAAAAAGCAGGTAAAGTATGTTCTTTGCGACCTTTGCCTTACATTAGTGTTTTTCAGTTTTCTGCTCATGGGCATCATTTTCTTTCTTATTAGATTCTTCTCTTTGCTACCTCAAAAGATTCTGAAAAACTTTTGCCTCCCTTAGATGAGGCAACAAAACTGTTCAAGGGAAAGGTAATTGCTAAGCATCTCTAACTTGTACAATTCCCTTTTACTGTTCTTGCTGATTAATGGAGTATAAGATACAATACATATTTGCTAATTCTCTTTACTGTTCTTATTAATGTTCCTAGATTCTTAGAATTTTTTTAAATTCTCACAGCAATTGTCATATATCTTATTCTCAGTTGAAATAAGCTAATTTTTTTTAGAGTTGTTGTTCTTAGTTGATATTAGTTTATACAAACATGTGCATATAATGATTAAATATATTTCTCTTCTTTTTTCAGGAACTACATGGAAAATGAAGGTGTTGTGGTGAAAGGGATGTACTCCGGCCGGGTTTGCTACATATTTTGTTTTTAGTTATATAAATATCAGTTTTAGATGTTTAAGATGTACAGAACCTACATACTTTGGTTGGATATATTGTGGTTGGACGTGTGTTGGATGTTTGTGGTTGAACATATGTTGGATGTATTAGAAGCTTGTGGTGTATAAAAAATATAGTTTGTTAATATAAAAATTGGATATTACAGTTATTTGATGTGTGTATATCTTCTGGATTATTGATATTAATGTGTGTGTGTTTGATTCATTATATAATTATAAATAAATATTGGCTATACAAAAATTAGCTTCTCTTGACGGTTATAAAACGTCAATTAACTCAATCCTACTGCAACCGCTCTTTTCATTGATGATTTTCTTGACGGCTAATAACCGTCATCTAGGATGGAATCAAGAAAAGTTTTCACCTACATTGACGGTTTTTAGAAACTGCTATCTTGATGGCTAAAAATAGTCAAAAAAACTACTTTATATGACGGCAAAAAATTGTCAAGAAAAGCCCTGCCAGCGACCGTCAAGAAAAGGGGGAGACTTTTCTTGACTTCGGCCTAGTTAACGGATCTGCAACCCTCAAGATACCCATTTCTTGACGATTTTCCCCCGTCAAGAAAAGCCTTTATTCTTGTATTGATAATGGTGGATATTTGGATATTAGTTTGTGATGGATGTTTGGATATTAGTGTGTGTTGTATATTTATTTGTGTGATGTATTTATGATAGATATTTGTATATTGGTGTGTGATGTATATTGGTTTGTTGGTTTGTGTGAGGTGTGATGCATATTGTGATATTTTGATGTTTCAGATGTTGTACGAACAGGGAATGCTCTGTTTTATGTAAAAAAAATTCAAAACTTTCCAGTTAGAGACGGACTTGCGTCTACCAAGCGACAGAAGGCGACGGCCGAGCGACGGAATATCCGTCGCTAACTAGAAAATTTCCAGTTAGCGACAGATATCGACGGAATATCCGTCGACAAGGTTCTGGAACTATAAAGATTTCCAGAACATAAGCGACGTATATTCCGTCGCTAAGCCGTCGCTACGTCGTCGCATTAGCGACTAATTTGTGACAACCAAGCGACGGATTAACCATCGCCAAGGTTCTGAAAACAAGAAGATTTCCAGAGCCTAAGCGACGGATATCCCATCGCTAATCCGTCGCTCTGTCGTCAAGTATTAGCGACTATTAGCGACGGATTGACGACGGATTTTGCGTATCAAAAACTCTCTGATACGCGGTTACCGACGTAACCGACGGACTTGTCAGTCGCTAAAAAGTAGTATCAGAAACTTCCTGATACTTGATTTGACAGAAATCCGTCGGCTAGCCATCGCTAAATGTACGCATCTTGATGATGGCAATTCGTCGCTAAGCCGTCGAATGGCGACAGCTTAGCGACGGACTTTTTTTAGCGACGGGCTATTTCTCGACGAATTTTTCCAACCAAATTCTGTCGGCTAGCCGTCGCTAAGTCGATTTGCTGACGGATTAGCGACGGATATGGCCGTCGCTAATTTAATATATTTTAGTAGTGAAATGAAATCCACATGAAAAATAATTTATTTAAACTAACAAAATATATTTAATAAAACTCAATGTTTAAACAGCCCAACCAAACCTTTTTTCTACTGGGCTTCCCTAAGGCCCAACCACCAAACCCTTAAACCAAAAATCAAGTCTGACCTAAATTTTCTTAACAGGCCAGCTCACCCATATACTAACCCACCTAACAAATCCCTTCTCTTCTAAAGAGAGAGGATTCCAAAACACAAAAAAAACAAAATAAAAGAAAGAAATAAAAGAAGAAGGAAAAAACTCACAGAGAGCGAGGAAACGGTATGGAGAACTCACTGGAGGGGGCTAGGCGCTAACGGCTCGTGCTAGAGGAGAAAGGCGGTCGGACGGGGTTGGGTTTGTGCTCGAACGGAGCACAAACCTTGGCGAAGGGCGGCTAAGAAGCCATGATGGCGGCTGGAGTGGATCTGGCATGGCCCTGGTACGAAGGTGCGCGCCATCGAGGAATGGTCGTTTCTGGCAAAGTCCGCTGTAGGGTCGACGGATTTGGCTGTCCTGGTGGCATCATCTTCGGGCGATCGGGGTTATGGGTGAAGATAGTGGTCGAGGAAGTTCGTAAAGGTCGGCTGGCAGATTGGGTTGCCGACGGTGGCTACGATGGGTCCAGGGGTTAGTTTAGGGTTTTGCTTTGATTTATTGCTTTGTGTCGTATCCAGATTGTTTGGACATGAGAAGTTTATTTACTAGGATGTAATGAATTGAATGGAATAGATGTTGTGGTCACAGACACGACGACACGACAGTGGTAATGGTAACATGGTGGTGCCAGAGTTGGTGATGGTGGGGTTGTATAAACTTAACGGCTTTGGTGTGGTGAGTCGAGGGGTTGTTGGGATCGACATATGGGTCGTGGAGGAGGGAGGTGGATGGAGGCAGGGGTGATGGTGTCAGGGATAGGGCGGTGGCGGTTGTGGTTTAGTATGGCTGGGTCGGGGACGACAATGGTGTTGATATGGAAGAGGCAGGAAAGGAGGATGGCGGGTGTGCTGGTGGTGTGGCCGGGCCTGGGTTGTGGTGGAGACAAGGAAGGTGTCTGGCGACAGAGACGACGCCAAAGTCGTGGGGGCTTTCTGTCGAAGGGGCGGAGAAGAGGAAAGAGTCATTGGTTTATGTTTTGGGAATTGTTGTTGACAGTAAACACAATGGAAACTAGTCTCCTTAAATCGATGGAGAACTCCTGATTAGATAAGAAGTCTAATAGATAAATCCTTTCGTCCTTTTTAAATCAATTAAATTTTAAATAAAAATTGATTTAATCATAACCATTAGTAGATAATAACAATATTAATTTAAACCAATTAAAGTTATTTTAAAATAAATAAATTTCATCCCAATCTTATAAAAGGTCACAATAATAATTTTAAAGAAATATTCAAGTTATCATATAATTTTAGATGATCAACATAAATATTTAATATTTATCAAATAACATATTTCAAATCAAAACAATAATCGATTATCACTATAATTTAAAATGATATTTGTCGTCATCAAAATATTGTAACGTTATTTTATAAATCAAATGTAATCCCTTAGGTTAAAATCAAATAAATATTTAAACTAGTTTAATATAATCTTAATACATAAATTTGAATCAAATGCATTCTAAACCTAGATTAACCAAATGTTTTAGCCATCCTAAATATTTTGAAAGAAATTCATTGCTAAAATAATTTAAACTATATTTTTATTAATCTAAAATCTTATTTGAAAATAAATTTTTCAAAATTCGGGAAGAGGGGTAACAGTACTTGAATCAACATTTCTATGAACTTCTTCAGATCATTATGGTATCTATCTTGCCCAAAACGGGATCTACTGATGAGGTCACCTATTTGGAGTTGTCTGCTATATACCACATTCACTTTGGGATTCCATTTAGTCTTTCCAAAACTATGATGACGGCTATGGTCAACTTCAAGAAGGCTGGTCGAAACCTTGTCTACTCGATGATTCTTCCTATCATATTTCGTAGATACAACATTCCTTTGTATTCGTGTTCCATTGATGGCACTCTATCTGAACTCCATAGGTTTTGTAGGTTTCCTCCCCCTCTTTCTTCTGCAATTGGTGCTGGAGATATTCTACTTGTTCCTCAGCCTGCACCAGCTTCTGCTGATGTTCCTCCTGCTCACACCATAGACCAGATGCATGCTTTGATGACCGTCCAGAGTGAGCGATTTGAGGCTCATTACACTCTTGAGGATGAGCACTATCAGACAAAGCGCATCTGTCAGCGAGATACGGACTACCGTCTCACATACCAGTTCCAGACTCTGTAGAACAGTTTTGCTGATCTTCAGTAGACCATGAATCATCATCCCTCTGGTCCCACTCCTATGCTACGTCATCCAGACTTTACTGGACCCAGATTTGATGATCGTCAGGCTTGGCGATACTTCGATCCCACTGCAGCATACATTGATCCTACTCGTTCTGCTGACACTGGTGATGATGAGAGTTGATAAGATTGTTTGGACTTTGGATAGTCGTGACTCCATCTGATGATGATGATGATGATGATTTTGTAGAATTTATTTAGACTTCTTTCATTATGCACTAGTTATGGTTAAGTCTTTTTCTTACTTCCATATTTTGTTAGTGGTTTTTTTTTGCATGGTACTATTACTGATGCTTAGTGATATCTACTTGTATTATTTATGCAGTCTGATATATTGTTGGCCATGATTATTTTTATTTCTCTATTTTTTTGGTATGATTATGTCTTCTTTCTTTGTTGTTTGTGCTCACTATTTGCGGGAGAGCATTCATTTTGTACAATTGATAAAGGAGGAGAAGAGTATACCAAATATACAACCAAGATAATAAAAATCAAGAGGACGGTCAAAAGGTATAAAAATTTCATGTTACTATTTTTTTGATATTATTTGGTATAAACTCAAAGTTTGTCAATTATCAAAATGGGAGAGACTGTTGACCCATTGGTCATCGTCACACCTGATTTCGATAATTAACGTAAACTTTGGTTGATACGCAAATAATACGCAGCTACAGGTATAAAAACAAAACATCTACTTCTACACTACTACAACTCATTGTCTTCATCATAGAAAGACTTCAGATGCTGATCAAGACTTGTTCTTGCATTTTATTTTATATTTTTTAATTCTATTGATCCTAGAAAAATGTTAGGTCGATCGGATTGGCAACTGGCTATTCTATTGAACTCCACTTTCCAAAAAGCCTACCTATCTACTCCACATTCCATACTAACCTACACCCAAATCCAATAAAGAAAAAGCCTAATACCAAAATGCAATCTTTATTTGAAATACCAATAACTGATTAGGGAACTCTACATGCGAGTTCGGCCCGAGTTCGGACCGAACTCTTCTCGAGTTCGGCCGAGTTAGTTTCTAATCGTTCTTTGTCTTCCTAAAAATTTGCAACCAATTTTCAAATTACGAAAAATTTGGACCCGAACTCATGTCGAGTTCTGCCCACAAAAATGCTATAATTAGAGGAGAAGTTTTTATTCCAAATCACTCAATCATTCTTCTCTCCTCTATCTATTCAAAAATATTCCAGAGCTCTATACTTTCATATCTAGTCTTTAACAATTCTTAGCCAAGCCAAGTACCTTTCCAGTTTGATTTAGTGTTTGGTTCAAGTTTGTAAAGAAGGCTTTTCTATGAAAATATTTCAGTTTTCAAAAGTTTGTCTTAATGGAAGTTGCGAGTCCTTCGGATGAAAACTCGTGTTGTAAGGAGCTGCAAGCGACTCGGTTTAAAGCTTGTGTCATAGTGGATTAACATCGAGCAAGATCACTCGAGACTGGACTAGTTCTCTCAGAGGGATACCAGTATACATCGCTGTGTCGTGAGTTTCCTTTTCTGATGCTATTTACTTTACGCATTTAATTTCTATATTGTTTGTTATCATATTCTTAATACTTCCTACCTGTGACACAAACTTATAATTTATAATTTGGTGATTATCTTTCAGCTATACGCACTCACTCTATTCACCCCCCCCCCCCCCCCCCACTAGAGGTGCTCAATATTTCTATATTTGAGTCATATAAACTTTATTTCATTGGAATATGTTTGGATCATTTAAAATGATCGACTCAGTAATCCATTACCATGTGAGTGAGAAGTCATTCAAAAGTTTTAAATGGTTTGAATCCTGTTGGAACCCTGCTTGTTCATCTATTATTATTGCTGAATCAAACTACCAGATGTTTGAGTGTCACTCCCCAATCCTGGAATACGTATTTTAATACGTAAACCGATAAATTATATTTACCTTGAATTTATACGATATTTATTATGCAGTATTTCTTCATGCATTTCCCAAAAATATTCGACAAAATATTATTTCCTAATTTATTTTCTGCATTTGGGCCTACAATTTTGGCTCATTTGGGTAACCTATTCTTGGTTCACCAATGGTTCATCATGAACCCTTTGGTTCATCATGAATCCATGGGTCCAAGATCTTTATATATAACTCATCTCATCCTCTCTCCTCTCATTTACTTCCTCTCATTTATTTCCTCCACCAACCAAGGCAAGTACCAACTTGCTCAAGAGATTGATCCATAATTTTGTCAATAATTTCTTACAAAACTATTTGCCAAAACATGTTCTTCTCCACAATCTATACTAGTTTAGAACTTGGAAATTTCTATTTTGAAGCTTTGATTTTTGTAGATCTAAGTTTTAATCATTTTTGGATTTCTTTGGTCTTGATCTATTTTCGTTGGGGTTTTATGGGTTTTGATGCTTCCATGTGGAAGAGAATTCCATTTCACCCAAGATGGAACTTTGGAAATTCGAATTTGGAGTTCGGATGGCCAAGTTGTGATGTTTTGAAGCTTTGGGTTCAACCATGGTGTTCTTGCTGTTTGGAGAAGATAGTGAGCAGTGTGCAGAGCTGTTTAGCGTACGCACACTGAGCTGCACGTGCTCTTTAGCGTGCGTACGCAGACTTGAGTACGCTTCCTGTTGGAAGCGTGTCTCCTTGAGCGTGCGTGACTTTTTACGTACACTGCTCCCTGCAGCGTGCGTGACTTTTCACGTACATTGCTCCCTGTAGCGTGCGTGACTTTTCACCTACGCTGCTTTCTCAGCGTGCGTGACTTTTCACGTACACTGCTCCATGTAGCGTGTGTGACTTTTCACCTACGCTGCTCCCTGTAGCGTGCGTGACTTTTCACCTACGCTGCTCTCTCAGCGTGCATGACTTTCCACGTACATTGCTCCCTGTAGCGTGCGTGACTTTTCACCTACGCTGCTCTCTCAGCGTACGTGACTTTTTACGTACACTGCTCCCTGCAGCGTACGTGACTTTTCACGTACATTGCTCCCTGTAGCGTGCGTGACTTTTCACCTACGCTGCTCTCTCAGCGTGTGTGACTTTTCACGTACACTGCTCCCTGTAGCGTGCGTGACTTTTCACCTACGCTGCTCCCTGTAGCGTGCGTGACTTTTTACCTACGCTGCTCTCTCAGCGTGCGTGACTTTTCACCTACGCTGCTCCCTGCAGCGTGCGTGACTTTTCACCTACGCTACTCCCCTGACCCCCTTGCTTAACCATTGGCTCTTGGAGCTTTGGTTTTTATTTCTTAAAGCTTGGCTCTTCTATAACCCTGTATTTTGATATTTTATTAGATATTTTATGCCCATTTTATATCCTTACGCCTTTTGTCCCGAGTATGATATGAGCACTAATGTGACCCCGGAGAACAAAGTGTTCCTACCCGGTACATGTACCTGGATGTCCCAGTTCTTGTTCATGCTCGACAAATGACTCGTAACTCCACGTGGCGTATTTGCAATGATGCATTACACTAAGGAGGGTAACACATGTTGACATACTGATTGACATGGATCCTCTTTGGGGTACTCGTACAAAAGTACGACCTTAGGAGGATAATCATGCAGGCCACAGCATGTGAGTCCAAGATTTCACCTAGGGTTAAATTAGGCAACTAAACATACTAGATGCATGGGGAGGGCAAAATCCCGAGATCGTGTGACACCAGCCGCCTTGAGATATTGTCTTGACGCGCCGGCTGGTCTCTACGGATACTGTGTCATCCGCAACGAGCGGATGACTGTATCCGATTAATTTCTGCTATATATTATATATCTTGGCAAGGTGGCCTTACGAGGGACCTGTGCTCAATGACACCTGTTGTCACCCTCATTTTTCCGTATTTCGTATTATGCTCGTATTTGGATTTTGGCACGTATTTTATTATTCTCGACTTGCGGATTTTTGAATTCTTGTAGTTGGGTTTTAAACCATGGCTTGGTTTTATTTTGGAGATTGGTTTGGTTTGGTTTGTCATGATGGAACACCATAGCCTACACACCACCTCCATTACACCACAACACCCTCATTATAACCCACCTACTTTCTCTCTCCTCCATAATTCTCCATTAATTTCTTCTTCTTCTTCTTCTTCTTCCTCCACCAACACCTATAGGCAAGTGCATCTTGCCATTAAATAAGCACCACTTTTTATTTGTTCATTAGCTAGATTTGGACATGGAGAACAACATTAGAACTTGGAATTTTGTGATTAGGAGTCTCCATTGTTCTAGATCTAGGTTTTAATTATTTTCGGATTTACATGGTTTTGATCTATTTTAGTTGGATTTTATGGGTTTTTGATGCTTCCATATGGAAGGGAATTCAATTTTACTCAAGTTAGAACTTTGAAAATCTAAATTTGGTTTTGATTTGACAAGGTTATGAAAAATTGAAGTTTTTGGGTTGGGTGTTCTTCCTCTCGGACAGAGGTAGGAGAAGAACATAGCCTTTCCCTCTTGTTGGCCACGCGGCTCCCGCGTACGGCCTCTGCGTAGAGCTCCTGCGTAGTGTTGCTTGCGTAGAACCCTTGCTTAGGGTCTTCTGCGTATTGCACCCTGCGTATTGCACCCTGCGTATTGCACCCTGCGTATTGCACCCTGCGTATTGCCCCCTGCGTATTGCACCATGCGTATTGCACCCTGCGTATTGCCCCCTGCGTATTGCACCCTGCGTATTGCACCCTGCGTATTGCACCCTGCGTATTGCCCCCTGCGTATTGCACCCTGCGTATTGCACCATGCGTATTGCACCATGCGTATTGCACCCTGCGTATTGCACCCTGCGTATTGCACCATGCGTATTGCACCCTGCGTATTGCACCCTGCGTACTGTGCATTGCGTATTGCTTGCGTAGTGTGCATTGCGTATTGCTTGCGTAGTGGCTTGCGTAGCCCCTGCGTATGCTGGCCTGCGTACTGTGCATTGCGTAGTGACTTGCGTAGCCCTGCGTATGCCGGCCTGCGTACTGTGCATTGCGTAGTGGCTTGCGTACTGTGCATTGCGTATTGCTTGCGTACTGCTCCCCTTGCGCAATGTAACCCTTGCGCAATGTAACCCTTGCGCAAGACAACTCTTGCGCAGCCTTGTATGCGCAGTCTATACCCCGCGTAGCCCAACCCTTGACCCCCTTGTGCTACCTACTTGTTTATGATGAATTTGTTATTTCTTGGTCTTGGCTCTTTTATGATCCTATATATATTGGTATTGTATCAGGTATTTTACGCCCATTTTATATCCTTACGCCTTTTGTCATGAACTTGATTTTACTTGTATATTTGGAATAACTATTGTATATGGCCTGGTATGACAATGAACTAGCATAACATGACAGCGACCCGTAGTGGTGCACTCCTGACATGACCCGACCTGACATGATAGTGGCCCGTCGTGGCGCACTCCTGACAAGTACCCTGACATGAATTATCTTGATAACTTGATAGTGGCCGTGGCGGCGCACTCTTAACTTGACTTGACTTGATAACTTAACTTGACTTGCCTTGACACCGTGGGTGTTCCTGCTTGCTTGCTTGTACAATCCACTTGTCTTGTCTTGCATCATGTCTAGGACGTGACTCCCTGGGTACCACGGCCAGGGACTCACACTAAAATTGGACCAGGTAATGAGTAGGCCAAATTAGAACATGGAGAATTCCCGGTCACAGGCAGTCTCGTTATCTGGAGGCATTAATGGACTTGTAGCTTGCCGACGAGTAGAGCACATTTCCAGCACACTGTCATGTGTTGCACCCTCTAAGTCACCTAAGGGTACATTTGTCTCCCGGGCGATGTACCCACCTATAACTCTCAACCCGCGGAAGGATAACTGGATGGTCTGCAGGGCTTGGGACTGGGAGTTTCTCACTTGCATCTTGTTAGTAATTAGGCTTGTGATAACCCTAGTTAGTTAAAGTAGTAAGCCGTAGTACTTGCTTGGCCGATTGTGAATGAATGGTGTCCAGCCCCGTCTAAGTCTTGTCTAGCCCTTGTACCTGGAACTCTTGATCATGATTGTTTTACTTATCTCCAATGATAAATGGGTAGAGACAGTGAACTATTCAGGCGAAGGGGTACAATCCCGGTCCTTGTTTGGTTTAAGGATTGTAACCTGGCTCCCGGAATGGTTCCACGTCCCTAGTCGTTTATCGCTCTGTGTACTTTTATTTTACTTGTACTTTCCTTTTATTCTTTATGTTTTGATATGCTGGCTTTTGTTCTTATTTGTGGCCTCCTTTGTGGCACTTGCTCTTTCTGGGGTTTGACCCAGCTGGTTTTGTATGGCCAGATTTCGGAGCGGCTCCCGGGGATCTACCAAGCTTCCAGCCCAATGGTGACAACTAGACGGAACCCGGGCCAAGAGTGGGTTTTCCCTTTTTGTTTCACCCACTTATATGTAAATTTATTCTTTTGAGGCGTTTAGCCGACGAGCACCTGTTAGCTCGATGCACATTTACTTACTGTCTGCCTACGGGCTGTAACATGATTAACAAATCCTAGGGTTGATCATGTATGACTGAACTCTTGCTAGTCCTATCATTTTGTACGACTAGCTTCATGATCATCCAATATGTAATATTTGGGACGCCTTATATATATATATTTGATGCTCTAACATCTTGTAACTCTGTTAATTGCTTGAGATTGAGACAATAGGCTTGACCTTAAGAGACTGCTGGCTTGTAGTAAACCCTCATATCTAGACAGCCGTGACCGTATAGTTGAGATGTATTCTATTTCAATATACGTAGCTGGCTGTGTCCGCCCCCGCTCTCCAGTATTCTGGTTCTGGGGCGTGACACGATTTAAGTGGTGGCCCATGCAGGTCTTGTCAATCAAGAAATGTGAGGGTTTACCGAATAGATGTCTCAATCAATATTCGCCCTTGATCTCTGCTCGTATCTTCAAATCCCTGAGATTCTTGACCTGATCACATGCTTGTATCATTGATCTGTCCTGGTCCTTTCCTTATTGTTCCCTATGTCGTCTTCTTCAGCGGCATTACTCCCGGACCTGCCAACCAGCCAGAGGAAGCTCGACAAGCACCCCAGCGCCAGGAAGATCAAGCCCAGCACTCTGGAGTAGCCTCCCGAGTTGTGCCTCCCGGAGGCTCGGAACCTCCAGTTCAGGCAGCTCCGCCCGTTCAACCAGCTAGACAGGATGAGGGACCTTTGGTGGGGCTTATCAGAGAACTGCTTGCATCCCAAGATCGTCGAGGCGACGCCTTGCACCAGGAAGTTCATGATGCACTAAACCGAGGAGGTCCCCAAGGAAATCAGGCGGCCAACAGTTTCAAGCGCTTGAACCCTCCCTTCTTTGATGGCAGTGAAGATGCGGTTGCCGCGGACGCTTGGCTTCAGGATACCGAGGTGGTTCTAGAAGCGGCTAGGACACCTGAAAATGAGAAGGTGGCGGTGGTACGCCTACAGTTGTTAGACTTGGCTCGCGATTGGTGGGCAGCTCAGGCCATGGGATTAGCGGCACCAGTCACTTGGGCGACGTTCAGAGAAAGATTCCAGACGAAGTACTTCGATGCGGTGGCACGGTACGACCTGCAGACCAGATTCACCAACTTGAAGCAAGGAGGCAGGACGGTCGATGGCTATGCGACCGAGTTTTCCAGGCTGAGTAGGTTCGCCCCCACCTTGGTGGCAACCGAGTTCGATAGGGCTCAGCGGTTCCAGCAAGGGCTGCACTTAGAGATATTATTGGCTGTGGAGCAGTTCGAGCACCAGACGTTCGATGCAGTATTGAAGGCAGCAAGGAGGCATGAGTATACCTCCCGGAGAATTGTGGACAGGACAGGAGGCAGGAAACGGTCCCACAACCAGATGCACCAATCTTCAGCTCCAGCCCCGGCAGCTAGGGGTATAACCATTGGAACTCCGAGGCGGGTGGCCTCAGTGACGTCGGTTCAGCATTCGACCCCGACGTACCCGCAGCAGCAGAAGCAGAAGCAGTCTTCCGCGGTGGGATGTTCTCATTGCGGGAAGCCGGGCCATGTAGTGGCAGAGTGTCGTAGGGCACAGGGATTGTGCCTGGCTTGTGGAGGAGCAGACCACCAGATAGGGACCTGCCCGAATAGGGGAGGTCCATCATCATCCAACCTTTCTAGTTCTTCGGTGAGGGGACCAGCCCCAGTTCCAGTCCCGCAGCAGCAGCAACAGCAGTACCCGAGGCCATTGGCGCCCCAGGCCCAGGCCTTTCAACAGCAGAACCAGCAGCAGTTCACCCAGGCTCCAGCACAGAGCCGACAGAGGGGTTTCCAGCAGAGGGGACCCGCAGCTAGAGGTCAGGCTATGATGATGACCATGGAAGAAGAAGTTGCACCAGGTGAGGTTGTGGCAGGTACTATTCTCGTCAACACTTTTCCAGCATCTGTATTATTTGATTCTGGTGCATCGCATTCATTCATGTCTGCACGATTTGCGACACGGATAGGATTGGAGCCCGAGTCATTATCAGTGAGGCTCAATATACTTACTGGTAATGGTCTTGTGGGAGTGGATCGAGTGTTTTCCTCGTGTCGAATCGCAGTTAGCGGTAGAGAGTTCCCCGCTAGATTTATAGAATTTCCTATGGCAGACTATGATGTAGTCCTAGGCATGGATTGGTTGAGGAACCATTATGCTAGGATAGACTGCCATGTTGGCAGAGTTGTCTTTAGTATTCCCGGAGAGCCAGAGTTTTCATTTTCCAGAGGCACAGTAGAGCCATCTCCTCCAGTATTGCGAATGGCAGTAGCGGCAGTGCAGTTGCCCCGGATAGTTGAAGAGTTTCCAGATGTCTTCCCAGAGGAACTTCCAGGGATGCCACCAGAGCGGGAGATCGAGTTCACCATTGACTTGATTCCCGGGACAGCACCAGTATCAGAGCGAGTCTACAGAATGGCGCCTTCAGAGTTGGAAATTTTGTACAAGATGATTGAAGAACTCAGGACCAAGGGATTCATTCGTGCAAGTGGATCGCCTTGGGGAGCCCCGATGCTTCTTGTGAAGAAGAAGGATGGTACGTCCAGGCTATGTGTTGATTATCGTACCTTGAACTCAGTGACAATCAAGAACAGATACCCTCTTCCAAGGATAGATGATTTGTTTGATCAACTCAAAGGGGCGTCAGTTTTCTCGAAGATAGACTTGCGGTCAGGATATCACCAGATCAGAGTCAGAGAGCAGGACATCCCGAAGACGGCGTTCAGATCTAGGTACGGGCATTGGGAGTTTCTAGTTATGCCTTTTGGAGCGACCAATGCGCCGGCAGTGTTCATGGACCTCATGAACCGTATTTTCATGCCTTACTTAGATCAGTTTGTGATAGTATTCCTTGATGACATCCTGGTCTACAGCAAGTGTGAAGCAGAGCACGAGCAGCATCTCAGGATCGTCCTTCAGACGCTTAGGGAGCACCAGTTGTACGCCAAGTTCAGTAAATGCGAGTTCTGGCTCGATCGCATTTCTTACTTGGGTCACATCATTACCAGAGGAGGAGTGGAAGTTGATCCCCAGAAGATTGTGGCTATCGAGGCATGGCCAGTACCCAGTTCAGTGGCAGAGGTTCGCAGCTTTCTAGGATTGGCCGGCTACTACCGGCGGTTCGTCTCAGATTTTGCAAGGATTTCAGCGCCGATGACCCAGTTGACCCGTAAGGATGTGCCGTTCGTTTGGACAGCAGAATGTCAGGAATCATTTGAGAAGTTGAAGCGAGGTTTGATAACGGTTCCCATTCTCACCCTTCCAGATGGGACCGGAGGATTCACAGTTTATTGCGACGCTTCAGGCAGAGGATTGGGATGTGTTTTGATGCAGCATGGGAAGGTAATTGCTTATGCGTCACGTCAACTCCGTGATCATGAGAAGAATTACCCGACCCACGACTTGGAGCTAGCAGCAGTAGTGTTTGCACTTAAGTTGTGGAGGCACTACTTGTACGGAGACAGAGTAGAGATATTTACTGATCACAAGAGCCTGAAGTATGTTTTCACCCAGAAGGATCTTAATATGCGGCAGAGAAGATGGCTCGAGCTACTTGTGGACTATGATGTGGACTTGCAGTATCACCCAGGGAAGGCCAACGTGGTAGCAGATGCATTGAGCAGGAGAGCCGGAGTCTACCTCCTAACAGCGCAACCAGAGCTATTGTCAGATCTTCAGAAGATGGGAATTGAAGTGATTCTTCCTTCCAATGTGGCCTTGATGGCCAGCCTACAGATTCAGTCCACCATAGTTGAGAGGATCCGGACATCACAGTTAACAGATTCCAAGATTCAGCGGCTCAGAGCAGAGTGCGAGGCAGGAAGAAGGCCAGAGTTATGTATTCATAAAGATGGTACACTTCGACACGGCACGCGTCTTTGTGTACCCAGTGGAGATATCAGACAGGAAGTCATGGCAGAGGCTCACAGTTCGCAGTATTCCATCCACCCAGGCGGCACAAAGATGTACCGAGATATTCGTCAGCACTTTTGGTGGAATGGTATGAAGAGGGAGATGGCCCGGTATGTCTCTCGATGTTTGGTTTGCCAACAAGTCAAGGCTGAACATCAGAGGCCAGCTGGACTTCTTCAACCTTTACCGATCCCAGAATGGAAATGGGAACACATAACCATGGATTTCGTGACTGGATTACCCAGGTCTCCGGCAGGCAGAGATGCTGTTTGGGTCATTGTAGACAGGCTTACCAAGGTGGCACACTTTCTTCCATTTAGAGTTGGACAGTCAACGGCACAGCTAGCAGAGATGTATCTCAGGCAGATTGTCAGACTTCACGGAGTGCCAGTCAGCATAGTATCAGACAGGGATACGAGATTCACATCGCACTTCTGGCGCAGTCTTCATCAAAGTTTGGGGACTCGTCTCAAGTTCAGCTCAGCGTATCATCCGCAGACAGATGGGCAGTCAGAGCGTACTATACAAACTCTCGAAGATATGTTGCGGTCATGTACCCTTGACTTCGGTGGTTCGTGGGAGGATCACCTGCACCTGGTGGAATTCTCGTACAACAATAGTTTCCAGGCCAGTATCCAGATGGCACCCTTCGAGGCTCTGTATGGCAGGAAGTGCAGATCTCCGTTAGCATGGGACGATATCGGAGAGAGGCAGATGCTCGGTCCAGAACTGATTTCTCAGACGGTTGAAGTGGTCAGGAAAGTCAGAGATCACATCCGAGTTGCTCAGGACCGCCAGCGCCATTGGGCCGATGCTCATCGGCGTCCCTTAGAATTTGCCGTCGGCGACCATGTATTCCTTAGGATCTCGCCTACCCGCGGCGTCATTCGTTTTGGCGTACGGGGAAAGCTTAGTCCTAGGTATATAGGGCCGTTTGATATTCTGGAGCGAGTAGGCGACGTGTCCTATCGTCTCGCTCTTCCGCCGTCACTAAGTGAGGTACATGATGTATTCCATGTATCCCAATTAAGACGGTACATTCCGGACCCGAGCCATATCCTAGATCATTCGGAATTGGTTGTTGGTACCAACCTTTCGTATGAGGAGAGGCCCGTGTCTATATTGGACCGGAGAGAAAAGACGCTCAAGAACAAGATTATTAACTTAGTCCGTGTTGCTTGGGGTCATCACTCTCTAGGTGAGTCAACATGGGAGCGTGAGGACGACATCCGATCGCGATATCCCTACCTGTTTGACTCGTGAGGTATAATGTCTTTCTTATACCTTACGCTTTCCCTTCCTTGCTTGCATTGTATGATTGTATGATTGAACTGCTTAGTGTAGCTTGTCTGTGCTTAGTATAGCTTGTCGTGGCAATCTCTAGCTCCTTGATTTAATTCCGAGGACGGAATTCTTTGAAGGTGGGTAGAGTTGTCACCCTCATTTTTTCGTATTTCGTATTATGCTCGTATTTGGATTTTGGCACGTATTTTATTATTCTCGACTTGCGGATTTTTGAATTCTTGTAGTTGGGTTTTAAACCATGGCTTGGTTTTATTTTGGAGATTGGTTTGGTTTGGTTTGTCATGATGGAACACCATAGCCTACACACCACCTCGATTACACCACAACACCCTCATTATAACCCACCTACTTTCTCTCTCCTCCATAATTCTCCATTAATTTCTTCTTCTTCTTCTTCTTCTTCCTCCACCAACACCTATAGGCAAGTGCATCTTGCCATTAAATAAGCACCACTTTTTATTTGTTCATTAGCTAGATTTGGACATGGAGAACAACATTAGAACTTGGAATTTTGTGATTAGGAGTCTCCATTGTTCTAGATCTAGGTTTTAATTATTTTCGGATTTACATGGTTTTGATCTATTTTAGTTGGATTTTATGGGTTTTTGATGCTTCCATATGGAAGGGAATTCAATTTTACTCAAGTTAGAACTTTGAAAATCTAAATTTGGTTTTGATTTGACAAGGTTATGAAAAATTGAAGTTTTTGGGTTGGGTGTTCTTCCTCTCGGACAGAGGTAGGAGAAGAACATAGCCTTTCCCTCTTGTTGGCCACGCGGCTCCCGCGTACGGCCTCTGCGTAGAGCTCCTGCGTAGTGTTGCTTGCGTAGAACCCTTGCTTAGGGTCTTCTGCGTATTGCACCCTGCGTATTGCACCCTGCGTATTGCACCCTGCGTATTGCCCCCTGCGTATTGCACCATGCGTATTGCACCCTGCGTATTGCCCCCTGCGTATTGCACCCTGCGTATTGCACCCTGCGTATTGCACCCTGCGTATTGCACCCTGCGTATTGCACCATGCGTATTGCACCATGCGTATTGCACCATGCGTATTGCACCCTGCGTATTGCACCATGCGTATTGCACCCTGCGTATTGCACCCTGCGTACTGTGCATTGCGTATTGCTTGCGTAGTGTGCATTGCGTATTGCTTGCGTAGTGGCTTGCGTAGCCCCTGCGTATGCTGGCCTGCGTACTGTGCATTGCGTAGTGACTTGCGTAGCCCTGCGTATGCCGGCCTGCGTACTGTGCATTGCGTAGTGGCTTGCGTACTGTGCATTGCGTATTGCTTGCGTACTGCTTCCCTTGCGCAATGTAACCCTTGCGCAATGTAACCCTTGCGCAAGACAACTCTTGCGCAGCCTTGTATGCGCAGTCTATACCCCGCGTAGCCCAACCCTTGACCCCCTTGTGCTACCTACTTGTTTATGATGAATTTGTTATTTCTTGGTCTTGGCTCTTTTATGATCCTATATATATTGGTATTGTATCAGGTATTTTACGCCCATTTTATATCCTTACGCCTTTTGTCATGAACTTGATTTTACTTGTATATTTGGAATAACTATTGTATATGGCCTGGTATGACAATGAACTAGCATAACATGACAGCGACCCGTAGTGGTGCACTCCTGACATGACCCGACCTGACATGATAGTGGCCCGTCGTGGCGCACTCCTGACAAGTACCCTGACATGAATTATCTTGATAACTTGATAGTGGCCGTGGCGGCGCACTCTTAACTTGACTTGACTTGATAACTTAACTTGACTTGCCTTGACACCGTGGGTGTTCCTGCTTGCTTGCTTGTACAATCCACTTGTCTTGTCTTGCATCATGTCTAGGACGTGACTCCCTGGGTACCACGGCCAGGGACTCACACTAAAATTGGACTAGGTAATGAGTAGGCCAAATTAGAACATGGAGAATTCTCGGTCACAGGCAGTCTCGTTATCTGGAGGCATTAATGGACTTGTAGCTTGCCGACGAGTAGAGCACATTTCCAGCACACTGTCATGTGTTGCACCCTCTAAGTCACCTAAGGGTACATTTGTCTCCCGGGCGATGTACCCACCTATAACTCTCAACCCGCGGAAGGATAACTGGATGGTCTGCAGGGCTTGGGACTGGGAGTTTCTCACTTGCATCTTGTTAGTAATTAGGCTTGTGATAACCCTAGTTAGTTAAAGTAGTAAGCCGTAGTACTTGCTTGGCCGATTGTGAATGAATGGTGTCCAGCCCCGTCTAAGTCTTGTCTAGCCCTTGTACCTGGAACTCTTGATCATGATTGTTTTACTTATCTCCAACGATAAATGGGTAGAGACAGTGAACTATTCAGGCGAAGGGGTACAATCCCGGTCCTTGTTTGGTTTAAGGATTGTAACCTGGCTCCCGGAATGGTTCCACGTCCCTAGTCGTTTATCGCTCTGTGTACTTTTATTTTACTTGTACTTTCCTTTTATTCTTTATGTTTTGATATGCTGGCTTTTGTTCTTATTTGTGGCCTCCTTTGTGGCACTTGCTCTTTCTGGGGTTTGACCCAGCTAGTTTTGTATGGCCAGATTTCGGAGCGGCTCCCGGGGATCTACCAAGCTTCCAGCCCAATGGTGACAACTAGACGGAACCCGGGCCAAGAGTGGGTTTTCCCTTTTTGTTTCACCCACTTATATGTAAATTTATTCTTTTGAGGCGTTTAGCCGACGAGCACCTGTTAGCTCGATGCACATTTACTTACTGTCTGCCTACGGGCTGTAACATGATTAACAAATCCTAGGGTTGATCATGTATGACTGAACTCTTGCTAGTCCTATCATTTTGTACGACTAGCTTCATGATCATCCAATATGTAATATTTGGGACGCCTTATATATATATATTTGATGCTCTAACATCTTGTAACTCTGTTAATTGCTTGAGATTGAGACAATAGGCTTGACCTTAAGAGACTGCTGGCTTGTAGTAAACCCTCATATCTAGACAGCCGTGACCGTATAGTTGAGATGTATTCTATTTCAATATACGTAGCTGGCTGTGTCCGCCCCCGCTCTCCAGTATTCTGGTTCTGGGGCGTGACACCTGTCTACGCGAACCCTGGGTTGGCTAGCCTTGCTGGAAAGACACGATCTGAGGATTTTGAAATAACATGATGCGAGGATAACCTCGTCCCACTAGAAACTCGTAGACTTAATTGGCCACAAAAACGACTTGCGTGTATCTTATTACCTTCCGTGAACAACTGAGAAAAGCGGACTGTCATGGTACATGATCCAACCCATGTTCTTGTTTGATTGTTGGGTTGGTTATCGTACTATGACAGGCTGTGGACCGAAGTTATGAACGAAAGACTTATTCTGGTTGTGAAGTGTTATTTCTGTGAATGACTGAGGAACATGGTCTATCATGGTACATGATCCAACCCATGTTCTTGTTTGATTGTTGGGTTGGTTATTGTGCTGCGATAGGCTATCGACCGAAGTCACGATCAGGAGATTTTATTGTTTTTACCTTTTTAACTTATGTGAAAGTTATAGAGTACGACACGTCCCGACTCCATGCGGCACCTTTTGTCCTTGTTTGGTTGTAAGGGTGCCATATGGGTTCTAGGATGTTGCGCTACCCTATAATAGTTGCATAAGTATTACTATTATCAATCATTCTATTATCTGGGTTTTTAATCTTAACTCTTGTGCCCCTTTGGCGGTACTTGCTATTCGGGACTGACCCCGCTGGTTTTGTTTGGCCAGATCTCGTAGCAGAGCCAGAGGACACGATCTTCCTCTCTGACATCCATGGTGCATACTAGGAGCATGGCGGTTCGGGGACTCGAGTGGGTTTCTTCTCCACCACTCCTGCTTATATTTTGTGCGGCATTTAGCCACCGGCACCTGTTAGCCGGATTACATGATATTTTGTGTCAGTACAGAATTGTAAATAAACAGACTGCAGCTATGTATAATTTTGTACTCCTGACTCTCTGAGATAGCTAAATTATAAAGCTAGTCTCTCATGATCATTTTGATGAAGCGTCAGGGACGCCTTACTGCTTTATCTTTAATGTTCATTTCATTGCTGATGTGACTTGATTGATTGAGACATAGAACTCTGTGGGACCATAGGAGACTTGATTGTAGCATGTACCCCCTAGTCTCTCGACAGCCACGATCGCCGTATGACGTTACGTACCTCATATAGAGTAGCTGGCCTAGTCCGTCTCCGTATTTCGGTACTGGGGCGTGACAAGGTTTTAGTGGTGGCCCATGCCAAAGGTCTGTTTTTTCAGACTTGTGGGGTATTGCGAATTATTAGGAGTCTCAATCAAAACTTGTTCCCCTTGATATTCTGTTTCGAATTCTCTGTCCTTGCCTTGATCTCTAACCTGACTTGCATCCTCGAAATCTTTCTCGTTCGGACTTGATAATCTTATATCTTTCTCTATAGGGATGCTTCATTCTCAGTAGCGGGTGAGGCCCAAGAGGAAGAGCAGCGAGAGCATGGCTCGACTGGGCACCACCAGGGGAGAGAACCTTCCCCAGGACGGACACGAGCAGAAATGGAACCAAAGGCAGTACAGCCGCAGGTTATTGAAACTCCTGCAGCACCAGCAGCGACGGCAGTACCAGATGCCGTAGCACTCCTGAAGATCATCCGGGAGATTCTTGTCACTCACCAACAGCAACAGACTCAGCAGCAGGAGCAGAACGTGTTGCTGAACCAAGGGATTCAGTTAGCTCTTGAGAGGAGTGCCGGGGTTGACTCGGGAGCATCAGGAAGGTTCCGTCGCTTAAACCCGAGGTATTTTGATGGCACGGAGGATGCCATCACTGCGGATGCATGGATTCAAGACATTGAAGCCATTCTTGTGGAAGCCAAGGTTCCAGATGATGAGAAGGTTGATCAGGTCAAATTAGTACTTCAGAATCTTGCCCGCGACTGGTGGGCATCAGAAGAAGTTGGTATAAGATGCCCTGTTCGTTGGACACCTTCAGTGAAAGTTTCAAGGCCAAGTATTTTGGCGTAGTAGCTCGATATGAGCTCCAGCAGAAGTTTATCAGTCTCAAGCAAGCAGGCAAGACCGTAGATGGGTATGCAGCAGAGTTCTGCAGATTGTGTCGTTTGGTACCAGCAATGGTGGCAACGGAGCCAGAGAAAGCTATGAGGTTCCAGCAGGGACTTCATTTGGAACTATTACAGCTTGTGGAAGGACACGACTACCAGACGTTTGACGCTATTTTGACGGCCGCTCGGAGGCACGAGCTTACCCAGCAGAGGTTGACATCGAGGACAGGAGGTCAGAAGAGATCTCATTCCCAGGTTGGAGGAGGAGCAATACAGCGAACGTCGGCACCAGCACCCGGTGTACGTATTCATGATGCAAGAGCGCCGCGGAGGACGGCCGTGTCAACTAATACAGCGCCAGTTTGGCATCAGCAGCTGAGGAACCAATAACAGCGTCAGGGAGCACCCCAGGGCTGTACATTCTGTGGAAAGACAGGGCACACGAGGGAGGTGTGCCGGTCAGCGAATGGCTTATGCTTGAGGTGTGGTAGTTCAGACCACCGTATCTCTACTTGTCCTGTGATGCAGAGGCCAGGAGGGCCAGCTCAGCAGTTTCCAGCATTGCCAGCTCCGGTGGCAACTCCGAGTGGAGGGCCAGTATTAGCAGTAAGGCCCCTAGCCCAGCGTCTACCAACGCAGGCTCAAATGTTCCGCCAGGCACAGGAAAGCCGAAGGCCCTCAGAGGCAGCAACAGCATGGTCGAGGAAGGCCGCAACAAGGAGCTCAGCGGGGCCAGGGACAGGCTCTCACATTATCCTTGGGAGAGGCTCTAGCATCTAGTGACGTGGTGGCAGGTAAAATTCTCGTCACCTCATTTTCCGCTGTAGCATTATTTGATTCAGGCACTACTCATTCATTCATCTCTGCACAATATGCTACACGGATTGGATTAGAGTTTGAGGCATTGCCGGAGAGGATGGATATACTCACCGGCAATGGGCTCGTAGAAGTTAGCAGAGTGCACTTTTCATGTCCGGTGGAGGTGTGTGGGCATTTACTGCCCGCATCATTGATTGAATTCCCTATGGAGAATTTTGATGTCGTTCTTGGCATGGACTGGTTGAGAGACAGTCATGCGACAATTGATTGTAGAGGAGGTAGGGTCATATTCAGCGTTCCTGGGATGGAGCAGTTCATCTTTACTCGAACCTTGAAGAATCAGGCCGGAGGCGTCATCTCAGCAGCAGTGTCAGAGCCAGGACAGATTCCGAGAGTGGTCGAAGATTTTCTCGATGTCTTCCCTGATGAGCTCCCAGGGATACCCCCAGTCAGAGAGGTAGAATTTAGCATTGAGTTGAACCTTGGAACGAGGCCTATTGCAGACAGAGTTTACAGAATGTCGCCGTCAGAACAGGATAAGTTGTATCAACATGAAGAAGAGTTAAAGTCTAAGGGATTCATCCGAGACAGTAAATCGTCTTGGGCCGCGCCAGTGATTCTAGTTCCCAAGAAGGATGGGTCGACGAGGATGTGCATCGACTACCGCAAGCTGAATACAGTAACAGTGAAGAATAAGTACCCACTACCAAGGATTGATGACCTGTTTGACCAGTTGAGCAAGGCCAGCGTCTTTTCCAAGATCGATCTTCGGTCAGGATACTATCAAGTAAGAGTCCGGGAGCAAGACATACCGAAGACAGCATTCAGATCTAGATATGGGCATTATGAGTTTTTAGTAATGCCCTTTGGACTAACCAACGCCCCCGCAGTATTCATGGATTTAATGAACCGCATCTTCCTGCCGTATTTGGATTAAATTTGTGGTGGTGTTCATAGATAACATTCTTATCTATTCCAGCAGTGAAGAGGAGCATGAGAAACATCTTAGGACTGTCTTACAGACATTGAGGGAGCATCAACTTTATACGAAGCTCGACAAGTGTGAATTCTGGTTAGATCACATTTCGTTCCTGGGGCATGTAATTTCTGGGGCAGGAGTGTCAGTGGATCCGGAGAAGATTGAGGCCGTAGAGCATTGGCTAGTCCCGAGAACGGTTGCAGAAGTGCGAAGTTTCCTAGGATTAGCTGGTTACTACAGAAGGTTCGTGGCAGACTTTGCCAAGATCTCTGCGTCCTTAATGCGTTTGACGCACAAGGACGTAGAGTTTGTTTGGTCAGCTAGCTGTCAGGCATCATTTGAAGAATTGAAGAAGAGATTGATCTCAGCCCCGATCTTGACGCTTCCAGTAGGAGCAGGAGGCTTTACAGTATATTGTGACGCATCTGGGAAGGGTCTTAGATGTGTATTGATGCAGCACGAAAAGGTGATAGCATATGCGTCTCGGCAGCTTCGAGACCATGAGAAGAATTATCCGACTCACGATTTGGAGTTAGCAGCTGTGGTGTTTTCACTCAAGTTGTAGAGGCATTATTTATACGGGGATTGGGTAGAGATCTATAATGATCATAAGAGTTTGAAATATGTATTCACGCAGCGAGATTTGAACATGAGGCAAAGAAGATGGTTAGAACTGCTGAAGAATTTTGATATAGATCTTCAGTATCATCCAGGCAAGACGAATATAGTTACAGATGCACTGAGTAGGAGAGATAGTGCCTTTATCTTGACCTCGCAGAAGCATATTCTAGAAGACCTTCAGAGTATGGGAATCGAAGTAGTTTTACCAAGGGATATAGGAAGAATGACCAGTATGTAGATTCAGTCAACCTTAGTAGAGAGGATAAGGGCAGCACAAGCAGGAGATCCACAGATTCAGAAGTTATGGTCGGAGTGTGAATTAGGCCGTAGGAAGGAGTTAGTGATTCATGAAGATGGTACGCTCAGGTTTGGAAACAGACTCTGTGTACCGAGTGGAGACCTTCGGCAAGAAGTTATGTCCGAAGCTCATAGTTCTATTTACTCCATTCATCCAGGAGGAACGAAGATGTATCGAGATATCAGGCAGTTCTTTTGGTGGAATGGCATGAAAAGAGAGATAGCGAGATTTGTATCCAAGTGTCTGGTATGTCAGCAGGTGAAAGCCGAGCAGCAGAGACCAGCAGGATTGCTACAGCCGCTTCCTATCCCAGAATGGAAATGGGAGCACATCACGATGGATTTTATGACTGGTTTACCTAGATCCCCGGCTGGCAAGAATGCAGTCTGGGTAATAGTAGATCGACTCACGAAGGTCGCTCATTTCCTTTCCTTCCGAGTTGGACAGACTACTGAACAGCTAGCAGAAATGTACATGAAGCAGATAGTAAGGCAGCACGGTGTTCCAGTTAGTATAGTATCAGATCGGGATACGCGATTTACTTTCCATTTTTGGCGGAGCTTACACCAAAGTTTGGGAACCAAGTTAAGATTCAGTACTGCTTATCATCCACAAACTGACGGGCAATCAGAAAGAACCATTCAGACATTAGAAGATATGCTATGGGCGTGTACCATGGATTTTGGCGGATCTTGGGAGGATCACCTTCATCTAGTAGAGTTCTCCTATAACAACAGCTATCAGGCTAACATTCAGATGGCCCCGTTCGAAGCATTGTACGGAAGGAAGTGTAGGTCCCCTTTGGCATGGGACGACGTCGGAGAACGAAAGTTGTTGGGGCCAGAGATAATCACGCAGACTGTGGAGATAGTTAAGTTGGTCAGAGAGCGCCTTCGAGTTGCACAGGACCGACATCGTCATTGGGCAGATCAGCATCGTAGGCCTCTAGAGTTTAGAGTTGGCGACCCAGTGTTTCTACGGATTTCGCCTACTCGGGGTATCATCAGATTTGGAACCCGGAGAAAGCTTAGTCCAAGATACGTTGGTCCTTTTAAGATTCTCGCTCGGGTAGGCGATGTGGCTTATCGACTTGCCCTTCCGCCTTCGTTAACTGGCATACATGATGTGTTTCATGTGTCCCAATTACGTGGGTATGTCCCGAATCCGAGTCATATCCTCGATCATTCTGAGTTAGTCGTTGGTACCGACCTAACTTACGAGGAACAACCCGTGTCTATTTTGGACCGGCGAGAGAAGGTACTCAAGAATCGGATGATAAGCTTTGTCCGTGTTTCTTGGAACCATCACTCTTTGGAAGAGTCAACCTGGGAGCGCGAGGACGAGATCAGATCTCGGTATCCGCATTTGTTTCACTAATAAGGTATATTTTTGTACCTTTTTGACACGATTCCATGCTTATCTGCACCTGCTTGTTTTGCACTTTGTGATGTATGATAATAACTGCTATGATAGTTAACTTGTATATGATTGTGCCTTGTTTGCCCTGATTTCACTATCCTGTCTTGACTGGAATTTCGAGGACGGAATTTTTCTAAGAAGGGTAGAGATGTCACTCCCCAATCCTGGAATACGTATTTTAATACGTAAACCGATAAATTATATTTACCTTGAATTTATACGATATTTATTATGCAGTATTTCTTCATGCATTTCCCAAAAATATTCGACAAAATATTATTTCCTAATTTATTTTCTGCATTTGGGCCTACAGTTTTGCTCATTTGGGTAACCTATTCTTGGTTCACCAATGGTTCATCATGAACCCTTTGGTTCATCATGAACCCATGGGTCCAAGATCTTTATATATAACTCATCTCATCCTCTCTCCTCTCATTTACTTCCTCTTATTTATTTCCTCCACCAACCAAGGCAAGTGCCAACTTGCTCAAGAGATGGATCCATAATTTTGTCAATGATTTCTTACAAAACTATTTGCCAAAACATGTTCTTCTCCTCAATCTATACTAGTTTAGAACTTGGAAATTTCTATTTTGAAGCTTTGATTTTTGTAGATCTAAGTTTTAATCATTTTCGGATTTCCTTGACCTTGATCTATTTTCGTTGGGGTTTTGTGGGTTTTGATGCTTCCATGTAGAAGAGAATTCCATTTCACCCAAGATGGAACTTTGGAAATCCAGATTTGGAGTTCGGATGGCCAAGTTGTGATGTTTTGAAGCTTTGGGTTCAACCATGGTGTTCTTGCTGTTTGGAGAAGACAGTGAGCAGTGTGCAAAGTTGTTTAGCGTACGCACACTGAGCTGCGTGCGCTCTTTAGCGTGCGTACGCAGACTTGAGTACGCTTCCTGTTGGAAGCGTGTCTCCTTGAGCGTGCGTAACTTTTCACGTACACTGCTCCATGCAGCGTGCGTGACTTTTCACGTACATTGCTCCCTGTAGCGTGCGTGACTTTTCACCTATGCTGCTCTCTCAGCGTGCGTGACTTTTTACGTACACTGCTCCCTGTAGCGTGCGTGACTTTTCACCTACGCTGCTCCCTGTAGCGTGCGTGACTTTTCACCTACGCTGCTCTCTCAGCGTGCGTGACTTTTCACGTACATTGCTCCCTGTAGCTTGCGTGACTTTTCACCTACGCTGTTCTATCAGCGTGCGTGACTTTTTACGTACACTGCTCCCTGCAGCGTGCGTGACTTTTCACGTACATTGCTCCCTGTAGCGTACGTGACTTTTTACCTACGCTGCTTTCTCAGCGTGCGTGACTTTTTACGTACACTGCTCCCTGTAGCGTGCGTAACTTTTCACCTACGATGCTCCCTGTAGCGTGCGTGACTTTTCACCTACGCTGCTCTCTCAGCGTGCGTGACTTTTCACCTACGCTGCTCCCTGCAGCGTGCGTGACTTTTCACCTATGCTGCTCCCCTGACCCCCTTGCTTAACCATTGGCTCTTGGAGCTTTGGTTTTTATTTCTTTAAGCTTGGCTCTTCTATAACCCTGTATTTTGATATTTTATTAGATATTTTATGCCCATTTTATATCCTTACGTCTTTTGTCCCGAGTATGATATGAGCACTAATGTGACCCCGGAGAACAAAGTATTCCTACCCGGTATATGTACCTGGATGTCCCAGTTCTTGTTCATGCTCGACAAATGACTCGTAACTCCACGTGGCGTATTTGCAATGATGCATTACACTAAGGAGGGTAGCACATGTTGACATACTGATTGACATGGATCCTCTTTGGGGTACTCGTACTAAAGTACGACCTTAGGAGGATAATCATGCAGGCCATAGCATGTGAGTCCAAGATTTCACCTAGGGTTAAATTAGGCAACTAAACATACTAGATGCATGGGGAGGGCAAAATCCCGAGATCGTGTTACACCAGCCGCCTTGAGATATTGTCTTGACGCGCCGGCTGGTCTCCACGGATACTGTGTCATCCGCAACGAGCGGATGACTGTATCCGATTAATTCCTGCTATATATTATATGTCTTGGCAAGATGGCCTTACGAGGGACCTGTGCTCAATGACACCTGTCTACGCAAACCCCTGGGTTGGCTAGCCTTGCTGGAAAGATACGATCTGAGGATTTTGAAATAACATGATGCGAGGATAACCTCGTCCCACTAGAAACTCGTAGACTTGATTGGCCGCGAAAACGACTTGCGTGTATCTTATTACCTTCCGTGAATAACTGAGGGAAGCGGACTGTCATGGTACGTGATCCAACCCATGTTCTTGTTTGATTGTTGGGTTGGTTATCGTACTATGACAGGCTGTGGACCGAAGTTATGAACGGAAGACTTATTCTGGTTGTGAAGTGCTACTTCTGTGAATGACTGAGGAACATGGTCTATCATGGTACATGATCCAACCCATGTTCTTGTTTGATTGTTGGGTTGGTTATTGTGCTGCGATAGGCTATCGACCGAAGTCACGATCAGGAGATTTTATTGTTTATACCTTTTTAACTTATGTGAAAGTTATAGAGTACGACACGTCCCGACTCCATGCGGCACCTTTTGTCCTTGTTTGGTTGTAAGGGTGCCATATGGGTTCGAGGATGTTGCGCTACCCTATAATAGTTGCATAAGTATTACTATTATCAATCATTCTATTATCTGGGTTTTTAATCTTAACTCTTGTGCCCCTTTGGCGGTACTTGCTATTCGGGGCTGACCCCGCTGGTTTTGTTTGGCCAGATCTCGTAGCAGAGCCAGAGGACACGATCTTCCTCCCTGACATCCATGGTGCATACTAGGAGCATGGCGGTTCGGGGACTCGAGTGGATTTCTTCTCCACCACTCCTGCTTATATTTTGTGCGGTATTTAGCCACCGGCACCTGTTAGCCGGATTACATGATATTTTGTGTCAGTACAGAATTGTAAATAAACAGACTGCAGCTGTGTATAATTTTGTACTCCTGACTCTCTGAGATAGCTAAATTATAAAGCTAGTCTCTCATGATCATTTTGATGAAGCATCAGGGACGCCTTACTGCTTTATCTTTAATGTTCATTTCATTGCTAATGTGACTTGATTGATTGAGACATAGAACTCTGTGGGACCATAGGAGACTTGATTGTAGCATGTACCCCCTAGTCTCTCGACAGCCACGATCGCCGTATGACGTTACGTACCTCATATGGAGTAGCTGGCCTAGTCCGTCTCCGTATTTCGGTACTGGGGCGTGACTGAGAAATCCTCCTAATTTGTCAAAGCTGTAATTTGTTTTGGTCACATTATTTTGTGCAAATATACAGTCGAAGGTTTAACAATGTATACTCTTTACATAAATAATAAAATAACCTCTAAAGTTCTTCACAAATTTGATAGTAAATATACAAGATTATGCTATCAAAATCATTTTGATGGCAGCGTAATGCAGATTGAATCAATCTGCCTTATGTCGGATAAATGCTACTAATTTGTTCGAGATGTAATTTTTTTCGGTCACCATAATTTGTGAAAAAATACAGTCGAAGGTTTAGCCATGTCTTTACAAAAAGTAATAAAATAACCTCTAAAGTTTTTCATAAATTTAATAATATATATACAGATTGACGCCATCAATATCATTTGGATGGTAGCATAATACAGATTGTATTAATAGCACATACATTTTTTTTGAAAGTAAATTACGAAAATATATTCAGATGTGAACCATAGAAGATCTTTGTGGATATAGAACAAGATACTAGGGGGTGGCTCTTCATAGAGTCAGGTAATTGGATGTACGAATTGGTAAATAAAGTAACTTAACGGTAATCTAGATAATTATATGTTTACGGTAACCAACAAAAAAAATCATAATATCAAACTTTTCTTTCCAAATATAGTTTATGAGAATGATTTAACATTGAATGGAAAAAAAAAAATGATATTTAGATTAGCGTATATATTCAATAGCAGGTCAATGATATTCATTATCATTAGCTTTTCTAAATCACAGTCAAAAAAATACCTTACGATAATCTAGGGTGTTCATATGTGATAATCAACACCCTATTTTTAGATTTTTGTCAATTGGATAGCAGGTTAATGATGTTCATTAAATACCAAAATTATGAGATTTTCATAAGTATGCAATAGCAGGTTAATGATATTCATATTAGCTTAAATATTCGAATATATTTTTACCAATTGAAAGAAAAAAAAAATGATATTCATATTACCATAAATATTTGATAGCAGGTTAATATTATAAAACATCACAAATAAAAAATCGTTAACTTTTCTAAATCACAACCAAAAAATATATTACCGTTAAAAATATATGATATTTTTAAAAAATCTATAATATTATTGAAAATCTATAATATTATTAAAAACTCTTGGATAGCAGGTTAATGATATTCATTAAGTTATTCGATATCAGGTTCATATTATCCTGGTTAATGATACTCGTTAAGTTATTCGATAGCAGGTTAATATTGCCATTATGTTTTCTAAATGACTACACAAGTTTTCTAAATTTTCTAAATGACTACACAAGTTTTCTAAATCCTTGATAGCAGGTTAATTTTATCGTTAACTTCACTAAATTCCACACTATTAAATATTCGATAGCAGGCTAATTAATGTCCTTGCGCAGAATATTTCAGATGCCTATTCAAATCATAATTTACGGTAATCTAGGACGTCTAGTTTAATTAAATAGAAGTTAATCTAGGGTGTTAAATGAAAATAATCATACTTAAACTAAAAAATTATGGTAATCAGGGGGACTTTTAAGAAAAACGATACACGTTAAGATGACCTGTTATAGCAAGTAAAGACAAATTTTAGGCAACAACTTTATAATATCTTTCGAGTTTTTATAATATATATATATATATATTTTATATATATATATATATATATATATATATATATATATATATATATATATATATATATATATATATTTTGAAGCAATATGTATTTGTGGCGAACTCGCCTCCACTGAGACTCGAACTCCTGATCACTTGGGCCTCTTGCATCTCTCTTAACCACTAGACTAGAGGTCACTGGGATATATATATATATATATATATATATATATATATATATATATATATATAGAGAGAGAGAGAGAGAGAGAGAGAGAGAGATTAGGATATATAATAGGAGTCAATCTCCAATTCGTTACTATTAATAAAATAGATACTAACAGTTCAATATATCAATCTTGTCAAAGGTAGCAAACCAAATCTATTTTTAAGTTAATACTCATCCAATTTATCCCAAATAAAATGAATCCTACTTAAGGTATTTCAAATGGCTGCAAATATATTAATATATTAATATGACACGTTTATATGTAAATAAAAAATCTTAAACTAATCAAAATATTATTAAATAATATCAATTTAAGATAATTTAACAAATTAACGAGTGCGGGAAGCACAGAATGACTATTCTCCTATGTAATAAAGTGGAATTGTGTTTTTTGTATTAACATAAAATGATAAAGAAGGATCATGATTAAAAGATAAGAGGTACATCAAATGGTTTTGAATATGACACGTGTATATGTCATAAAGATCCTTAAACTAATAAAAATAATATTAAACAATATAAATATTAAAAAAAAGCCTAAAATCAAATTTTCAAGGAGTGCCTGAGCCACAAGAATAACTTGTCAGAAATATAGAGACGTCAACTAATGTTTTAAAGCAGTACAAAAGAGAAATTTTGCTTATATATACTAATATGTATCCAAATACTAATGTGCTGCCAGGAGGAAGAAAGCATTACACATCTGTTCTTCCAATGCGATGCATCATGGCGACTCTGGATGCCACAAGCTCATAAGTTGCTGATTATCAATGGGCAACCAAGGAAAATCGAGGAGATTATCGAGACCTTCCAGAGACTACGGAAAAAATGGTAGTCTATGGTTCAAGGAGGCAAGGATGAGACTGGTTTCGGCAGTATGGCATATTTGGAAAGAGCGAAATAGGCGGATATTTGAACACAGTATTACGTCGGAGATTGGTGTTAGCCATAACATAGAAAATGATGTCAAAATGCTGATGGGGAATTAAATTTCTGTATCTTTGTACCTGTACTTTCTCTTTTATCAATGGAATTACCAAAAAAAAAAAAAATACTAGGGGTATCGCTATTTTTTTTTGGTGTAATACTTTATTGTCTAAAAATATCATTATTTATGGGTAAAAAAATTATTTAGTCACTGACTAATTAAGTCAAACTTTATACTAATCTAAAACTGTTGTAACCCTCTATGTGCTCGTTCTTCTTTGACTGAAAATTTTCTCTGTTGTACACGTAAGGCGCTGAGCACCAGTGAGTATGAACCAGGTTTTGTAGATCTAGTGCTCAGGTGGTTTTTGTGCAGAATCACTGGTATTTTTTTTCTTACAAATGATTCATGCGGACATGGCATATAATTATGTTATTTTTGTTAAATAAAAAACTAATTAGATTATTAACTTAAATAAAGAGAATAAAAGTGCTTTAGTATGAAAAAAAAATGGGGATTCTAGTTGTTATTAGGAGCTATCAGAGAGGCAGTATATATCATACAAATTGCGTATGGTTTTTTACTCGGGAATTGCTGCGAGCAGGTCTACATGCATTATTTTCTCTTCTAACCTTCTGTCTTGTAAGTATTATGAAGCATTCCCAACTAAATACTTCGCCATATCACGATGACATCTTACATCTTAGCTGAGCTGAGCTGAGCTGAGCTAGGTGCCGTTGCCAAATCCCAAGCATGCTGCAGTCACAAAACACCAAATCCCAAGACCCCGTCTTGTCTCCCAGCAGGCCTGAGATCCTTCCCTAGTCTTCAAATAAATCTTCTCATTAGCTCTTGTACCGAGAACAAGTTTAAAATTTTCATGTCAACAAGCATGTAGACTTATGTAAGAGAGAGAGAGAGAGAGAGAGAGAGAGAGAGAGAGAGAGAAAGAGAATGGCCAGGGATTGACTTGACTAAAACCCAATAAAAGCTGATTCAACAAGTCGCTTAACAGGTACTGGCGTTTACTCCTTCTTGGCAGCTTTTGAGACACCACAGTTGATAGTATAAAATAACAGATACAAACAGGAGGGAGAGAGAGAGAGAGAGATCCATGAGTCCAAGCTACTCTACTAATTTGGAAATAAACAGTAGTGCATGCAGATTGACGTACTTGTTACACATACAACACACTTAACTAAGCATAGCTAGGCTTATACATATATAAAAATGTTGCTAGGTTAGGGATAGATAAATCAGACAGACACACACAAACACACTGATCAATTCATTTCAGTACTAGTTGGTGGAAGTAGAGCAGGAGGACGACTTGGAGGTGCTGCAGTGCTCATCCTTGAGGCCAGTGCTCGTGGTGGGGAATAGCTCAAGAGTCCTGAGAGGCCTGCAGCATGGGGGTACCGGTGCATGCCCTCCAGCACTACGGGCCTCCATCATCACCATCCATTCGCAGCCGCATGCATTGCCACCCGACGAAGACGTCGATCCCTCGCCGGTCTCCAACTTGCTAAGTAGGTTCATACCCTGAGTAGTTGCCTCCTCGGGACCTCCCTGCTGATATATGATCATGAGAGAGAGAGAGAGAGAGAGAGAGAGAGAGAGAGAGAGAAGATGAACAACGTAATCTAATTGTTCTATGTTTAGACATCTAAAGAGAGACTTGAAATTAAAGTGGCTATCGATGTATAGAGGAAAAAGCAAATAACCAAACATTTGATATGATAGTGGCTACAGGCAGCCTACAGAGATGTAAATTTTCCCATATAGGGCTGCTGACAGCTTATCTATAGCTTCCTCATAGCATACTATGTTAGTGCCTTCCCGTCTCCCTCAACTCAGGAAGTGATTGGTTTCATATTTAGAAAGTGATGGGAAAGCTAAACAGAAAAAGATGCAGATATCTTTTCTTTCACCATCGTCACCTCCATTTGAGGAAGGGAAGGGGAGGGGGAAAAACCCAGCGTCTCTAGTCCTAGGGGAGAAACGGAAACCCATAAAAGAAGAGAAGAAAAGAAAATCTTAGTTAATTCTTTCTAACTAACCAAACCATGTAGCTAGATTATTTAAAGGACCATTCCATTTCCTCCACCTAACATACTTTCATGAGAGGATTAGTAGTTGTAGCAGCAGCAGTAGTAGTGTGACATGGACATATACCTGTTGGAGGAAGTGGACAGGAGGAGGGGAGTGGTGGTAGAGTTGGGAAGTAGGAGAGAGTGGAGGTGCAGCTGCTGCTTCCTGCTGCAAGTTATGGAAGTGGAGAGGAGGCAGTGGGTGGGTGTGGTTGAAGCCATGGAGCAGCTGTTGCTGGCGGCTGAGGCGCCTACGGAGCTTCTGCCTGTCCCGAGCCTTGTGGTTCTGGAACCAGTAGAAGACGTTCTTCCCCTCGATCTTCCCGTAGAAGGAGAGGTGGGCAGTTATCTGCTGTATCTGGGAGGCATTGGGGGTCCTAACCCCAGTCCTGTACATCTCCTCCAGAATCATCAGCTGCTCAGGAGTAGGGCACCATCTAGTGGAAGGAGTCTGAGGCATTGTCTCGATCTCTTCTTCCCTCTCTTTCTTGCTTTCTTTCTTTCTCTGCTTTGGGGTTTGGGTTGTGGGATCGATATATAAAGAGGAGGAGGATGAGGACAAATTAATGAAGAAGAGAGAGAGAGAGAGAGAGAGAGAGAGAGAGAGAGAGAGAGAGAGAGAGAGAGACAAAAGGGATGTGAGAAGAAAAGAGAGAAGCAGAGTGTGGGGGTAGTTTATAACAAAGCTGGGACGAAGAAAGGGAAAGAAGCGAAAGCATGGTACTGTCATGCTGATGTTGGTCTGAGAGAGGTAATAAATGAGCGTGTTTCAGCTAATATGCAACACCTTGGAGTCCTTTATCGAGTCCTATTTTCTAGTTTGGAAATCTTCTCTTCGGATTTGAGAGAGAGAGAACGGTATTGAAGAGGATGATACTGTTTGCTGGTATGATCACATCTTCGTATGAGAGAGAGAGAGAGAGAGAGAGGGAGAAAAGACGAGAGTAAGAGAGAGAATGAATGAATGAATGAATGTATGAATCTGAGCTCTGAAGAATGGAGGATGGTACTGTTTGCAAGCATCACATCATCTCTTATGTGATGGAGCTAGCTAGGTGCTTGGTTGGTGCTGTGGGGAGTCATTGATGATAGGGAATGACAACGCAGCTAGTTACACGCCTGTCTGTCGAAATTTCAGTTGGGGGAAATAAATTATAAGGTGATGATGTTTGGCATCATGCATTCATAACAGAGTCAAATTCTCTTTACTCTCCCTCTCTCTCCTCTCTCTCAAATTCTCTGTACAAACACTATTGAGAGCTTCTCAACTCAACATTACTCTTTTTAATGGTAGTTGTGATATCATAACCATTGTTAACAACTAACTTTGTGATTAAAGGATAGAACATGCTAGTGGAAACCCCATGCCAACATCGACAAATCTTCCATTGACAGACATAAATATCTGAATGAGAATATATCATGTTAGCCAATAGTCAACTACTAACCACTAATTTATGGCACATGATGTTTAGTGCTGATGATGGAAAAACACTCAAATGATAGCATGCAACTTTTCTCACTACTTACAAAGCAACTGGGGTGCCTAGATCTATTGCAATTTGCATCGCATGCTATTGCATGTCTAGGGGCATAGCTGGTAAAACATGTGTGTTATAGGGCAACCTTTGTACTTTTTTTCAACGTTTATGAACTTCCTGTCTAAATGGCTGGGTACAAGTTAGTTTATATTTTCATACATACAGTAACGAGTATTTTTAATATTTTATCAGGGATCTTTACACCCTTTTTGAATGAATCTATAGCTAGATCCTTCGAATATAAAGCTAAGGCCTACTACTGCTATATACAAACTTTGATATATAGACTTTTAGATATATCGCAATCAAAGTCCGTGCAAAATCTCAAGAGAAACTCTAGTGCCAGTTGAGAACACAGAAATCAAACTTTTAGAACTTGAAGAAGTATTAACTTCCTGGCCTCAGTACAAATAACATAGCTTAAGTAATTAAAAGTTTATTTATTGAGGTTATTTTTATTATTATTAATTTTTTTTCTTTGGCTACTTATATTAAATAATTAACTAGTTCTGTCTCTTGGAAATTCAAAGCAAGTGATTCTCTGAAATAACCATGTCTTGCAATAGACATCACAGCCAATAAGCACAATCATATCTGATTCTAAACTTGTCTAATTAATCGTAGAAGAAGTCTTGCACGTTCGTGGCTCTAGCCTGTGTTTCTTTTGTCTATATTTTTTTTCCACCTTTAAAATATATACTTTCATCATGAACCCTTTTTGAAATGGTATAAAATATTTTGAAATAAATTTATTTTTTGAGATTGTGAACATTTAGTGTAGTTAGAAGTGTTTAATTATTAGTAGTTTGTAATTATATCAGTGGGAATGTATGTAGTTTACATATTTTACTTTTAAGTGGTAAGACCGCTGGCACTCCGGGGTGAGGGCACGGGTTCGAGCCTCCACTCCCACGGAGGCGGCTGGGTGGCGTTGTCTACGGCCTTCGGACCAAGGCTGGTTGGGTGGCGTTGTCCACGGATCTTGGTTTATATATATATATATATATATATATATATATATATATATATATATATATATATATATATATATATATATATATATGGTGAGACATGCAGCCAGAGTGGTCCGGAGATTGATTTCCGATGGAAGCGTTCGACAAAATTACCATTCAAAAGGTGTATATATATATATATATATATATATATATATATATATATATATATATATATATATATATATATGAGCCTGCTCCCCCTCCCTCCGTCGCCCAGGCAGCCTCCCTTCGTCTGCCTCGCTCGCTGCCCGCAGTGCCGCCGCCACCGCCCTCCGCGGCGCCGGTCTCGGCGTCCCCGGCGCCCCCGTCGCAGGAGACGCCGCAGCCCCGGTCCGGCAGCTGTCGTCGAGCTTCCGGCAGTGACCCCCCCCCCCTCCGACGAGCGGCAGCCTCCCTGGGTCTCTCCCCCTCCCGCCGCCCTCGGGTCTGGACCCCCCCGCCTTCAAGGTCTCCCCTTCCGGCGAGTCTGGTCTCCCCCCCCTCCTCCGGTCGGCGGTGATCTTCCCCGTGCGGCGTGCGTTATGCCCCCTTCTTGGACGCTCGTGGCCCCGCGGCCCCCTGCGGAGCGCTCCCCCCCGCCCTTCTCGCTGCCGGTTGGCCGTGAGGCGACGTCCCCTTCGCTCCCTCCCCTGGCCGCTTCCCAGCCTCCGTCGGCGGCTCCTTCCTCGGTCGACGGACCCCGGGCGGCCGCCTCCGTCCTGCCTCCTGTGCCGGCCCCCTCCTCGGCGATCCCGGCCGTCCAGGATTCCTCCTCGGCGGCGGCGCTTCCCTCCCGCGCGAGCCACGTCGAGTCCCCCGCTGTCCGGCGCTCCCTCCGCCTGACGCCGGCCCCTCGTCGGTGACTGCTTGCGTCCGTCCGGAGGTCGAGCTCCGCTCCCTCCCCGACGTTCTCCCCTTCTTCCCTGCGGCGGCGCCCGGGCTTCTAGCCCTCTCCCCCGCCCCTCGGCCACCCTTCGCCGGTGCGCCCCCTCTCCGCATTCCTCCCCCGTCCCTTGGCCTTCTCTTCCCCATCCCCCCCGATCGCCAGCGGGTGCTGGTGGTCCTTCCTCTGGCCGCTGCCGACCCCCCATCGTCGGCGCCACCCTCCCCAGCCCGCCGGAGCGTCCGGCCTCGTTGTGCGCGCTGGGCGGGGCCCGAGGTGCCCCCTCGTGGACCGCGCCCGCTTCGGGCCGCGTGCCCATTCGTTGAGCAGTGCGCCCGCTCGTCTTGGGCAGTGAATCGCCACGTCACCCCCTCCTTTTTTCAAAAGTTGGCTTATCCCATTCAAAAAAAAAAAGAAAAAAAAAGGGCAAACGTATCCTTGCTGTGTGCCTACACGCCCCTAGGGCCGAGCGCCCACACCCCGCACCTCATTGACTTCTGATTTCGAACCTTTAGTAATTTCCCTATTTACCCTTTGTATTTTCCTCTTTGCTTTCCGAACATTTTGTGTTTTGAACCTTGTTGACCAGAGCCATTTTGTGTTGTAGGCTCGGTCACCTCTTGTATCGCTCTGTTTGAGCCCCCTTAGTTTCAATAAAATGTCTTTGCTTAAAAAAAAAAAATATATATATATATATATATATATATATATATATGAGCTAAAAGAGAACGTGATGGGGATCGTCAGCGAAATCTTCACAAGAGGCTGGCTATTAAAAGAACTCAATCATACCTTCCTCACCTTGATTCCCAAGAAGTAAGAGGCGACAGATCTCGCAGATTTTTGGCCAATTGCCTGTTGTAACTATGCATACAAGATAATCATCGGGCCAATGTGTCGACGTATGGAGGAACCGATGCCAGGATTATTCTCCCGCAATCAAGCTGCGTTCGTCAAGGGGAGATCTATAGCGAAAAACTCGCTTTTGGCCGACGAATTTGTCAGGGACTTTAACAAACCGGGGGTGCGGAAAGCTTGCCTCAAATTGGACATATGTAAAGCGTATGATTTGGTTAACAGGAAATTCGTCTACGCGACCATGCTTGCTATGGGGTTCTCTAAAGTCTGGGTTGCTCGTATTCGGAAGTGCATCACGACCGCCACCTTCTCCGTTCTTATCGAAGGCCGCCCGTATGGATACTTCACCAGCAACAGGGGACTCAGGCAGGGAGATCCACTTTCCCCCTATCTATTCACACTTGTGATGGAGTATTTCACATGCCTCATGGAGGAGGCAGTTGCATGGGGACAGATACAGCCACTCTACAGAATGGTGCAACCTCATGTCAGCCACTTGATTTATGCGAATGACTTATTAGTCTTCTTAGTTCCGAACAATGAGGGTCTCCAGGCTTTATCTGACATTATGGACAGATTCGGAACCCTAATAGGACTGTAGCTGTCACGACCCCGCACCCAGTATAGGGGCACGAGAAGTGGGTACGTCCAGCCTACGCCGCAGTGTCGGCGGTAGTAAGCTGTCCTAGGTTACTAACTAATCTCATGCAGTGAATATAAAAAGTACTTGTCCAGATATCAGCTCCGAATGGAGGGCAAGTAAAGGGTATGATCTACTCAAACACAGTCTAAATACGAAAAGATAACACAGAAGTTATACCTAAGGAATTAAAGACAACAACAACTAACTACTAAAATAATACACCAATATCTCAAACCAACTTAATACAGACTCAATATCTTAACTTTAATACAACAAGCTAAAACATGAAAGCTAAAGTAGTCTACTAGCTAATCTCCTGAATCACTCCTGAGAGTCAGAACCAAAGGTAGCTAATCCCTCGCCAGGTCCATGGTAAGCAGGGCATGTGTCCTCAGGATTATCATCTGTAATATTTTCAACAGGTCCAATCAGGACGGGAATGAGCACAACTCATCTAGAAAAAACCCAAGTAAATGACAAAGAACTATAAAGCAGTTATAGACAATTTTATTGATGAGCATGGCAGTTTTATACAGGTAATGATGGCATAGAGAGGCAGTAAGATACAAGAAAAGAAAGGTAACTAAAACAAGAGAAAAATCATGGCAATGAAGACTGTAATAAAAGCTAACTGAACTAGAATAATATGTACGAGTCCAGACAGTACGATATAAGTCTAATGTAATCCCAGTGTGAGTCCAGTCCATATAATCCGATACCAGATGATTTCCAGTACAGGATGAGTCCAACAGTGATCAATGAAACCAGGGTGAGTCCAACTATGATCTAACAGTGTGTTTTAAAATACCGAGGTCGACATGCAAATGGCTGTAGGTATCAGGCACATCTCTCACTGATCGGACAAGAGATGACTATGCTTCTGGTAGATTCCAGTGGGAGATTCCGGATTTGGGGTATGTCTACATGTCTTACTCAATATTTCCCTGCCCAGCAAGTGAATCCAAAATCGACAAAAAGAATCGAGATGAGTCTGGCCAATACGTGATGATTCTAGAAATGATTCCGGAATGATACTAATGACTCCAGTAATAGAGGCCAGCAAGTAAGATATGTGTCGATACATGAATCCAGAAATATCCATACGTGTTGATACAGAGAATCACATAGAACTAACTAGAACTGAAATACAGTAATCGACAAATAAATGAGAGAATTATCAGAGAATGTACTCGCCTGTTACTCTGGAAAGAGTAGTGTAATATCAGATGTCTGTACCAAGGTCACAATGTCCTAAAATAGAGCAATACAGTTATGACATGTCCAAAATGAAGGTAAATGAAATCTACGATGCAATCTATATAAATTCTAAGCCAATCTAGGTCAAAGTCAAACTTGGTCAACACTACAGTCAAACTAAGTCATACTAGGTCAAACAAGGTTAAACAAGTCTAATCTAGGTTAAAGTCAACCTTTGGTCAAATATTCTAGCCAAACTAGTCAAGTTATCTAGGGCTTAGTCAATAATGGTCAGATTAGTCAATACTAGTCAACATGGTCAAAGTCTAGGTCAATCTTAGACTAACTAAGGTTTTGGTTAATCATAGACTAGTCAATAAGGTAATTAGGTTAATCTCGACTAATGGTCAACATCCAGTCAAACTCTATAAGGCTAACTCAAACCATCATAGGCTAACATGTCTTAGAATACCTAAGATACTATACTACAATAAAGTATATCACATGAAATATATATAGTACAATACCAACCTTAATCCTGTAATCAAGCTAATCCTATTCTCCAACTCAAGTCATGACTCAACTCTAAGTATCTCACTTAACCCCATACATATCTTCATCTGTATAGGATTACCCTCATAATCCATATGGTCAACCTAATCATCTAGTTTAGTCAAACTCAAGTCAAATAGTCCTTCTATGTTCATCCAAGTCATTTCTAGGTCAATTTGGTCAAGGTTTGACCTATAGTTGACTTTGGTCAACAATGGTCAATTACCTAGTCAAACTATGTCTTACTAGTCAACTAGTTAAACTAGTCATTTTAGGTCAATCCTAGTTAATTCTAGGTTAACTAGGTCAACTTTGACCTAAGGTTGACTTTGGTCAACCCTTAGTCAACAAAGGTCACTTATAGTGTTTTAGGTCATTAGGGTTAGCCCTAAGCCATAGGCTAGTCTTATAGGTCATAGACTAGACAACTTATAGGTTTTCATAGGCTAGTGGTATAGGTTTCATATAACCTATATCTAGTAAGTTATATAGATATATATATATATAACTATATATATGAATAGACACTATCTACCTACTACCCATATATCAAAATAGGAATACTATATATAATACAACCCACATACATATATATATATATAATATCACTACATGAGAACTAATACAAATATATATATATATATCATATATATATATACACATATATATTTATATATATATAAAACCTATTTATATATTACATATATATATATATATAGAGAGAGAGGGAAGAGAGAGAGGGATATAGAGTGAGAGAGTGAGAATGAGAGAGAGACAGGACAGTGGACAGGAAAGGAGAGGGGGGGGTTCCTGGAACCAAATCCAGTCCCAAACACACACACACAGAGTAACATATATACATATATATATATATACACAACTCCCTATATACACTACCAAATACCCCCAAAATTCACCCACACTCACACATACATATATACTACATATATATGTACTAAAATACACTCATACAATGTATAAATCATATTAAAATTGGTTTTGAAATTCGTTTTTACAAAACTGGAAAATATCCTAAAATCAGGAAAATAGGGACTGTGCATTGGTAATATAGGTAACTCGATTTACACTTACCAAACCGAGCTAAGGCTCGAACCCAAGGGTTGGTAACACTAGCCCCTAGTGTCCTCTAGTGTCTAGGGGGACTGACACGACACCACGACACATTTTGACGTGTCCACGACTCACAAAACCCAATCGGGTAAACTCTGATACACACGCACACACACAGTATCGTGCACGCGTGCAAATCACCCTAGGACACGACACACACACTCTCGTGTCTCGTGCTTGTGCACGAATGTTCACCTAGGGGTTGTGCACGTGTCCAACACCCTACACCGTGTCCACGTTGATCCAGGACACGGTACGAAGATCGTATCAGTCGTGAAAACACGACTGATATGCGTGTTTCAGACCGCGTCGTGCACACGGTCGTGCGTCTCGTATTCACGACACAGGACACGACACACCACGTGCTCGTGTCCACGTGTTTGCCCCATGATGGGCTACTCACTCGTGTCACCACGAGGTGCCCAAGTGTCGTGTCCACGCGACACGACACGCACGAAGTTGGCCCCCGCGCGCGTGTGCGCTGACAGTGCACGACCAGTGCACGTGTCCATGCTCTCTCGACACGACACCAACGTGTCTCAAACTCGAGGGGGGGCATGTCAGAGGTTGCCCCCTCCTCTGTGTCAATTTTCACGTGTCCACGTGTCCCACAGTGTCCGTGCTAAGTGTCGAGTAGCAGGGCATGCACGCGTGGCCTCGTGCTGCGAGTTCGTGTCCATTTTGGACACGGACACAGCACATAAATGTTCTCAGTCAAGTTGTTTCGTGTCCTACATGTCTAGGGCTTCACAAAAGTGTAATTTGTTTTATAAAATAACAAAGTTTAATCCTAAGTGGCATTTCACCAAACACTGCAATTAAGACACAGACACGTGTCCGATACGGACACCAAACCAAGCCTATTTCCTACCAAACTTGACCCACAGTTAGGGTATACCTATATGCATGCATTTATGAAGAGAAATCACAATATTAGCTAGGTTTATAGGTATTTACCTATGAGTGCAAAATCCTCAATATTAGGCCTTTTTGAATGAAAAACCCCCTTCAACTCCCAATGTCCAAAGCTCCACAAATCCTCGCTAGCAAGCCATAACTAGTATCCTCTAGTGTAGGGGAGTCTAATGCAAGAAACTAGGCTCAATTTGGAGTCCAAATGATTAAGTGATGAGGGTGTGAAGTTGTGGGAAAAACTTGATTTTTGGTGTAAAGGAAAGGGGCTTTTGATGAGAGGGTGTGATTATATAGAGGGGGGGGGGGGGTAGGGTGTTGGCTACCATGGGGGGGGGGAGGGTAGGGTAGATATTTAGGGTCCCCTCCACCTTGCTAACTTAGCCCCTAAGGCTTTGACTAGGTAGATAGATATTTCTAGGTTCTAAAATATCTAAAAATAAAATATCTAGATATTATCAAACCTAGATATTACACATAGGTTAACATCTAACATTAGCCTCCTAGGTTAGTGACTAATCTCTAGGTTAGGGTAAACTAGGTTAGGGACTAACATGACACTAATCAAATAATTAATAATAATAAAAACACATAAATCCAAATAATTCCTAATAAATCTTAAAAAATTACCAAAATACCCTTTAGGCTAAAAAATCCTAATTTGATGTTCTAAACCTATGGCTAGGCTCACATGATCATGGTTAGTTTCTAGGTTATGAAATCTCTAGGGTTTACACTAGGGTTACACTAGTAAAATTACAAAGTCATAAGCCATGACTTAGAAAATAGTTTTAAATTAACTAAAATCATCAAAAATCATATCATGACTAAAACACCATTAATAAGTAATAAAAATAATAAATTTTAAAAAATACCCTAATTTCAGAAAACTGGGTCTTACAAGTCTACCCTCCTTAGAGAAATTTCGTCCTCGAAATTAAGATAGTCGTACTCCTTCTAGGTCAAACCCCCAGTCAATCAAAGTCAAAAGATAACATGCAATCATCGTCCTACTGGTCGTGATTCCACAGTCTCGAACAGGGTAACTACACTATCTAGCACATCACAAGCATATCCTGACCGGTACTAATGGAATCATACAACAAGATGGGAAAGGAAGGACAGAAAAGACAAACCTGCTAACCCGTCACCTGCAGCGTTGGTCTCCTCGACCGTCATCACAAAAGCTCCACCCCTCTGGTGCTGAGCTACAGGTGGCCTAGCCCCCATATAAGGAGGTGCAATAGGACAATCCATCTTCTGGTGAGTATCAGACCCACAGGTATAGCAAACCTTCAGCCTCTTCCTACACTGCTCCCTGATGTGTCCCTGCTTCCTGCAGTATGAACAACTGATCATCTTCGGGTCCTGACCCTGATACTGATGCTGTACCTGCTGAAATGGCCTCTGCTGCCGGGGTCCCGGGGCTCTAACTGGCGGGGTCGAATGATGTGGTGTGGGAGGACGATATGTCTGCTGGTGTAGCGTCGGCACTTTCTGATGGAAAGCCTGACGCTTGGAGGGTCCCTCAATGTGTACAGAAGCTGGCCTCTTGCAAGATAGAAGACGCTCCTCGATACTCCGGGCTAACTCTAAGCTCTGGTAGTAGTCAGTCATACCGTTCGCCACTATAAGAATGCCAATGTCTGGAACTAGACCACGGCAAAACCTACGCATCATCTCCTCAGGATCAGCAACTAGGCTAGGAGCAAACGGCTCAGGCGACTAAACTCTGCGCATACTCATCGACAGAACGGTTCCCCTGCTGGATGTTCTGGAATCGTAGCCCCATGGCTACCCTAGCGGTGGTCGAGAAGAATTTTTTCTTGAACTGGGTCTTGAACTGATCCAAGTGGCTCTCTCTCTCGCGAATAACGGCTCATTCCGGAACCAAACTCCTGCCAAGTCTATTAGCAGAAATCCTGCTGCCTCGACCTGGAGATCATCCGGCATCCTACTCCAATGAGCTTCCTCTCTACCGAGTCTAACCAGTCATCTGCTACTACTATGCCCTCAGTCCCTAAGAACTCCTTGGGATTCAGACCCATGAAGTCCTTGATCGTCCCTGCTCTCTGCCGCAGCTCTACAGGTGGTGGGACCACGGTACGTCCCTCAGAATGCTCTATACTCTGGCGGAATAGGGTGGTCTGCTCCTGATGGGTTGCTAGGAAACCCTGGATCAGAATGAGCAGTTGGTTCCCGTCGAGTGTGACGGAAGCCTGGGTAGGTATAGTGATAGGGGGTGGTAGAAGTATTGGGTCCTGCTGGGCCTGTGATGTGGAAGGTGGTTGTGGTATCTGGGTTTGTGGATCTGTGGAGTGGAGGAATGTGGTAGGTGGAGGTGGAGGTGTATCAGTCAACTGATCAGCTGACTGGATGGGGAGTGTGTCATTCTCAGGTGAGACATACCGGGATGAACGAGTAAGCACCATCTAATTATAATAAAAAGACTTATAAGGACTCTTTAAGCAAAACAATCATAGACAAGAAAATCTAATTATAATAGTAAGCATATGTTGTATTTCCTATGTTGCAATCCTAGTATTCCTCTAGGTGTTCTAAGCGTCATTCCTAATGTTGTCTAATTCTAAGTTCCTAATTGCAGGCATGCTTGGTACAATAACGTAACCAAACAATTTAGTCGACGAGACCTGCATGGGGGCACCACTAAAAATGTGTCACGACCCGCACCCGGTATAGGGGCACGAGAAGTGGGTACGTCCAGCCTACGCCGCAGTGTCGGCGGTAGTAAGCTGTCCTAGGTTGCTAACTAATCTCATGCAGTGAATATAAAAAGTACTTGTCCAGATATCAGCTCCGAATGGAGGGCAAGTAAAGGGTATGATCTACTCAAACACAGTCTAAACACGAAAAGATAACACAGAAGTTATACCTAAGGAATTAAAGACAACAACAACTAACTACTAAAATAATACACCAATATCTCAAACCAACTTAATACAGACTCAATATCTTAACTTTAATACAACAAGCCAAAACATGAAAGCTAAAGTAGTCTACTAGCTAATCCCTCACCAGGTCCATGGTAAGCAGGGCATGTGTTCTCAGGATTATCATCTGTAATTTTCAACAGGTCCAATCAGGACGGGAACGAGCACAACTCATCTAGAAAAAACCCAAGTAAATGACAAAGAACTATAAAGCAGTTATAGACAGTTTTATTGATGAGCATGGCAGTTTTATACAGGTAATGATGGCATAGAGAGGCAGAGTAAGATACAAGAAAAGAAAGGTAACTAAAATAAGAGAAGAATCATGGCAATGAAGACTGTAATAAAAGCTAACTGAACTAGAATAATATGTACGAGTCCAGACAGTACGATATAAGTCTAATGTAATCCCAGTGTGAGTCCAGTCCATATAATCCGATACCAGATGATTTCCAGTACAGGATGAGTCCAATAGTGATCAATAAAACCAGGGTGAGTCCAACTATGATCTAACATGTGTTTTAAAATACCGAGGTCGACATGCAAACGGCTGTAGGTATCAGGCACATCTCTCACTGATCGGGCAAGAGATGGCTATACTTCCGGTAGATTCCAGTGGGGGATTCCGGATTTGGGGTATGTCTACATGTCTTACTCAATATTTCCCACCCAGAAAGTAAATCCAAAATCGACAAAAAGAATCGAGATGAGTCTGGCCAATACGTGATAATTCCAGAAATGATTCCGGAATGATACTAATAACTCCAGTAATAGAGGCCAGCAAGTAAGGTATGTGTCGATACATGAATCCAGAAATATCCATACGTTGATACAGAGAATCACATAGAACTAACTAGAACTGAAATACAGTAATCGACAAATAAATGAGAGAATTATCAGAGAATGTACTCGCCTGTTACTCTGGAAAGAGTAGTGTAATATCAGATGTCTGTACCAAGGTCACAATGTCCTAAAATAGAGCAATACAGTTATGACATGTCCAAAATGAAGGTAAATGAAATCTACGATACAATCTATATGAATTCTAAGCCAATCTAGGTCAAAGTCAAACTTGATCAACACTACAGTCAAACTAAGTCATACTAGGTCAAACAAGGTTAAACAAGTCTAATCTAGGTTAAAGTCAACCCTTGGTCAAATATTCTAGCCAAAACTAGTCAAGTTATCTAGGGCTTAGTCAATAATGGTCAGATTAGTCAATACTAGTCAACATGGTCAAAGTCTCGGTCAATCTTAGACTAACTAAGGTTTTGGTTAATCATAGACTAGTCAATAAGGTAATTAGGTTAATCTCGACTAATGGTCAACATCCAGTCAAACTCTATAAGACTAACTCAAACCATCATAGGCTAACATGTCTTAGAATACCTAAGATACTATACTACAATAAAGTATATCACATGAAATATATATATAGTACAATACCAACCTTAATCCTGTAATCAAGCTAATCTTATTCTCCAACTCAAGTCATGACTCAACTCTAAGTATCTCACTTAATCCCATACATATCTTCATCTATATAGGATTACCCTTATAATCCATATGGTCAACCTAATCATCTAGTTTAGTCAAACTCAAGTCAAATAGTCCTTCTATGTTCATCCAAGTCATTTCTAGGTCAATTTGGTCAAGGTTTGACCTATAGTTGACTTTGGTCAACAATGGTCAATTACCTAGTCAAACTATGTCTTACTAGTCAACTAGTTAAACTAGTCATTTTAGGTCAATCCTAGTCAATTCTAGGTTAACTAGGTCAACTTTGACCTAAGGTTGACTTTGGTCAACCCTTAGTCAACAAGGGTCACTTATAGTGTTTTAGGTCATTAGGGTTAGCCCTAAGCCATAGGCTAGTCTTATAGGTCATAGACTAGATAACTTATAGGTTTCATAGGCTAGTGGTGTAGGTTTCATATAACCTATACTAGTAAGTTATATAGATATATATATATATAACTATATATATGAATAGACACTATCTACCTACTACCCATATATCAAAATAGGAATACTATATATAATACAACCCACATACATATATATATATATATATATATATATATATAAATATATATATATATATATATATATTATATATATATCCCTACATGAGAACTAATACAAATATATAAATATTATTATATATATATATATATATATTATATATATATATATATATATATATATACAATATATATATATAAAAACCTATTTATATATTACATATATATATATATATATATAATATATATATATATATATATATAGAGGGAAGAGAGGTGGGATATAGAGTGAGAGAGTGAGAATGAGAGAGAGACAGGACAGTGGACAGGAAAGGAGAGGGGGAGGTTCCTGGAACCAAATCCAGTCCCAAACACACACACACACCAGTAACATATATACATATATATATATATACACACAACTCCCTAATACACTACCAAATACCCCCAAAATTCACCCACACTCACACATACATATACTACGTATATATGTACTAAAATACACTCATACAATGTATAAATCATATTAAAATTGGTTTTGAAATTCGTTTTTACAAAACTGGAAAATATCCTAAAATCAGGAAAATAGGGACTGTGCATTGGTAATATAGGTAACTCGATTTACACTCACCAAACCGAGCTAAGGCTCGAACCCAAGGGTTGGTAACACTAGCCCCTAGTGACCTCTAGTGTCTAGGGGGGACTGACACGACACCACGACACATTTTGACGTGTCCACGACTCACAAAACCCAATCGGGTAAACTCTGATACACACGCACACACACAGTATCGTGCACGCGTGCAAATCACCCTAGGACACGACACACACACTCTCGTGTCTCGTGCTCGTGCACGAATGTTCACCTAGGGGTTGTGCACGTGTCCAACACCCTGCACCGTGTCCACGTTGATCCAGGACACGGTACGAAGACCGTATCAGTTGTGAAAACACGACTGATACGCGCGTTTCAGACCGCGTCGTGCACGCTGGTCGTGCGTCTCGTATTTGCGACACAGGACACGACACACCACGTGCTGTGTCCACGTGTTGCCCCATGATGGGCTACCACTCGTGTCACCACGAGGTGCCCAAGTGTCGTGTCCACGCGACACGACGCGCCGAAGTTGGCCCCCGTGCGCGTGTATGCTGACAGTGCACAACCAGTGCACGTGTCCGTCTCTCTCGACACGACACCAACGTGTCTCAAACTCGAGGGGGGGCATGTCAGAGGTTGACCCCTCCTCTGTGTCAATTTTCACGTGTCCACGTGTCCCACAGTGTCCGTGCTAAGTGTCGAGTAGCAGGCATGCAGCGTGGCCTGTACTGCGAGTTCGTGTCCATTTTGGACACGGAACACA
>JANAVB010025593.1:2454910-2459910 GCA_029216955.1 Iris pallida
ATCTTCCGTTGAAACTTAATGTGGCATTAGTTTATTCCTCCATCTAAGTAGGGCAAAGAAACAACCTTTCCTCAGCCAGAGGTCATTTGAAAGTTTTCCTCCCTCCTTCCAGTTAATCTTAGTACCAGTTATAATTAAGAATTCCTTCATCAGAGAAGTGGTATTCCTTTGTAAGCTTTGTATCCTCAAAGTATGGGTTTGGGGAGAATGTCTGAACAATTGAACAAGTTATAAGATAAAATTAAGACTTGAATTTTCGATAAAAAGAGAAGCAAGAAACTCACAAACATAATGGAGAAGCCTGACTTCAAATACTTGAAATCTTCCACATCCAATGAAAGCAATTACTTCAAAATCTACATATCATTAACTGGAAGCTATGAGATTATGTTAGCTATGAGATTTGTTAATGATATTGTTCTAACAATGTCTTGTGCAGGCTGAGTAACCATACATAAGATTTAAAAAGCATAATAGTAAAAAATTGGAAGAAACGATAATAATAAAAGTTGAAAACAGAAACAGTCTCAGACATCCATGGAAGGTATGGAATGAGCAGCATAAGCTCTCAAGCAAAGTTGCCAATATTGCAGCTTGGAAAGAATGTACTACATGTTGCCAGTTTTGCAATGTCCTGAAGTGACGACGCTGCATATACCCATCCTCAATATGTTTATTATTCTTACACTAGTTTGGAAGTTCATTTGTAGATGCCCTGGCAGAAATCTCCTTACACTAGTTAACTAGGTTAAGATATTCTTTAGTGCAGCTTTGAGTATGCTTTCTGAACTCACAATTGAGTTATACGTTGAATATGATGCTGGCATCCAATTAAGTTCAGTAACACTTCTGAACTGTGAGATAATTTTGCAACTTTCTTCCCAGAACAGTTACTAGTGCCCAACAAGGAATCTAGAAAAATATTTTCTCCAAAATAGGATGATAAGAAGTCCATAATAAAATCTGCAATGCAGTCACTACTTAAATATCCCTTTCTTCCACGCCACCACTTTAAATATAGATTTTATGATGAAACATTCACTACTAGAGACATTAATACCGACTCTCCAGCTTATTGTCCATTATAGTTTCAAATTTTCAACCACTGATAATAAGCCTCACAAGGAACGTAGGCTAAATGACTAACCAAACCATGACATGGAAAACCAAAGTCACTTGGGTACTTTTTTAGAATTTGAAAAATGTTTGTTATCAACATTAATCCCACATCTCCTGCTCCTAGTAACTACTATGCCACATAGCACAACACTACAATAGGTGGAGATGGGATGTCATAACAGTTGTTGGAGAACTTCGGTATATCTATATAGGTACGATGACAAATTGCCATTGGATTATAACACTTCTATGGCCTATATATTATTAAGAACCACTCTTTATGGTAGAAAGATCTGAAGATGATCACCAATAAACCACATCAAAAACCAGAAGAACAAAGCAGCATGCATATAAGCATCATGGATGCCATTTTATCCATCATGCCAGATTTGAGTACTTGTTAAAAGAAGATAGTCACTGATTAATATTCGGTATGCTTTGCAAAATAAAAGAAAGTTGACTAGTAACTTCCCGAACGTTATACCTTCAATGGATGTCCAATTTGCTTATTGAAAACTTGTTGAGGCGAGAACACGCATACTTAAATCCATGACGGATAAACAAACCAAAATTACATAAGAATATAGTGAGCAGGTAATAAATCATAAATCAAAATCGCAGTCTTGTACATGGTCTCCTCAAGAGCATTCCTTTTTTCTAAAAAGAGCCTGCTAAACCTTGTGAGAAGGTGACTCTGTGTGCCAATTGGCATGAAGACATCAGCGACAGAAAGTTATGGTATTTCCAGATGCCTGAGTTTGGTTCCCTCTTGAAATTCATAGGATTGTTGTAAAGTCCCTACTCAGTTTAGCTATTTATGCCATTATGGCCGGTTCCTATTATAATTGGTGGGAAAGGAATTTGCCCAAACGTCTGTCCTTTATGCTCGCTAGGCTTTCATTACGGACACGACCATTTGGAACCCAGATGACTACCGAGTTTGGCCTAGATGGAAAGAAAAGCTAGCTGCATTGCTTTCGAAATCCAATTGGAGCCTAAATGAAATGCAAAGTGCAATTCAAACTGGCCGTTAGGAAATCTTTTGTTAAATACATTCCATTCCATCCAGCAAAAACTACAACCAGTTTTTTCCTTCAATAATTTCTTAAAAACTATCGAATTACAAAATAAACTATTGTAATACTTCCTGGATTTATTATGTGTTCTCGTCGAAGAAAGTATAATGTGCTTTCATTGATAAATCATTTGAGAATTCTACATGAAAACACAAATTTTCTCTCCATGAATTCTAATGGACAGACCAAAAAAAATAAAGCGCACCTCATCCTGGGAAGAGTGGTCGGACCAATTGGCGACATGAGATCCCACCAGCGACGTAAAACTCGGCGATCGGCGGGGAATCCGGCCGGAAGAGGAAGCGTGCGACGAATCGACAGTCGACCGGTGGATCTCGAGCTCGTCGGCGGCATCGAGGACCTCGCTGGAGATTCGGGAGAGGCTCTCCTTGTAGCCGGCGACCAATTGATCATCGTTTCATTTTTTTAGGGTTTCGGAATGATTCAACGAGCAAGGAGGAAGAAAGGGAGGGATTCGACGAGCAAGGAGAAAGGGGGTGCTGGTTAAAGGGAGGGGTGGGGTGTGGGTAGGAGTAGGGGCCCTGGGGATGAGGGTTGTAAAAAAATAGGGTTAGGGTTTTGGGAGGTTGGGATTAGGGTTATGGGAGGGAGGCTTGAAGAACATGTCGAGGGGCAGGAGGTCTGGTTAGGGTTTCCGGCAGAGGACGCCATCAGAGAAGATAGGGGAGAGGGGGACATGCTGTGCTCCACCGGCACTTCTTCGGCTACAGCCTTCGGTAGCATATTGGGTTGCTGAAGGGCTAGGAATGGAATTGAAGATTTTAAGGGGGAATGAAAACTCGAGGGATTAAAAAAAACTAGAGGAGGAAATTAAAATTTTAAATGGAAAAGAAAAAATTTACAGAGAAAAAAAAATGCATGCCCTAAAATTTGTTAGGAGGGGAATTAAAAAAGTATTAGGAGAAAAACATAGGTGCGAATTTTTTTTTATAACATTTTTCTTGAAATCCGAATTTGAGAGAAAACTAAAAAAATTTTAGGGGAAAAATTTGTTAGGAGGAAAACTAATTTTTTAAAATAAACAATTACAATTATTTACAACTCGCAAATATGCATGCTGTGAATGAGCCATCAATTACAACGCGCAAAAATGCATGCCGTAAATGAGTCTTCATTTACAACACGCAAAAATGCATGTTGTAAATGAGCCTTCAATTACAACACGCAAAACTGCATGCCGTAAATGAGTCTTCATTTACAACATGCAAAAATAGCATGTTGTAAATGAGTCTTCAATTACAACGCACAAAAATGGATGCTGTAAATGAGTCTTCAATTACGGCATGCATGTCAAAGATGCCGTAAAAAAGATAAAAAATCACTCTTTTATGGCGTACATATTTGCACGCTGTAAAAGAGTGTCATTTACAACGTACAGCACTGCGCGCCGTAAATTGTGCGCCGTAAATGCTACATTTTCTTGTAGTGGGTCCTGTATCTGGACTTCGACATCGATTTACAGTATCACCCCCGGGAAGGCAAATGTGGTGGCGGATGCGCTGAGCAGGCATCCGATGGCATGGTATCTGATGATAGATCGGCATTTGTAGGAAGATCTGGAGAAGCTCGGTATCGAGATAGTTCGGCCAGGATCAGTGATACAGATGATGGCGCTTGACATTCAGTCAGGTTTGATGGAGCAGATCAGGGAGGCACAGTCTACAGATGAGAGCCTTCGCAGACTTCGAGCCCAGGCTTTAGCTGGATTGCTGGATGACTTCACCATAGCAGAGGATGGATCCTTGAGGCATGGCAGCCGATTGTGCGTGCCGAAGGGAGAGCTGATAGAGGCAGTCTTGCAGGAGGCATATCGATCGAGATATTCTATTCACCCTGGTGCTAACAACATGTACCGTGACTTGCGGGAACATCTTTGGTGGCACGGAATAAAGAGAGATGTATCACGTTTCATTTCGAGATGCTTAGTTTGCCAGCAGGTCAAGGCGGAGCGCCAGAGGCCAGCTGGTCTATTGCAGCCGTTATCCATTTCCGAGTGGAAGTGGAAACACATTACGATAGACTTCGTCTCAGGGCTTCCTCGTTCCCAAGGAGGAAAGGATGCCATTTGGTTCATCGTGGACAGGCTGACGAAGTGTGCGTACTTCATACCCTTCAAGGTGGGGCTTTCCACCGAGAAGTTGGCGGAGCTATACATGCAGCAGATAGTTCGCTTACACGGAGTACCAGTGAGCATCGTGTCAAACAGAGACAACAGATTCATGTCCCACTACTAGAGGAGCTTGTAGGAGGAGTTGGGCAGTCGACTCAAGTTCAGTACGGCGTACCACCCACAGACAGATTGGCAGTCCGAGAGGACGATACAGACGCTGGAGGACATGCTGAGGACTTGTGTACTAGACTTTGGCGGATCATGGGAGAGCCATCTGCACTTGGTAGAGTTTTTATACAACAACAGCTACCAAGCCAGCATCGATATGTCTCCTTTCGAGGCACTATATGGACGACGATGCCGTGCATCGCTCTTTTGGGATGCTGTTGGAGATAGAGTTATGCTTGGGCCAGAGATGATCACGGATGCAGCAGAGAAGGTCGGGATGATCAGAGACAGGATCAGAGTAGCTCAGGACAGGCAGAAACACTGGGCCGATGCTAGTCGCAGACCGATGGAGTTCGCCGACGGAGATATGGTGCTAGTGAAGATATCACCTACTAGAGGGAAGATCCGGTTCGGGCGAGGAGGCAAGCTGAGCCCCAGATACATCGGGCCGTTCGAGATACTTGGCAGGATCGGAGAGGTAGCTTACAGGGTTGCACTTCCACCCA
>JANAVB010025593.1:2464910-2470035 GCA_029216955.1 Iris pallida
AACCATTTTGACATCTACAAATTTTCCGGTAGTTGAAACTAAAGATGCAACAAGTAACACCAATTCCACCGTTTACATCAAACCAAATATTAAAATTGGTAAAAAAAATTGTACAACAAATATTGGATAATTTTTATTTGCGGAAGTTATCAATCAAAAATGTTATTTGTCTCCAAAATTTTTTGGTGATGCCATCTTCCAATATGTGGCATATGGCATGGATGCTGACGTGGCAGTTGACATGACAAATTTTAACATTTAAATTAACATTAAAATTAAAAGTAATATTAAAATCAACACTAAAATTTATATTAACATTAAAATTAATATTATGATTAATATTAGTATTAGTATTAACATTAATGTTAACTTTAATATTAACATTAATATAACATTAAAACTAAAATTAATATTAAAAAGTTTTGGGTAATTAATTTTCGGTTTAAATTTTTTCATGAAAGCTGCCATGTCAGATGTCACATAATGGAAGAGCTTCACCCAAATTTTTTGGGAGACAAATAGCATAATTGATTATCAATAGATTCATGCTATTCTTGTCCTCTTCAATATACTTAGAGCATCTCCAACCCTATTGTGAGTTTGAAAAAAAATGGTTGCCACATAGGAATGACAAGTTTTCTTTTCAAAAGTATTTCTCCAATGCAAATGTAAAATAAAGAGTGGAGTTGACATGGCAAAGACAATGTGAAGTTGGTTGTCTAGATCTAGACAATGCACTCACATCATCAATTGTGAATAGAAATATTTATAAAAATATAGAAGAAGAGTAGAAGTTGTATTGAAAATTGTAAAAAAAAAAAACTTTGTATTGTCTTCTTAATACTTTTGCATTGGAGAAGAATTTTCAAACTCATTGTCTTTTGTAAATATAATCTAGCCACCTATAGAAAACATTGTCTTATGTCTCATGCCATCTAAGAATTACAACACAAAACAAGAAAATAGGGTTGGAGATGCTCTTAATCAGATATAGGATCTTGCTAAAAAAATGCCGAAGGACCAGCAGATACTCTAAACATTCAGGAATGGCATGATATCAGTAAAGAGTAATAAGGATTCACAACTTTTGAATCTGAATCATCAACCTTCATAAATTAATGGAATTCAATTAATTAAATCCCACGAGGCCATGTTATGGACTCTCACCAGAGCGCATTTGTGTTATATGTCCAGAGCTCATAATAATGGTACATGGACAAGGACCATTAATTCCATATTGAACATTTCATACAATTTAATTCACGAAATTATGATCAACTTTGCTTGCTGCTGCCCTCACAAATCTAGCAATATTTTAGTACAGATATGCGCAGTGCCATTGGCAACCTAATGCTAGACCTAGTTATAAATGTTGAAGCAATTCATGGATACCTATCTAGGTGTTGGTGCTGAACCCTAGTGCTGAGAATGAAGACACGCCATTGGAAAACATCAATATGGAGCATTTGTTATAACTAATTCAATAAACTGATGATGCATGTTGATATAAATTAATTAGCTTCCTCAGGAAAATATAAATAGTTTCAATAGTACAAATTAGGGCTCCTATCAATCATTGTATTTGATAAAGACACAACCAAGTATAATTATGATGATTTATATTTATGTGTATAATATATATACTTATTTGTGACTGGATTGGTAGATATACACATGGAAGTATGGTTTGCTGGTTTATGGATAATTCTAGCTAGACATTGGCTTCATAACTCAACATGTTTGGACGTAGGCAAATATACCTTGTCATGATTACTGTTTATTTACATTTCAACATGTTATATTTATGTTATTTATTTATTCTATTTAAATTGAGCGTCTAAGTCAAACTTGGGTGGAAACGACTGTGTTAGTCGTTTTACGTTACTAATATTTATTTTATGCATGTTGACATAGTTTTAGCGGACCACCCTATGTTTGTATGTTTGTGAAGCATTTTTATATCTTCATTGGCCTTGCCACATGTGTTCCACGAGTTGCAAGTCTCATGAAGTACATGGACTTGCGTATTTGACCGACCATCAGTGCGTTTGGGACGTACGATAGGACATAACTTCTAATAGAAATATATGTTAGAAGACTTGGTAGTTATTAGAGGTAATATATTGTGGATACGACATGGATAGGAGCATGGGGTAGGAAGATAATTACTAGGGATTTGGGATACTATGCACATTCTCTTTTGTAACTCGTCAGCTCCGTCGGAGACACATGTGTGATGACCCTGGTTATACTTGTAGATGGCCTATGATGTTCGATAAGCGTTATGCACGTTACGCTCCTAGTTCCCAACCAGGAACTATCCAAAACCCATTTTAGCCGAAGAGCCCATGCGTTGAAAGTTGTCCTTGAAAGTGCATATTTCACGTAGAATCGTTAGGAGACCGTTTAGGTTTTTGTTTGTATTCAGTAAATCTTGGCATGTTTATGTATTTCGTTACGTCCCTCTGAGAACCTGGTGATCTCTCCAGGTATTTGATGGACTTCATGCATAGAGTTGTTGTTGGTGTTAGGGGTGTGTATCGGTCGGTGGTCGACCTATTTGGTCGCAACCAAAGGTTAATCGGTTTAAAAATAATCATAGCCGGACCAAACCAACAAATTGGTCGGTTCGATTTTAAAATCGACCAACTTTGTTCAATTTGGATCGGTTCAGCTAGTCAGTTTTTATCACAGAAAAAATTTCAAGTATATAAAAGTGTTTTACAAAGTAAATTCACACAAAAAATAAATTCTAACCATCTCCTGTCTGGAAGATGCATTTGTATGATAAATTTCTAAGTAAATCATTTGCATAATAAATTTCTAAGTAAATCATGTGCATAATAAATTTCTTCCACATGTCCAAAATAATTCTCGAAAATAAATCCTAATCCTAATAGATCTATGCACGAAAGATGGAAAATAAACATATGTTACCTGGAGCGGCCGGCAGAGCCCTGGAGCGGCCACTTTAGGTAACATATGTTTACAATGTTAGGGGGAGAGAGTCAGAGATTTTAGAATATGAGCAACCACCTCCATATATTTTCTAAAGTCTAAGGACAAAAAATCATGAGATAATAAGTTGGACCGGATATAAACCTAATTTTTCACTATTACTAACTAGGTTCGATTTAAGTGGCATTTTGAATGACCAAGCTATGAAACGAACCAAATCGTTCGGATTTTTAAACGGTCCAGTCGAACCAATCCAACCGGACCATCGGTTCGGTTAAAAATCGACCGATTCGGTTTAGTTTGGTTCGATTTGGTCGATTTGGTCCAAATATGCACACCCGTAGTTGGTGTGCTTCTACATGATTTAGGTATAATTAGTGGTGCCTTTTATATTCTCCCGTATTTTGTATTTTTGTCATGATATTATCTGCTATATTACCTATTTTTGATGGACTCATATTTTTTTCGAGTCTATTTGAACATATATGCTAGTGGATTATAGACCATGAAATATATTATTCATTCATTATATTTGTTTTCATGTGGATTGAGAAATAGATTGTTTAGACCAGTTATGGTTAGATTTATCTTACTCTAGGCAGTTTATACGTATTTGAGTTGGGCTGGAGTCCACTTGATACGTAGCTGACCATTGCCACATATCATGGTCCTACGTATTTTGGAACTGGGACGTGACATAATTTTTATGGTGGCACATGTAGGTCAAGATCATATCGTTTTGATTGTGTTACGTATCGAGCGAGCCTGTGTTTGGATAAGTGTATTAGGATCTCAATCCACAAATACTATTAAATATTTTTTGAATTCTACTATCGCCCTTGAAACTCATATTTGTATTCAACCGTACCTTCTTGAACACCTTTTTTTTGTCTTTTTCTACTTTAGAAAGGCGAACACTCGTGCTTGATGAACCCCCTTCGGTTATATTTTTATCATATGATAGAAGCAAAGGTTGATAAATATTTTAAAGGAGGGTGATTATCTACGATAGTAAGGATTATGATAGATATCTCTACTAGATAGGCCAATTAGAACGGTATGACAGTTTGGATTTTATACATGAAGTTTAGCCCTAGTAACAATGGATATACTCCCACCAATTACTTAAGCATATAGGGTTGGATTAGAAGTTTTATACATTTATGAATATTGGTTAGGAGGATAAGATATGATTTTCATGATGGTTAAATGACTAGGAATACGATTTAGAGAGTATATAGTTAAACTTTGGTATTAGATATACCTAAGCAAAAAAAAAACACCTTTAGAGAAGGCTTTTAGAATATATGACTTAAGGATAGAATGAATCTAGTAGTCTTGTACTGAAGATTAGACATAAGCTTGTATAGAATTCTATCATTTCATTCAGTTTGAAAATTTTAATTGGAGGTTATAATCATAACACCATGCTTAGGTAGGAAGTGAAATAGGAATAAGATAGTATATTAGTCAAAAGGGCTTTCACTAGAGAGATAGATATTAGATGATTATATAAAAAATTGTAACTTATGATAGCTGAGATAAATTTGACCAATAAGGCAGAAGAACATTGGGCATAATGGATAAGCTGTATTGGATCTAGATAGATATATCTATATATGGTTAGATTAGCCTTGGAATTGAATGACATATTAAAAATCAGGACTAGAAGATTGTCCAATAGTAAATATCATGTCAGGAGTATAAGATTTAAGCACTTGCTTAGCTTGGGCTTGAGCCCTACCAAATAAGTTAGGTATAAAAAAAAAAGTTTAGACGTATTTGTAAGAATTTTATTAATGCGTATTCATAGAGCTAAAAAAGGATAGATTGCTAATCTTACGAATAAGGATATTTACAATATACTTATAGGAGTATAGCCTATAGTTAAGGGTCTGCTTATGGTTTTAATATCTTCTGTGGGTAGTCATAAATAAGAACTAGAGATTAGAGTTAGAGATCTAGCAAACCATTGTTAGATAAACCCTTGATCAATGTAGGTTAGTTAGAATTTCCAAAAGGATTGTAACTACAACAATTATATTTGAATAAAGGTAAACATAGTCGTGATAAGAAAAAAGAATAATAGGATGAGTATTATGCTTAAGTAGAATAATTGATGAGAGGCAAGGATTGAATTATAAGAAATTTAGATTTGAAGAAAGAG